>BCGP01000002.1:2477186-2794015 GCA_001599335.1 [Candida] boidinii | reverse complement strand
CAACAACAACAACAACAACAACAACAACAACAACAACAACAACAACAACAACAACAACAACAACAACAACAACAACAACAACAACAACAACAACAGCAACAACAACAACCTGTATCTGCGACAACAGCAACCACAACAGCATCATCATCCTCTCCTTCACAATTACCTAGTATCGCATCTTTAAGTAATCAAATACAACCACACCAACAATCCCAATCTCAACCACTTACAAATGTTCAACAACAGCAACAACAACAAAAACAGAAAACAAATCAAGATATTATACCTCATCAACAGTATCAACAACAATATCAACAACAATTTTCTGTGAAACCTAAAAATGAAGAAAAAGTTAAAAAAGAACAAAAAAAGAGAAGATCAAAAAAAGATAAACAATTATCTCCACCATCAAGTTCATCAACCCCAGATCAACAGCAGCAACAACAAGATACAATTGAATCAAATGAACCAAAGACTAAATCAAGACAAGGAAGAAAACCTAAGAATCAATCAACAGCAATAACAATACAGCAAACAACAATAACACCAATTCCAACATCAGGAAATAATATTTTACAACAAGGAAATTCAACAACTATATTAGAAGATGCAGATAATACAACATTAGATCAATCAAATTATGAATTAATGAGACAAAATCCAATTGCAGATTCTACAAATCTGAGTGTTGTCAATGGTGATTCTACAATTTTAAATGAATCAACTATTATCGATTTCAATAATACAACAACATTAACTCAACAACAACAACATAATCATCATCAAATTGATGTATTACCAAAGCAAGAAACACCAGTTAAGACTAACAATAACAACTCTAATAAGACTAGTAATTCAAAGAAAAATATCAATCGTTATAATGACCATAATAATAATAGTCATAATAATACTAATAATAATACTGTTACTACAGATTTTAAAAGACGTAAGATTACAATCAATTCATTCGGCTTATTAAAAGATACTTTAAAATTTCCAAGATTACATTTAGGATCAATAATATATCAAGAATATCCAACATATTCAACGATATTAAGATTTTTAAAGAATTTAAATAAAGATGATGAAATGATATTAAAACAAGAAAATGATGAAATAAAGTCAAATATTTCATTGAATTCATCGAATTCATCGAATTCATCGAATTCATCATCATTAAGAAGAAGAAATAATTTACAGAGAACTGAGTTATTACCTTCAATTTTATCGAATTATATTAATTGTCTTATTGATATTCATATACCACATAATTTAATTAAATCAAATTCAAATGTTAAAAATAGAAGAATTTGGGGAACAGATATATATACTGATGATAGTGATATTTTATCAATTTTATTTCATTGTGGTATTATTAGATCAAAAGATATAATTAAAAGTTATGATGAAATAATGCATGGACAAATAATTAACTCAAATACCTATGGTGGTAGTGCTAATAGTAGTGCTAATAATACTGGTACTGGTAATGGTAATGTTAGTTCAAGTCTAGGTAATACAAGTACAAGTACAAGTAATATTAATAATAATAAGAAAAGAAATGAAGAATTAAAATATCTTAAACAAATACCAATTGAAATAATTAATAATAATACAGGTGAAATTGAATTTAATTCAATTACAAAACCAATTACACCAGGTAATATTAATAATAGGTATAATATAAATATTAATAATAATAATAATATTAGTAATAATGAAGAATTAGATTTAATTGTTACATTAATAATATTACCAACGTTAAAAGAATATCAAGGAACATTTAGGAATAATTATAATTCTAGAACATGGAATAAGATAAATCATAATGGATATTCTATATCTGTATTTAAAGTTAATTGGTGCAATTTAAACAATTCGATTGATAAAATTAATTCAATTGAATTAAATAAAAAGATAATAAATGAAAATATTAAAAATTTTAAAGAATTAAAAAAAAATGGAATTGAAATTGATATTAATATCAAAGATCAAGAAGAAGCAAAAGCGAAACAAAACGAGGAAGAAGAAGAAGAGGATAAAAAACAAGAGAATGATAAAAGAGAAGAAGAGATTGGAAATTGGTGTCAAGATAAGAATTATTGGAGAAAAAGTGTTGTTAATAATTGAACAGTTGACCAATCATCTTATTATAATAAACTGAACAACAACAACAACAACAATCAATGTGTATTATATTATATACTATATTTTGTGTACTTTATGTAATAATATTAAACAACTAACTATTTACTTATTAATCAATAATATTAGTCAATAATCTATTGATTTAAAATATAACTCAAACAAGGCTTTCGCCATAGTGAGAGAGTCATTGTAGTTTAATTAAAATACAAGTGAAAAGAATAGCGGGGGAAATCTTTTTAAAAAGAGGGGAAATGTATGTATGTAGATGCAGATGTCAGTGTTAGTGTATGTATAAGGGATGAGAGATGGAATGTGCAATTACGTAATGTCTTTCAAAATGAATTGCACAAGACAAACTTTATCTTCAGTATTAAATAATAATATTAAGAATAAATGTTAGTTTTGGCAGTGATTTTGGCTAAAACGGATACGGGTGCTGATGGATGTTAAAGCAGCAGTTGAAGGAGGGAGCTGGAGCTGGAGCTGAAGAAGGAGAGACAGAAAGGCTGTGGAGATTGTTGTTGGTGTGGCAGTGCCTGATTCCAGGCAGCAGCCGTAAGATTAGGTGGCGCAGAGAATCTGCAGCATATCGGAGGGAGCGGCTGAGAGACAGCGAGACGGAGGAGAGGTAAAGACGGGAAGTGGCGAAGCGAGAACGGAATTGGCAGATTGGCAGATTGGCAGGCTTGTCGGAGGAATTACAGGGGCCAGACCGGAGAATTGCAGCGGTCTCTGGACGGGATGCATCCCGGGATGCCATACGGGAGACAAGGCCGGAGAAACAGAAAATAGCAAAACAATAGCAGAAAATAGAAGAAAATACTGCACAAACACCCGTGCACATTATAAATCAACACATAAAATATAAAAAATTTGACAATTTTGAGGTTAAAAAAAAAAGAAAAGATATTGAAAATAAAAATAAAAATTAAAATAAAAATAAAATTTTTTATAAAAAGAAATTTTATATTATAATAATAGTGCGAGAACAAGCGCAGAATAGCAGAAATGGCGTACGGTGACCATAGCTACTATACACATAGTGAATATACAGTGGATGAATTAATGAATTAATGAACTAATGGATGATATAATGCCGGCATTACATAAGTCTAATCCTTGGATTACGTAAGACAATGCAATACCTACATAAAAATACATATTGACGCATATTTGCACATACAATACAAATCACTCTGTCTGTTATCTTTGCTTCATCTTCTGATTCTTGTCATACATACATACATTATATTCATACATTATATCCATACATATATTCTTTGATTCTTGGTTCAGTAGTCTCTTAGATACTTTAGATACTCACTTCACTTCACTTCACTTAACTCGACTTACAAAACCTCTTACCTCCACACCATCATCTACATCAATATACATCCCTATCCCCATTTCGTCTTTTTACATATCTATATCGTATCTCTTAACAATACTTATACCCACAAATCATATCTCAAATTAAATAAAATCTCATATCTGATATCTTTAAACAGAGATTCTCACATATATAAAGATATAAAGTTACTTAATTAGACTTATATACTTTCCTATAATATCATCATCCACTTCAGTTTTAGTTCGGCTTAGTTCACTTGTATATGCTAGTTCTTAATTTAATCACTTGCAAATGTCGCCAATAGTACAACCACTCGAAAGTACTCTTCATCAAAAACAACAACAAAAACAAGAACAAAATATTAACCTTACAAATAACCAAGATCCTTCAAATGACCCATCAATAAATTTATTAGTAAATCCTTCAAATTTATCAAGAATATTATCAAGTTCTTCTCAAAAGACTTCTTCTTTCTCTCAAGAACAAAACAAGACAGATACTGCAACTTCAGTAACTGTATCAAGTGGTGGAAATAATATATCCACTACAAATAATAATAATAATAATACTAATATTAATAATATTAATAATAATAATAATTCCACTACCATAACTAATACCGATACTATCAGTCCAATACTTAAGGGGAAACAAAACATTCACTTATTATCAAATAACAATACCATTAATATTACTAATATTGATAAAAAATTAACTAATAATAAGAAAGTTACTATAAATTCAAATAATTCTAATAGTAACAGTACTAGTAAACATACAACTAATACTACAACTAATACAACTACTCCTATTACGACAACTAAGAGATTAAATAAAAAATTATCATTACAATCTTTTAAATCTTCGATCATCAAGAATAATAACAATAATAATACATCATCATCTTTAAATAATAACACTAATAATACAAATACAAAATCATCGTCATCATTTAAAGAATTTTCAAATAAAGTTTCAATTAATTTTTCAAATTTTTTTAATAAATTAAAATATATTACTGATCAGTGCCTTGATTCTGATGAAATAACTGATGAATTATTTGATTCCGATTCAATCTCTGATTCTCAACAAAATTTAATTAAAAATAATATCAATTCAAATATCAATACTATAATTGTTAAATCAACAGATAATAAAAATCAATTAAATAATCATATAATGGAATTAAGTATAAATACAAATACAAATATAAATATAAATACAAATACAAATACAAGTATAGCTTTAAATTTAAATTCAGATGATATAAATGTAAATAATTTTTCAAATGGTGAAGAATTATGGAAATTACAAAATGAAGAATGGTTAACTCCATCATCTGAAAATGAAACAAGACAAGGTAAATTATTATTACAAAAAAAGATACATGATCAAGAAATAAAACATTGTATTTCATCAAAAGATTATCATATAGTTTATAAAAATTTAGTAATAAATAATAAAAAATTGAAAAAACCAATGAATTTAAAAGATTTAATTAAAGTTATTGAAGCTGGTTGGAATTGGACTAAAGTTTTTGAAAATTCATCTTCAAATAGATTTTAATTCAATTTAATTTTATCTTTTCAATTTTATATTACTCATTAATTATTTTATTAATCCCCATATCCTTCTCCATATACTGCATGTTTAATTCATATCCCTTATTAATCCTCATTATTTATTAATTATTATTTACTACCCGTTATCTTTATTTTTTATTTTTCTTCTCATTTTTTTCTTTGGTCACCTTTTGGTATTCTCTGGGTTTTATTGTCATCCTTATTATTTAATATCATTTTCATTTTAATTTTAGTTTTAATTTTTTCGTCCTTTGAACTCTTTAATTTTAACTCTTTTTTTTAACAATACTTTATTTTACTCTACTTTAATGGCTTTTTATTTACACTTAATTCTTTTACAATTCATTCACTCATTCATTCATTTATTCATTTATTCATTTATTCATTCATTTAATATATCCTTAATGTAATATTATCTATAATTTTAATTACAAAAAAGTAAGAATTAAACAGTAAATGACTTAATATTCATCAGTATATACCCATATATATACATAAAAAGAATTGGAATAAAAAATTTAATTGGATTTTAAGTTTGATTTTTTTCAATTAATTTCATACAATTTTCAAGTATTCTTATTTGTTGATCAATTAATTCAGTCTTTTTTTGAACTATATTTTCATTTTCATTTTCATTTTTCAATTCTTTATTACCATTTGAATTATTAACTTTAATTATTTTTAAATTTATTAATTTTTTATTTGATTTAACTAAATTATTATTCAAATTTTTCGATAATTCATTTATCTTTTTATTTAAATTTATTAATTTATTTCTTTGTTGCTTGATTATCACTTGATTTAAATATATTTGCTTTATAACTAATATTAATTTAAGCGTTCCTTGATCAGCAAAACTACCTTGAATTAAACTCCTGTTGAGATTAGTCGTTGTCGTACCCGTACCTGCTGCTATTCCTGGGCTAATTATACCCGTTGTAGTACCCAGACTACCTGATTTGTAATTAGACAACTCCGCAAGATTCCCACTGCCACTACTGCTATTACTCGTATCTGCTAGATCCCAGTTACTTTCAGAGTATTGATCAAGTTCAGTCTCTGGAATTTCATTATTAATTAATAAATTAAGTGATTTTTCTAAATATTTTTGATATTTTTGAACTAATTGCGTATTTCTTGTTTTAGTACTCTTAGTGATGGCTATTTGATCATCAATTGACTTATCAGCAATCATTATCCTGTGTCATATATTTGTATAAGTTGTAACTGATCCACAAAAAAATTTACATCTCTCTTCTTATAATGATACAGATAGATATAGATAGAAGAGAGAGTCTTATATACTTATCGTTTATCTTATCAAACAAGACTTCTAACACCCGTGCACTTGTCAACATTGGCCCGTCGCAGCCACAGACAAGGCTCACGCTGAGGCCGGCCGGACATCCAGAAGCGGTTGCAACATTTCGCTTGTTGACTCCCTTGTTTGCCTCTTAGCGTGCGTTCTTGTCTCTTGTCTCTTGCCTCTTGTCTCTTGTGTTTCTGTTCCTGTCTGTCTACTTCGACTTCAGGTTCAATTGCCAATTGCCATTTCATCTTAATTTATATATAGATGCTCTATTTATAAATCCATATAGTCCTCTATGCTGCCAATTGCCACTGTAACATGCCCATTCAAATCTATGCAATAATTGACTAAATGCATAGAGATATAAAAATGATTGTCATAGCATCACCTTCATACTCTATAAATCTAAATTTACAGAAACATTTGGATAAACAATCATCAAATGATAATTCAAAAGACAATTCAAATAATAATTCAGTTATATCATGCTCAAAATTAATAAATATAAATTCAAATTTAAATAAAATAATAATAGGTTTAAGAAATGGAGTTCTATTAATTTATGAATTTTATAAAATTGAAAATTCACATTCACAATTCAATGATACCAATACTGATGATAATGATACTGATACTGATATAAATAAAACTAAAAATAATTTATATAAAGATATTGATTTTAAATTACTTAATGAAATTGAATCTGATAATACTAATTTTCAATTTGTCAATAAAATTCAAATTTCTAATGATAAATATACATCAATTAATAAAATTGAATTCATACAATCTCTGAATTATGTTATTGTCCTGTTATCTAATGGAACAGTAAAGATACTCAATATAAATTCTTTAGAAATTGAAGAAAATTTATCAGAATATAACTCTTGTAATATTATTAAAACTTATGATGATTTTCAAAAAATAGACAATTCGAATGCAAATGCAAATACCACTAATAACGCTGAAGATTTCAATGGATTTGATCACTTGAATAATGAAATGGATACTGAATACTCACATTTAGTCTCACCATCAAGAGATTTTGATGATACTATATCATTAGCCACTGTAACTACTGCAAATAACGATCCAACTGTATCTCCACGTAAGCATAGATTTCAAAATAATACAACTATTCTAGAAAATGAAGAATTTACAAATGATTTGATCTTAAATGATAACAACAATAATAATAATATAGAAGAAATTAAAAGATCTTATTTATGTATTGGTTCAAAAAGAAATTTAATTGTATTCAAATGGGTTTCAAATGAATTCAAATCAAAATTAACTTATAAAATTTCTGATAAAATTATGAGTCTGGAATTTCTATCATCAACTAAATTACTATGTGTGTTGAAAAATAAAGAAATTATTTTAATTGATTTGATTAATAGTGAACCAACTTTAGCATTAAAAAAATTAAATACTAATCATTTCTTGAATAATTTAATAGAAAACCAACTAGACCCAAAATTACGAGATCAATCGTATTTACAGTCTCAATTGCATGCACACCAACACTCGCATTCACATTCACATTCATATTCACAATCGCAATCTTCAATTTTTTCATTCCTTTCTAGAAATGAAGTCCCATCACAAATTGTTAAAATTACAAATAATTTATTCATAATATCAAAAGAATTAATAGGTTTAAAAGTTGACGAATATGGTGAATTGGCATTCCCAATAAATAACAATGGAAATAATACAATTACAACAAACAATAATAACTCATTAAACTCTCATCATAATTGGAAAAATTCACCACATATTCATTCAAATCATTTAAATCCATTAATGTGGTCAAATGATTTAAAATTTTTAAAATTTTGGTTTCCTTATTTAGTACTAGTTACTAATACAAATTATATTCAAATTAGAGATATTGAAACAGGTTCAATATTACAAGAATTTAAATTAAATAATGATCATTCACTAATAATAATTTCAGTTGAAATAATAAATTCAAATTTATATGTATTAACAAATAATAATAAATTTTATATTTTCCAAAAACTTAATTATAAATTACAATTAGAACAATTTAAATCAAATCATTTTTATGATTATGGTATAAATTTAATTGAAAAATTAAATCCATTTTTATTTAATGATAAAAATGATTTGATTAATTTACCAAGACAATTAAAATTTTTGAAACTTCGTGAATTTCAATTATTAAAAGCTTCAAAATTATTAAAATCTTTAAATTTGGTTGAATCATTTCATTTATTCACTGAATATATGGCACCTCCTGATTTGGTATTGTCTAATTTACCACAAGAGATTATCGAAGCTTTAAACGTTTCTAGTTATATTAAAAGAACACCTACAAGTGGGTCAGAATTGGTAGAAAGAGAAATAAATTTCGGTTCAGTTGCTTCTTTTGCTTCCACTAATCCTGATATCACAGGTAATGAACAACCACCTTCAACTGCTACATCGACTTTATCTAATAATCATGAGAAGGATTTGAATAATAATCAACAAAAGTTGATTCCACCACCAAAAGCGGCTCCAATTCTTGATATCAAATCATATGTTTCTGAATTACTGCCATATTTAACTGATTGTCGTAGAAAATTAAACAGATTATTGAATCCTGATTCACCAACTTTCCAATATAAAGGAATTTTCATATCTAGGAGTATTTATTTACCTGAAAGTAATGAAGAAGAAGATGATCAAGGAGAAGGCCATGGCCATACCGATACCGAGTTAAATTCGAAATTAGAGCATGGATTTAATGAGACTGAAAATAAATTACTTGGTTTATCAAAACTTGTAGATACAACTCTATTTTCAAGTTATTTATTGACAAATAGTAGAATGGTAGGTCCATTATTAAGAGTCAATAATAACTGTGATAATAATATTATTATAAACAATCTAAAATCAAGGAAAATGTATCGTGAATTAATTGATTTTTATTTTACAAAAAATTTACATAAAGATGCATTAGATTTATTATTTGATTTAGGTAATAATGAAGATAACGATGATGGAAATTCAACCAATATAAATAATAATAACAATAACAGCGGTTATTTGAAAGGACCAATACCAACTATTAATTATTTACAAAAATTAAATAACGATTATTTAGATTTGATATTTGAATATTGCCAGTGGCCAATTTCTCTGAATTCAGAATATTTTGATTTAATATTTATGAACGATACAATTGAATGTGAATCATTGAATCATTTAAAAATAATTGACTTTCTCAATAATAGTAGCAGTAATACTACTGTTGACGATAATGATGAATTATTTATTAAATATTTAGAATATTTAGTATATAATCAAAATGAAAATTCAACTAAGATTCATACATTATTAATTGAAAATTATTTAAAAAATTTGAATGAAATAAAATATATTAAATTAATTGAATTTTATCAATTCTCTAAAAATTATGATCCGACTAGAGTTATTGAATTAATTGATAAAAGATTGAAAAAATTTAATGATAATAAAAAAATTGAAAATGAATTTCAAAAGAATCAATACTTAAATTTATTAAGGATTAAAATTCAACCATTAAAATTATTAAATTTACATAATTTAGCATTATCCATTATAGTTTATAATTTACAAGATCATGATTTAGCTATAAATTATTGTAATAAATTATATGAAGAAGATGATACCTTAAAAGAGGAAACATTAGAAAATTTGTTATTTAATATTTATTTATCACCAAAATTACCATATAGACCAGATATTGAAAACGCAATTAAATTAATGAATTTACAAAGTTCAAGATTAAGTTTTTATAAAATATTAAACAATTTACCATTAAATATTAATATTTCAGATTTATCAACTTTATTAACTAATCAATTAAGATTATTAGAAACAAATATTGAAAAGACTAGAATTTTATCATCTTTATATAAAGTTGATGCTGTTAATACTAAATATGAATATTTAAAATTATCAAATAAGAATGTTATTATTGATAATGATTCAAAATGTATAATATGTAATAAAAGATTGGGACATAGTGTTTTAAATATTTTACCAAATGGTAAAATTTTACATTACGGTTGTACAAAAATGTATAAAAATTTATAAAAATTTATAAAAGAAATTGTTATATAGTAGTAATAAATATTATATATATAATAATAATAATAATAATAATAATAATAATAATAATAGAAAATTTTAGACTTTATTAATAAAATTAATTAAACCAGAACAATATTTAGTTAAATCATCTAATATTAATCTTTTCTCCTTTGATATTTGGTTAAATTCATTTAATTTTTCAAATAATCTAATACTTGATTTAACTTCTTTTTTAGTATAATTTTCTTTATTACTTAAAATTTTTTTAACGTTTAAGTAAAAAATATCACCATGAAGTCTTAATAACATTTGCATAAATGCTTGAATTAATTCAAAATTTTTATTTGAATTTAAACCGAATGTCAATGCTTCTATAAACCAAATCAATTCATCGTAAGGTTGAATAGTACTTAATGATCTTATTTCTAAGTCTATATTAGCTGGAGATAATTCAATTAAAAAGTCAATGAATTTTGAGTAATTTTTCTCAGTTGAAGTTGAAGTTGAAGTTGAAGATTCTCTTAATATTTTTGTAAAATTTGATTCAAATGAGTAATCTTTATCATTTGATAAATTTAAAAGTTTTGATGAATCTGAATCAATATTTGAAACCATTTCTGATTTTTGAATTTGATTTTGTTGAGTTTTATTATTATTATTATTATTACTGTTTACTTCTTCTTCAGCTTGTTTTGCCCTATCTCCAACTTGACTACCTGTTAATTCCAAAAAGAATGGTAATTTATCTTGTTGTTTTGGAGCTTCTTTTGGTTTATTTCTTAATTTAATAGTATCTAAGTGAATTAAAGTATTGAATTTGTTTCTTGGGCCTAGGGATAAAGTTATTAGATTTTCATTAATTTGATCCATAGATTTATAAACTCTCTTATATTTATCGTCTTCATCTTCATCTTCACCATTTTCATTACCAAATGCACCGTCTAATATAGATGAACCACCATCACCTGAAACGTTAGGTAACATAACGTTAGCGAATTCTTCTTCTTCCACGTGTCTAGTTGAAATTGGTCTGAATTGGGATCTATTTGTCCAGAGAGATATACCTAAACCGTTAACGTGAGTAGTGGCCAATACGTCACCTTGTGGGGACATCTTTAAGCAAGTGACGACATTTGGAACGTGGATACCATCGATACAACCACCTGTTGGTAAATCCCAAGTTCTGATTGTACCGTCTAAAGAAGCACTTATGATCCATCTTCCGTCAGGTGTGAAATCCATGGATGTGATTCTATTAGTATGACCGAATAATTGTCTTACAATTTTTTGAGTTGTTGAATCAACGACAACAATTGATAAATCATCACAAGCGAATGCCACTAAATCTGATTTTCTGTGATAACATAATTGAGTAACTGGTGAATTTAAAGTCAATTTACCTAAAAATGTACTTTTACTAAAATCATAAAATCCAATGATACCATCTAAACCACAACTTACCATTTTTCTATTCATTCCATCTACTGCTATACCAGTACATGATTTTTTATGTAATTTATAGTGTTTTCTAACTTTACCACTTTGTAAATTATAGGAACCTATACCACCTAAACTTGAACCTATTAAACCGAAATTACCACATTGTGTAATTGCTACTGATTTAACGGTACCTTTATCTATTGTTGGTAATTGTAATTTACCTAATTTTTTATTTTTAGAATCCCAAGTTCTAGCAAAGATTTCATCTTGATGACCAGTTATGATATTATCCCATTCACCTTGTCTTGCATTTTCTTGAGTCATTGTGACAATTGGTGGTAATTTATCTTTAAAACCAGATGATAAACCTGCTTGTCTTTTACCATCTTTATTTGTCTTTGATTGCTTTTGAGACATTTCTTGAGATTGAGCATCTTTTAATAAAGAGAATGTCCAAAATGATTTATCTTGAGATGCAGATTGGATGAAATGAGATCTTTCATCAGCGAATAAAATATTTGTTGGACTTGCAGAGTGACCACCTCTTGATCTTAAATGTCTTGGTGGAGAAATCACGGAAGTATTAGTTGTTGATAATATTGGGTCGAATACAAATTCTTTTAAAGAGTTATCAGGACCGGAAGTGACTACTATTGGTTGATTATTTAAGAATTGTGATTTTGAGACACCACCATATTTTTCTTTATGAGCATTTCTTAAGATATGAACTCTTGATTTTTTATTTAAATCATAAAAAAACAAATCACCATTGATTAAAGAACAAACTAAATGTGGTAAACCATCTGTTCTAAATGAAATAGAAGTAATTTTAGAATTTGAACCAGTATGAATAGTTTGAATTGTTTTACCCTTTTTAATATTATAAATAGTGGCAGTACCTTCACCATTACCAATAGCCAAGATATCTAAAGCTGGAGCAGGTTCAATACAAGTGATACCTGTAATAAATTCATCTGAAGTGAATAATAATTTACCTGATTTAATATTATAAACCAATAAATGATTTGTAGTGGCAACTATAATTTTATTAATATAAGTTGGTAAATGAATTAAATCAACAATTTCACCATGAATTAAAGTATTTATTTTCAAGCAAGTATAAAAAGAAGTTGGATATTTAACACTTGTGGTAGCACTTGTGGTAGCACTTGTACTTGTACTTGTACTTGTATTTTTTTCAAATATAAAGATTGAATTTAAAGTTGTTGCAATTAAGTAATTACCGAAAACTAATAATTTTTCAATCTTTTCTTGAGAATTATCAGGTAAAGATAATTCATATTCTAATTTACCTCTTTTAAATATACCTATTTTATTAGCATATGAGCAGTAAATATAGTGAAAATGAGAAGTAATATAAGTAATTGAAGCAGGAGTTTGCTTTTCAGATACAAATAATAAATGTAAAGTTGAAGCATCGTATATTTGGAAAGAGTTACCAACGACAGTTGCTATATAAAAAGATTGACCTAAGTTACCAACAGAGAATGGAACACCATTTGATACGTTACCAATTGATCTGAAAGGTGAAAATATTCTTGATTTTCTAATTTTCTTAACTGAAGAAGAAGAAGAAGAAGAAGAAGAAGAAGAAGAAGAAGAAGAAGAAGAAGAGCCTTCAATTTTTCTTCTCTTTGATTCTTCCATGATTGCAGAAACCATAGTATATCAAAAGAAAAATAATATGTTTGATATCTGACAGACTTTTTGATATTTTATGAGAAGTATTCTAATAATTGAAGAAGAAAAACTTGATCAAATTTTTAAATACAGAGAACCTTGAATGAAAGATACTAACTACTAGATATTTGATATTTGATATTTGATACAAGAGTCTGTCTATTATCGAATGGATCTTAGCCTATCGCATAAACGCTTTCTGTGATTAACTGATATGCATAACTAAAATTTTTTTTTCTTTTTTTTTCACCTGCACAATAAGCACAGTAGGCACAATAGAGAAATTTTCATAGGGAACAAAGACGGTGAAGAGGTGTAGTGGTGTTGAGAACAAACTATCAACTAATAATGGGATGTGCACGTGATGCGAGATAATTAAAATTGGCCAAATTTTAAATTACAAAATCTGAACTTTTACAGATTGAGAATCAGCCAGAAATTGGGGAATTGCAAATTGCGGCTTATGAAAGGTTCAGAAAGTGGGAAAGAGGGAAAGTGGGAAAGTGGGAAGGGAGAGAAGTGCGGCGGCCAAAATGAGACAGCGGGAAGCATCTCGCGGGACAAAGGGCCGCTTGCTGGGAGAGCACGGGGGCAAGCCACGGCGGGTCTCTGTACATTTTCTGCTGGCTGCTGCGAGGACAGAGCACGTTTTCTTTGTTGCACAGTTTGAGCTTCGCTAAATTTCAAGTTTTGTATGTGTGAGTGAAGCTTGTGCTTGCTTGTTTCCTCTAGTTAGTTATCTTACTTCTCTTACTTCTCTTACTGCTATTACTGCTGCTGCTGCTTTATTGGTTATTGTGCCCTGCTATCCCTAACAATACAATTGACAGCAGACGCTCTGGGGAACTGAAAAGATCTTGCCCTAAAACTGTCTCCCTGCTCTTAGCTTACAACTAGGCTGCTTATGGCTTTCCCTGCTTTCCCTGCTTTCTCTGCTTTCCTTGCTTTCAATTAGACTTTTAATTACTCGCTCTACATCATTCTCTGTCCATCACATCTCATCTATAGTCTTTAACAGCAACAGTTACTGATCTACCCAACAGTACTAAACATACTCAATGAATATCAATACTGATATAAATAAACCAATTGATATCAACATCGGAAGCAACATCAACATCAACATCAACATCAACAGCAACAGTAATACTAATAACAATAATAATATCTCATTAGATTCTTTTTCTTCTTCAATTGATGATAGTGACTTAAGTATGAGTGCTGAAGAAGATATTAACAATTTAGATAGTCGTTTAAGAAATAATTCTGTTTCTTCAGAAAAATCAAATAAATCAATTAAATCAAATAAATCAAATTCTTCTTTCCATAGTATTCCTTTAACTAAAGAAACTTTAGAAAAACATAAAAATGCAATTGCTTCAATTGCTCCAATGTTAGAAGAATTTGCTCCTGTTTTATCAAAATCTGAAATTGTTTCTCCCGTTGGTTACCCTGTTTCAAGAACTGTCTCAAATATAAGTAATTTAAGTATTAACGATCCAAATAATCCAATTAATCAACAAAATCAATCAAATCAACAACAACAACAGCAGCCTTTATCTCAATCTCAATCTCAATCTCTGTCTCAAACTCAACCTTTATCTCAACCCCAATCTCATTCTCATTCCCCAAAGACAACTTTACCAGCTCTCACAGGTGAAGACGAAGAAGACGAAGAAGAAATAAGGAAACAATTAGATAAAGTTAAATTGAAAAAAGAAAATTCTTCTGATTCAAATAAAGGTTTATTCACAATGACTTCTTCTTCTTCAAATACTGTACTTCATTCAACTGAAGAATCAAGATCAGATTCAATTAATTCAGATGCTTTAAATACACCAAATACTCCAAATCTTAAACCTACAACTTCAAACTCTAATACAAACATAAACACAAACACAAATACACCAGTTATCCCAATTCCAAAAACTTCAAATCCTCATTTACCAACAACTTTCTCAGAAGGTAATTCACCTTCTCCATCTCCAAGTGCATCTCAATCATTCTTAAATTCAGCTTCAAGCTCTTCATCAAATGTTCTAAGTCATTACACAAAGCAAAGAACTTTATCAGTTACAGAATATTCAGGTCCATTATTACCTAAAATTGGTACTATAGGTGTTTGCGCTATGGATAACAAAGTATTATCAAAACCATGCCGTCAAATCTTGAATAGATTGATTAAAAATGGTGAATTTGATACTGTTATCTTTGGTGATAAAGTCATTTTAGATGAAAGTATCGAAAATTGGCCAACTTGTGATTTCTTAATTAGTTTTTTTTCAAATGGTTTCCCATTGGATAAAGCTATTGCTTATCAAAAATTAAGAAAACCTTATCTATTAAATGACTTAATAATGCAAAAGGCATTATGGGATAGAAGATTATGTTTACAAATTTTACAATCTTGTGGTGCTCCAACTGCTGATAGATTAATTATATCAAGAGATGGTGGTCCATTATTAGATGATGATTTAAAGAAAAAATTTAAAGATTTAAATATTAATACAGATGAAGTTCCTGAACCTGATTGGGAAATGTTAGATGAAGATACTTTACGTGTTGATGATAAAATCATTAAAAAACCATTTGTTGAAAAACCAGTTGATGGTGAAGATCATAATATTTATATTTATTACGCTAAAGAAAGTGGCGGTGGTGGTAGAAGATTATTTAGAAAAATTGGTAATAAATCTTCTGAATTTGATGCTAATTTAAATCATATTAGAACAAATGGTTCTTATATTTATGAAAAATTTATTGATTCTGATAATTTTGAAGATGTTAAGGCTTATACTGTTGGTTCCACTTTTTGTCATGCTGAAACTAGAAAATCTCCAGTTGTTGATGGTATTGTTAAAAGAAATACTCATGGTAAAGAAGTTAGATATATTACTGAATTAAGCACTGAAGAAAAAGAAATTGCTGCAAAAGTTTGTACAACTTTCCAACAAACAATTTGTGGATTTGATTTATTAAGAACTCATGGTAAAAGTATAGTTATTGATGTTAACGGATTTTCATTTGTTAAGGATAATAACGAATATTATGATAAGACAGCTTCTATAATTAGATCAAAATTTATTGAAGCTAAAAAGGCAAGAGATTTATTATTATTAGGAAATGGTGGTCCAACTCAAAAAAGTGAAGAAAAGAAACAAAAATGGGTTTTCAAAGGTCTTGTCTCAGTTGTTAGACACGCTGATAGAACTCCAAAACAAAAATTTAAATATTCTTTTAAATCACCAATTTTCATTTCTTTATTAAAAGGTTATAAAGAAGAAATTATTATTAGAGAAGTTCGTGATTTGAAAATTGTTTTAGAAGCAGTTAAAGTTGCACAAGAAAAAAATCTTGAAGATCCAGTTAAATTAAATCAGTTAGCTACAGCTTTAACTAAAAAAATGGATTTCCCAGGAACAAAAGTTCAAATTAAACCTTCTTTAAATAAAGAAACAAATGAAATTGAAAAAGTTCAATTAATAATTAAATGGGGTGGTGAACCTACTCATTCTGCTGTTTATCAAGCAACAGATGTTGGTGAACAATTAAGACAAGATTTACAATTATTAAATAGAAATGCATTAAAAGATGTTCAAGTTTTCACTTCTAGTGAAAGAAGAGTTGTCGCAAGTGCTCAATTATTTAGTAAAGCATTTTTAGATGAACAAAATTTACCAGAAGATTTCTTACAAGTACGTAAAGATTTATTAGATGATTCTAATGCTGCTAAGGATTTAATGGATAAAGTTAAAAAGAAGTTAAAACCTTTATTAAGACAAGGTAAAGATGCACCACCTCAATTTGCATGGCCACCAAAGATGCCAGAACCTTTTATCGTTATTAAAAGAGTTGTTGAATTAATGAATTATCATAAAGAAATTATGTGTAAAAATTTTCAAGATAAAGATGTTAGTAAATTTCAAGAAAATTGGTGTTGTCACGAAGATCCAAGTCTTTTCAAAGAAAGATGGGATAAATTATTTCAAGAATTTGTATCTGTTGAAAAAGTTCATCCTTCTAAAATAAGTGAATTATATGATACTATGAAATATGATGCTTTACATAATAGAGAATTTTTACAAAAAATTTTTATACCTGATGAAAATGATGATAGTAATTTAAAGAAGATGGACAAATTAGGAAGATCTTTAATTAAACAATATCCTGTTAATATATTAGCAATGAATAATTTTAAATTTAGTGATTCTTCACCAGGAACAGGATCACCACAAAGTATTCATAATAATTCAATAATGTTAGATGGTAATAATAATAGTCCACAATCACCAGGAAGTAATCCTGCAGGATCAATTGGATGGGTATTATCCAGTAATTATGTACCAACTCATAAAGATGATAATGAATCACCATTTGATGATCCAAAATTTGATTTATTAAGAGAATTATATAGATTAGCTAAAGTTTTATTTGATTTTATATGTCCTCAAGAATATGGTATTGAAGATAATGAAAAATTAGATATTGGTTTATTAACTTCTTTACCATTATCAAAACAAATTATAAGTGACTTAAGTAGAATAAGGGATACAGATAAAGGAGCTACCGTTGTTTATTTCACCAAGGAATCACATATTTATACATTATTAAATGTAATATATGAATCTAAATTACCAATGAAGATTCCAAGAAATGCATTACCTGAATTAGACTATCTTTCACAAATTGTATTTGAAGTTTATCAAAGTGAAGATGGACAAGGCGATAAAAAGCATTCAATTAGATTATCTCTTTCACCTGGTTGTCATACTCAAGATCCATTAGATGTTGAATTAGATGAAAAACATTATATTTCATGTATTAGAAGAATTAGTTTAACTAGACATTTAGATATGGATTTAGTTGCTCAAAAATTTAAATCTAGATTTTCAAGAGTTAATTTACCTAAAAAATTTACACCTGTTAATATTTCTAGTTATAATTAAGTTATATATTATTCTTTTATTTATATTTTTTATATTTTTTATATATCAGTTTATTTATCGATTTTTTGTCTTTTTTAGTTTTGAGTATTTAATATTATAATATTAGTTAAATAATATTCCGTTAGTTTATATATGAATATGTATAAATTTAAATTGAGATTTGTAAACCAAGAGAAACAGAAAGAAAAGACAAAAGAAAAAGGCAAGAGACAAACACTTTTTTTAATTTTTTTTTTATAGTTAATCATTCACAGTATATATATGTAATACTAGATGAATAGATAAGAAAAAGAAAAAAGCAAAATATAAAAGGAAAGGAATTAATAAATATAAGGAATAAAAAAACAGAAAAAATCAAAATATGGATATAATATAAAAGGTAGATAGATAAATAAAGTCTTATTTAAGCAATTGAAGCTAAAGAATCAAATAAAACAGAAATACTTTCACCAAAATGATCTCTTCTAATACATTCAGCAAAAATTGGAGAAACGTCAATAACTGTTAATTTTTTACAATTTTTAATTTGATCTTCTGGAATAGGATAAGTATTAGTTACTATAATACCATCAATTTGTGGACAATTATTTAAACTTTCCAAACAATCATTACCAAATACACCATGAGTAGCAACTATATAACAAGATTTAGCACCACAGTTCATTCTTAAATGTTCAGCAGCAGCAATGAAAGCAGTATGTTTATCAATCATATCATCAACAATAATAGCTGGTTTACCTTCAACGTTACCGACTAAAGTAATTAATTTTTCTTCAGATATGAATTTAGTTTCTTCTTCATCATCAGTATCATCGTTATCATAAGAACCACCTAAAGCGTATTCAGCTGATTTAGCAGGAGTTGTTGAACTTGGTTGTTGTTGTTGAATTTCTTCTTGTTTATCATCAACAACGTGACCTTTAACGATTCTAGCGGTTTGCATATCTGTGGCAACTAAGACATTTTCTTCTTCTTCTTCTTCACCTTCACCATTAACACTACCAGATTTTGAAGAAGAAGCTTGATTTGATTTACCTTTTTTAGTTTTCAAAGAATAAGCATCTTTAGTTCTTCTACGATCTGTATGAATCATAGCAAAATTTATTTTCAATTGATCAGCTAAAGCTGTAACTCTTTTAGTACCACCTGGATTTTTAGATACAACAACGGCTTCATGATAGTCTGGGATATTATGTCTAATCCATTTAGCTAAAGTTGGACCAGCGTATAAATTATCAACAGGTTTAGCAAAGAAACCTTGCATTTGAGAAGCGTGTAAATCCATTGATACAACGTGATCAGCACCAGCCATAACTAATAAATTAGCTAACATTCTAGCAGTAATTGCACCTCTATGTTTTTTCATCTTTGACTGTTTTGAGTATGGAAATTGTGGGATAACAGCAGTAATTTTAGCAGCTGAACCACCTCTACAAGATGAAATTAAGATTAATAATTCCATAATGTGATCATTTATATCTGGAGAACCAGATTGAATGATATAAACATCTTCATCTCTAACAGAAACACCTAATTGAACTGAAGTTTCACCATTTGCAAATTTTTTCAAAGTACATGGAGCAGGTTCAATACCTAATTTATCACAAACCAATTTACCTAAAGTTGGGTGTGAATTACCAACAAAGACTTTACACTTTCTCATTTCTTGTATTATAAAATTGTTGTTGTTGTTATTATTATTAGTAATATTATTAGAACTGTTGAAATTAGCTGTATTTAAACTTGTAGCTGAAAAATCAACGTTTGTAGGAATATTATCGGAAGGCACAGTGAAAAATTTAATCTTGAAAGGATATTTTAAGTGGGTAGAAGAAAAAGAACTTTTGTTTTAATTTTAATTGTTATCGAGATGAAATATGAATAAAATCGATAAAATTAAACTTGAATGAACGGGGTAAAAGAATATATAACAGGAGAAATAGAAATTTCTATTCAAATAAGGAAATAATTACTATAGTGAATGGAATATAGAAGGAGGAGATTCAGAAATAGCTATATCATCAATGACTACCAACTATAAACAGGTCTAGGTGATATCCAGAGCAATCCAACCTCCAACCAATGACAGAATAAATGAATCAAACAATATCAAACAGAATAGAATAAAGAAAGCATGGTTTAATTTTTTCCTTATGTTCTGCTTTTCTCTTCTCTTCTCTGTGCTGCTCTGTTTTCCTCTGACTTGAGACTTGTTGAGCTGCAACTCCAGGCAGAGTAGAGAAGAGCAGAGCAGCCGAGTGGACAGCCCAGAGAAGAGCAGCCGAGTGGACAGCCCAGAGAAGAGCAGCCGAATCCCGCTCCAGGTCAGCTTCCAGGCTGGCTGTACCCCGGACTCTACAGCGACTTTCTGTTTTTGCACCCTGTATTTCTTCTTTTCTTCTTTTCTTACCGTTGCTCCAGCTTCATTTCGCTGTTTCATTCTCTGTTACTTTACTATCTTTTACTATTCGTCTCTATTCGTCGAGTACTCTATTACTCTATTACTATACTACTCTACTCCTTTGATACTCTGGTACTCTGATACACTAATGCAACTATGCACTCCACTTTTAATTCTAACGAGCACGCACTAATAAAATATTAAAATATTAAAAAATTAAAATATTAAAAAAATAAAAAGAAATTAAAAAATTTTATTTAATTTTTAAAACTTTTTTTTTTAAAAAAAAGAAATAAAATTTATTTTATTGTGCTTACGTCAGCTGTCAAAAAAAAAAAAAAGGTGGGTTTGGCAGCTCCCCAGCCGCTTGGCAGTCGCGCTTCTGTGCCTTACGGGGTGCCTGCGTGCGGAAAGCTATTTTCTGCTGGGCCGTCTTCCCGGAGAAGAGTCTAGTGAGTGCCATTTCTCCTGGGCTGCTCTCCCGGAGAACCAGCGCGGCTCTCTTTCTCTTAAGTCTTCTCCGGAGCAAGTCAGGAAACCGACGGAGCATCGCCAGAAGGCCCATGCCAGAAAGCAAAAGAGAGTCCAGCCGGACGACCACGCCTGACAGACAGTATCCGGCCAGACAGTATCCGGCCAGACTTATGCTCCACGCCGAAGGTGAACCTCCGCAACCTCCGCCAGTAGATTTTGAAGACAGACAGTGCATGGAGTCACAAGAAGTAGAAGTAGGAGATGTAGTTCTCTCTCTTCTCAATCAGGAAATTTTCATATCGATGATTGAAACATTTTGGTCTGGAAATGCTATCACTGATTTCAATATACTGGAATTAAATTGTATGCGTCGGAGAAACAATTGCGGAAATAGAATATCGTTGTTATTGCAACTCAGTTGGTTTTTACAGCTTACCCGCTTACCGCTTAGCAAAATACAACGCGTTTTTTAAATACGGTTGAAAATAGATCCACCAACATTATCCTTTGATAATTTATTACCAGTATACTCATTTACTCACTATCATATGCTTTTTACATCAATGAATCCCACCAGATTCTGGAAGATATAACACTAAAATATATAGAATAATAAAGAAAGATTAAAATAACATGAAAGATTCACAAAAATTTAAGAAATTATGTTCTGAGTTTGATAAACACTTAAATATTTTCAAAAATTCAAAAATTTATAAAGAATTAATTGATTATTTTAATGCAATTGACTTATTTTCAACTTTAAATGAAAAGAAAGTGACTACTACATCAGATATAAATCCACCTACTACTCATCATTCTTTACTTCAAATAAAATGTTTAGGTATAGGTTCAATTTCAAGTAATAAATTAAATTCAATATACCAATTAATACTAATAAAAACAATATTTCAAGATAATTTTAAAATAAATAATGAAAATATTTATTTATATGATCCAGCATTCACTGATTTAGATATATATTTCATTAAAAATCATTTAAATTATTCAATTCTAAAAGACAAATCGAGTAATATATTATCAAATATTATTTATTATATGCCTCATATACCAATTGATGTATTTGAAAAAATAATAATTGAAAATAAACCAATATTAATGTTAACTAATGATATTTCATTGTATAACTTGAAATTTACAAAATCTGAATTCTATAATAAATTTCCAAATTTATCAAAATTAGGTAATTTATTAGATACACTAGAAATTAAAATCAATACCAATACCAGTACCAATACCAGTACCAGTGATACTTCAGATAATACTAGTAAAGATGATTTCCAAATTGTAACAAAAAAAAAGTCAAAGAAAAGACAAAATAAGTATATTTTAAAAGAAAATAATGAAATTAATTACTCTGAAATTAAAGAATCAATTTATTATAATAACTTGAAAACATTTAAGAGATTTGAAAATGGAAATAACATTAATGAAATTTGGCAGGATTCTTTCTCTCATATGTGCTACTATGAATTAAACTTAGCTGATCCAATACTGAAAACGAATAGCCCTAAATCATCATCCCCTACTTTGCATATGTAAAATTTATAAATACCTGTACAATAATAATACTACATACCGTACATCTATTAATTTCTACGTAAACTACGGTAAGTTTAAAACCAAATAAATAAACGAATAAATGCTATATTAATTATTAAATTGTAACATTAAAATAAAATTATAAATTTGAAATAAATATACATGAATCTTAAAATCAATTGGTTTTTAATTATTTATTTTCTTATATGAGATAATAATACCACCTATTATCAAATATAAAGAAAACTAAGAAAACTAATCAATAAAAAGAATAATAATAAATAAAAATTCTTTTTTCTTGCTTATTATTATTAACCCATAAATTTAATTTAACGAAAAATTAAAATAAAAACAGAAAGAAGACAAAAAAAAAATATAAACAGAAACACAAACTTTAAACTAAAATGATAAGTAAATAAATAAATGAATTAAAAAAGGATAATTAAAAAAGAAGGAAAATATTTAGAATGAAGAAATGATTATATTATAAACAAATTGAATTAAAAAAATATTGAATGAATGAAGAGAATAAAAAAAAGATTTAGGATATAATATGTAATTAAATAAACATCTTCAAGATTTTGATTTTTTTTTTTTCATTGTTACCACGCAATTGAAAGAAAAAGTAAAGAAAGATTTTTGAAAGATTTTTTTTATTATAATTTATACCCTAAGAGAATCTATAATCACAGATTAATTAAGCAGATTCGTAATGTTCCCAGTTATCTAAAATGGATTTAATCTTTTCAGAATTTGTTAATTCATAAACACTTTGGAAATATTCTTTAGTAATAGCAAATGGAACAGCAGTTAAATTTGGAATATATTTACCAATTAAAGCAGCTGGGTTAACAGCATTCTTTGGAATCTTCTTCATAATGAATCTTTGGAATGGTTTAACACCAGAACGTAAGTATGAAGAATGGAATGGAACAGAAATACCCTTTAATGGAATACAAGCAAAACCTCTTTCTAAATCAATTGGTTGAGGTTTAGCAGATGATTTTTTAGAAACTTCTTCAACAATTTCACTTAAATGTTCAGCAACTTTTTCTAATGACATCATTTCTTGTAATTTAAGAATATCAATCTTTTGAATCTTGAAAACATTTAATGTATTGGTTAATGTATCTAAGGCTCTTAAATCACCAGCAGCAACATATTGTTGATTTTCAACGTTATAATTGACAATTTCTAACAACCATCCAGTTTGCTTAGAAATATGTTCAACAACAAATCTTAATGCAGAATCGTTAAAAGTCTTGGAAACTCTGGATGGATTAACAGCACACATACCATAGTTAGATCTTCCTAATTCATCTCTTGGAACAGCAACTTGCATAGTCATACCTCTGTAAAAGACAATATCAACTAATGATTCAATTGGCATAACATCAGCTAAAGAAGCTAAAGCAGAATATTCACCTAAGGAATGACCAGCAAACATACAATCACTTGGAACTAAACCTTTAGATTTGATATCTTCAAATGCAGCTTTTTCCATTAAAGTTAAAGCTGGTTGGGTAAATTGTGTAGCAGATAATAAACCAGTTGGAGATTTGAAAGTGAAACTTGTTGTAGTTTCATCGATAGTCTTGAAAATCTTTTCAGATTTAACTTCACCAGCTTCATCAATAGTTTCAAACATCATACTGATATAGTTTTCACGAATAGCTCTACCTTTTGGACCACCAAAGTGAATGGTTAATTCATTTGGATTGTTCTTGACAATTTCTAAAATACTGAAACCATAATTTTCAATAAAATGCTTATCAGCTCTATCCCAAACAGAACGAGCAACTTCGGAAGATTTGTATAAGTCCATACCCATACCTTGTTCTTGAGAACCTTGACCAGTAAAGACAAATGTAGTAACTGGTTGATCAATTTCAGCTTCACCAATTAAAACAACGTCACCAGTTTCAGCTTTCTTACATTCAACTTTAACAATCTTACGACCATTGATCATACCAACATGTTCTAATTTGGTTTCTAATTGATCATTTGGTAAGACCATACCAGTGAAACTAGCCTTGTAAGCTCTAACTCTTGGAGCAACACCATTAGCAGCGTATTGTTCAACTAAAGCTCTAATAGCACCAGATGAGTACATACCATGGGTAATAGTACCTGGTAAGTTAGCATAGGCGGCAAAAACTCTGGAAACATGGATTGGATTGTAATCACCAGATGTGGCAGCATATGTTTCATTGGAAGCTGGAGATTTAGAAGTTAAAGTACCAGATAATGGAATAGCATTTTCGAAATTTAATGGTTGTTCAATGGTATTACCATTACGTTTTAAGTAATCAAGAACTGGGTTACCGTGAGATTCAGCACTTTCATAAACAACTTCAGCAATTTGCTTAATTTCCTTGGATGGTAATTGAACAGTGACTGAACCAGTGGTGTTAACACTAGAGTAGATGTTCTTTGATTTGTATCTAAGAACAGAGTTACATCTGAAAGTTAAAGTCTTACCTAAGAGTTCAACATCTTCATCAAAGTGAACCCATTCCTTGGATCTTAAGATAGCAACATCCTTGGCAGAGTTCAAAGTAATTTCATATGGAGTTTCAACGGTCTTTTCAAAAGCGTTTTCGAAATCAAGGTAAGTACCTCTGTAGAAAAATTCAGAAGTAACTTCCATAACTGGAACTTCATCTTTAAAGATAGTACCAATAACTTGGACAGTCTTACCGGTTTCACCGTTAACAACAGAAGTAATTTCAGCAGAAGTAGAAACTTTGTCACCAACCTTTAATGGTTCAGCACCTGGAATCATTCTGTAAGCATTTGATAAGTGAACTAATCTTAAGATATCACCATCAACATCCTTAGGGAAGATAGCCTTCATAATAGCTTTCCAACCAATAACAATAGCAAAATCTAATGGGGCTAATTGTTCTCTGGCACCTGATCTTGGGACAAAATATTCGTTAGAGTTATTGATAGCATGAGCTAATTCACTAACATCTTGAGATAAAATAGTTTTGTTACCACCGTCAATTGGCTTAGAGACATCAATGTCAAGATTAACTGGATCTTCAACACCGAACCAAACAAGCCAGTAGAATTCCTTGATTCTTTCATTACGGCCTTCCATGACTTCAGCAATTGGAGCATAACCATCTTCTGGTTTGTAAGTGTATAATAATGGTAAAGCTGTTGGAGTACCATCATGAGTTCTGTGTTCAATTAATTCTAATTTGATAGAGTTCTTAGATGGAGCAGATAATTTAACAACTTCCTTTAATTGACCCTTGATATTGTCGAAAAGAGAGATAACAGTCTTTTCAGCAACTTCTGGGTATGCAATCTTAACAACAATGTTCTTTGATGGAGCAAAGACGGATTTTAATGGATTAGCAACATGGTTGTAACCTTGGACTAAGTGGTTAGCTGATAAGAAAGCGTGTCTCCAGTTTAAGTTAGAACCAGCTAATAACTTGAACCAAGCGTCAACTTCTGGTAAAGCAGTACCAATAGAGTAAACAACTTCGTTAGCACCAGTCTTAACAGAAACACCAGAAACTGAAGATTCAACAACTGGGAATTTGTCAGAGAAGTATTCAACAACTGGAATCTTGGAAGCATCACTACCATAAGTATCCTTTAATAATCTAGCAATGTGACCTTCGTGAATGTTGTCAAGGATCTCCTTGATTGGTTCATCAACCTTGTTGGAATATTTAGCAGCAACAGGACCGTGTAAGATACAAGTTCTTTGAACATCTTCACCAAAGACAGCTTCAACATCTTCGGATTGCCATAAGGAATCTTTCTTAAAGAAGAATTCAAATTTTTCGTTAAGAACAGGAACAAATGGAACTGGTTTTTGAATTGGGTTAAGACAACAGTCAATGAAGAAATCGAAATCTTGTTCGTTAACTAATTGAGTTCTAGCTTCTGGGTAAGCATTGAAAACAGCTTCAACAATTTCATCTGGGTTAACTAATTGAGATGGAGATTGGAGAATAGCAAGTGATGATTTAGTAGCAAAACGTTCTTCAACTCTTCCTAAGAAAGTAGCGGTGAAGTTTCTTAAAGTAACATCAATCCATCTTGAAGATTTTCTAACGTACATTAATTCAACACATCTCTTGGCGACTTCGTAGTATGTCATGTCTTGAATATCACATGGACCTTGTTCGTTTTTACCAAACCATGGTTTTTGGAAATCAGCATTTAATTTCTTAATAATATAATCCTTCTTCTTTTCTAAGGCTTCGAGTAATTTGTTCTTTGGTAAAGAAAGGATGGTATCATCCATCTCCTTCCAGAAGACAACAGCTCTAGTAGCAATCTTATGGATTGGTTCACCCATTTCTGATTTAACAGTTAAGATACCACCAGTTGGTTTCTTATAGGTTTGTTCCCATTTGTTGTCATCGACACCGGTACATGAGGCAATTAATTGTTTAGCAGCTAATGAAGTCTTA
This sequence comes from [Candida] boidinii, assembly GCA_001599335.1. Taxonomy (NCBI): domain Eukaryota; kingdom Fungi; phylum Ascomycota; class Pichiomycetes; order Pichiales; family Pichiaceae; genus Ogataea; species [Candida] boidinii. The sequence goes on along the minus strand of BCGP01000002.1, from coordinate 2,766,574 downwards.
CATTCCTTAGCAACCATAACTCTTGAACCGAATAAGACACCATCGAATGGCATTTCGGGGTAGTTGAATTCACGAGCCCAAGCACCAGTTAAGTATGGGTAAGTATCTTCATCTGAACCGAAACCAGAACCAGCAATTAAGATAATGTTAGAGCATCTTCTTAATTTAGAGTACATTTGTAAAACAGGTTGATGGAAATCTTCAAAAGAGTGGTGACCACCACCTCTACCACCAGTCCATTGAACAACAATTGGGAAGTTTGGATGAGCCTTAGCAATGGTGATACATTGGTTGATAGCGTCAATAGAACCTGGTTTTAAACCTAAGTGGGTTAAACCTAATGTTTCGATATATTCGGAAGCAACTTCAATAGATGGAACACCAGCACCAATAGTTAAAGATTGAATTGGGAAACCTCTTTCTCTTAATTCTTTGATTAATGGAATACCCCATTGTAACATTCTTGGGTTAACGTAAATTAAGTTAATACCAATACCTGAACCTGGAGTAACGTTATCAGCAACTTGTTTTAAAGCGGCTTCCATACCAGCTGGAGAGAAGTAACCACCACCGGCAATTTCAATATGGTAACCGGCGTTAATAGTATCGGCAACGAATTCTGGAGAAACGGTTGATGGGGTCATACCTGGAACCATTAATGGAGCTCTACCCAATAATCTTGAAAATTTGGTATCAACAAAGACTTTACCGAGTTTAGTTTTAACTAATTTTGGTTTATATTCTTCTAACCAGTTAGCATTGAATTTAATTGAATCTTTCTTGACATCAAAGATTTCTTGTTTGTAACCGAATTCAGAATCTTCATTAGTGGTTTCTAAAGCACCAGCAACAATAATTCTAACACCGGTACCATCCTTGTTTCTGTGGGTTAAAACACCTAAACCAGAAGCACCACCTGGACCGAAATCTAAGATATGGGTACAAGAGAATTTAGTAGCAGTTTCCCAATTGACTGGTAATAAAGTGATTAAATCGATTAATCTAACAGCAATTGATTCAGTTGAATTTCTTAAATCAGCACCAGTGTTAGTATCATAAACTGGGATTGCAATACTTGATTGTTTAAATTCTAAGTTAGAAGATTTTAAATCATTTAAGATTCTTTCCTTAGCTGGTAATAATAATTGAGAGTGGAAAGGAGAAGAGATTGGTAAGAATCTTGAAGAGAATTTTAATTTTCTTTCACTGAATGGAACTCTTGATTGTTCTAAACCTGATGGAGCTTTAGCCTTTCTTAAGTTTAAGTTCAAACCGTATAAAGATTCTGGTGGACCAGTGACAACAACGTTTCTAGCACCGTTAACTAATGAGATACCGACACGTTTTGATTCTGGTAAATGTTGATTGGTTTGGTCAATAAATTTAGTGACTTGGTCATAGGTTAAGTCTCTGACTGAGAGCATTGGACCTGGTTGACCTTCACCGTTATCGATAGAATCCTTAACAGAAGATGGAGCTAAAGTAGTTGATGGGTAAGCTTGTAAACATCTAACACCTAAGTAGAATAAGAATTCAACAGCTTTTAAGGCTTCAACTTCGAAGGAAGTCCAAGAGTCAACAGAGGCAATGGCGACGGCAGTGACTAAACCTTGAGAGTGACCAGTGGTACCTGATAATAATGATCTAACTTCACCTGGGGAGACACCTAATAATTTAGAAGTAACGATGTAGTGACATAATTGGATAACACAAATTAATGGACAAGAGTATGGGATAGCTAAGAGGGCATCATTTTCTGGGGTTGATTCTTTATCGTTTAACCAGTTAATTAAATCAAAACCTTGGTTGAAAACAGCGTCAGCATCTTCAGTTGAGCTAATTAAAGATTGAACTTTTGATTGAACTTTTAAGAGGAAATCAGAGAGTAAGCCACTGTATAAGTCATTTAATTCTCTTAATTCTTCGATATAGTTATCGACATTACCTTGACCTCCAAAGATAGCAACAACAGAAGCTTCTTTTGATTGAGCAGCTTGGAATAAAGCAGAAGATGGAGAACCTTTATTTGTAATACCAAAATCACTGTTTAAGTAAGATTTAGCTAAAAAGTAATTTTTTATAAGGTTATTCTTAACTTTGTATAATGTAGTTGGGAATTCTTCACTTTGTAAAGCATTAGCGGCAAAGATATGAATATCTTGTCCTCTTAAGAATCTAGATTCAAAATCGGCTAAGACGACAGAAACTGCTTGTTTCTTTTCAGATTCTTCAGAATTGGATTTGACGATGAAACCTAAGAATTTTGTTAATAATTCAGATTTTGAAGATGGTTCTTCATCATCAGCGAAACCTTCAGTAACATCTGGTAATGATTTGTAGAAACCAGAGGTGAGGTGTTGATAGAAAATATATTCTGATTGTGGAGTTAAAATTGTAGTTTCAAGGGAACCATGAGTGATGGCTAAAGGTCTGTTAACACTCATTTTGCTGTTTTTTGTTGTTTTAAACTATTAATTATAGAGTAATTGATCTTATGGGTGTGGTAAAATTAAGAAAAATTGATAAAAAAATAACTAGTACTATAAATAAATAAGTAAATAAGTAAATAAAACAAAATGGTGAAATTTTAGTTAGTATTTTGATTTAGATTGAACTTGAATCTTTTTATAAATTCAATTCTATCATTCAAAATTAAGCAATTGAGTGGATTTGATTCATGAATAATACTAATACTAAGAGTTAACATTCAGAAATTCAATAAATATCAAATTGAAGAGAGATTTGAAGTTGGGGTTGATTGAGGTGGGTACGTAATTTGAGAAATTATTAACATACATATTAAGTGATATTGTTCTTGAAAGGTTGGAATTGGTGTCAAAGCATTGATGAGTATTGTATGAAAATATAATAAATGAATGAATGGGGCCGTATTATTAACATAACAAAAAGACTATTATTATTATTTGAACAAATCCAAGAATAGCAAAAACCCATTTGTAATTCTTAGGTACATCTGCAGGAAAAATGTATGTCTACAGCCAAAAATTGCGGTTAGATTAATTGAGCAATGGCTGAAATCTTGTTTAGTTCAATTCAGTTCAGGCAAGTTCAGGTAAGTTCAGGTAAGTTCAGGTGATTTCACTCCACCACAGCAGAAACCGTTGGGTAGGTATGTATATGTATATGGGTGAGCACACCACTGAACAACAGTTGAAACAACGGCAAAACGAGCAGAGAGTGCACTAACAAATTATAAAAAGCATTGAGAATCGTTGAAAAATCACTGAAAATCCACTTGAAAACTAATAAAACCCACTACTTCACTTGAAAACCACCAAAAAAAATGGTGAAAAACAGCAGCGCGAGTTGAAATTTCAGCACAAGCGCAAATATCTGCTGAGCCTCACTGAGTGTTAATCTCACCAAATTGAGCATTGGCTGGCCAGAAGATCGCTCCCTGATATATAACTGCTTGACAACCATGCGATTTCATGTAGTTGTATGCGTTCGTATGCGTTCTCTCCTTGTGTGGTACGCTTCAGACAATTAGGGGCTTCGCTGGTGTGCGGGATCAGAGAAAAGCCGGATGCGCGGCGTCTCGCTGCCGTCTTCTCTGAATCTGCGCTGCTTCTCCCGCTGAGGGAACAAGCAAGACGCGTCAGATCCCTGGCAGATCCCCGCCAGACAGCGGGGAGCAAAACCCAACGAGGAGAGACAGACTGCCAGGTAGAAAGCTGGACAGACTGTTGGAACAGACTGTTGGGCATATTCACGGCAGTGCAGCATTCTGACCTGGTTTCGTGCACGCACCGCACGCACGCGCACCACACGACAAGTCTGGCCCCCTCCCACACCTCATCTTTGTCTGAATCCAATCAATCTACTCCGATTCCAATTGCAATCCACTTGAAATTTAAATATCCTATAAATCACGTCTAATTAAACACTCTATCACTCGCATAATAACCCATATTGATCTGTGAATCAGAATTGTTAGATCCAATATGAATAAATGAATAGAAAACGTGAACAAATCAAATGTCAAACAAACTCCATACAGTTTCAAATACTCGATATACTTAATATAAAATTATCGCGTATTGACAGTATTGAAAATATGTATGTTTATGTACGCTCTGATGGGTAATAATAAATAAGACGGAGAAAAAAAAAGGTTGGGAAATTAATTTATTTCATGCGTTATATTAAATAATAGTGAATATATGCGTGTGTAAGAATTTGGGATGAGTAAGTAAGTGAGTGAGTGAGTGTTGCAACCCGACAAGACAAGGGCATGTGAATTAAGCGAACATTAATTGGTAAGGAAGATAGATATATGGATGATTATATGAACTGAATGGTAGTCGATCTAAGCCATTGAAGTGTAATATGTCATATAATTGAAGTATATTTTCATGAATCGAATTGCAAATATATTGAATGATGTGAAAGAATAATAAAAAAGAAGAGATTAAAAGAGTAAAAGTATGATACGAACCTTAAGATAAAATAAAAGTTATAAATTTTAAAAAATTGAAGTTTAAATAAGATTTGTGGTAAATTAATAATTAATTAAACTTGTATTTAAAAGAAAAATGAATTTATTAATTGGTATTAATAGTTTATTTAAATAAATGTGGTAAATAAATAAATAAAATAAACTAAAATTGTAGATTGAACAAAAAATTAAAATATTCTAATATAAATTGATAGATATAAAATTAAATTTATGTAATTGAATTGAATTGAGTATCTAATGTTATTATAAAATAAAATAAAAAGACAAATTGTGTGGTATTAATTGCTTGTTATTATATTGAATATTAATTGATTTTAATTAAGGAGACAAATTAATAGGGTAATTAAACACGATGAATGATCGGATTACAAGATTATTAAATACTTTTATACAAATGGGTCCAAAAAGGGATGGGTATGAACAGATTGTGGAAAGAAGAGAGAGTAGGAAAAGAAAGGAGTAAAAGGAAGAGAAAAGAAGAAGAATGCAAAGAAGAAAAAATTCAGGAGAGCAGTGAACAAAAGAGAAAATGTGAAAGTTGCAAAGGAAGCAAAATCATATAGGTTGAAGTGAAGTTTTCAAAGGTTTGTTGATTACATCTTCGTAACATTTAATTCTTAATCAATCAGGTACAGAGAAGTACTAAAAAGTAAAAAAATAAAAATAAATAAAAAAATAAAAAAATAATAAAAATAAAAAATAATATGGTATAAGCATGTGGTGAGTAGAATTGTTGTGTCATTTGTAGTTCTTAGTAAATAACTGTATTTCGTCTTTTTTGGCCTACAAAAAGACACCTCGTACACAGAGAGTTCCTGGATGAATATTGCCACCACCACCTGCCAGCTGGAGAAATGGGTACAAAGGCATTAACTCTACAGCTGATCAAACTCCACGAGAAAGCGCTTTCTTTGTTCATCTGGGAATGAACAAACAATCCATCAAGCAAACAAGAAGGCAAACAAGCAAGCAAGCGCACGCTTTCTCTATGGGTTGAGAGATTGGCTCATCAGCCTCCAAACAAACATACTAACTAGTCGGTATCTATATGGTGATGAATTAATCAGAAATGCTATTATGCTAATGATGCTAATAATTCAACAATTAATTTTTTACCTGCGTGTTTATTTTTTTGCGTATTACGCATTTCCCAATGCATTTCCCAATCAATTTCCCAATATAATTCCCCAATGCAATTTATCAATACAATTTATCAATACAATTTCTCAATGCTGGTTAAATTCAAGACTTTGTTTTTACTCAAAGTTTTTGTACATCGAAAAAAGTTGGTTTATTGCTGAATTCAATTATTTTGTGCATTTTATATACCTTGTATTTATGTACTTTATGCATATTATTGATGTTGTTGATTTTTTCACCCAAAATTGTTGTCCTCTCTCAATCCTTACCAAATGGGTCCTTAGAGAGATTCTGATCTGGTTCATCTGTCCCTTGATATTCTGCTTTAATTGAGTTCAATTCACATGATTATTATAATAATAGTGGTGGTGATTATTAATGTGTGTCTGTCAGTTTGCCTCTATAGTTAGTTGAGTCAATTGATATTGATTGAGACTCAAATTTGAATTCAGGGGCTCAAACCAACGAACGGTATTTTATTTTGATTATTAATTATTTAAATGTTGAATTAATTCAACGTTACAGATTAGATTTGTCTGAGATGAGTTAGAACTTTGACAAAATTTATAAAATATCAACAGTTGGGTGTCTTACTCAATTATAAAGCGGTGTTTCTGTATTAATAATAATAATAATAATAATAATAATAACAATAATATATTCTTCCCATCTTATACATCACTTGTAGCTGATGAAGCTGATGAAGCTGTGCAACGGACTTTACTCTGATTTTTCACATAGACTATACAATTCACTAGCGGTGATGAGTTTTATTGACTTCACTTTTCGACCTCATCTGGTGCTTGACTTAAATATGTGATCTACAGTAATATAATTATAAAATTTAAAAAAAGAATAACCATCACCAATTATACACTCTACATTTTAATCTAACGTAAATTTCTGTACTAAAATAACTGTTGGATTATATAAAGAACTAACTAACTACTCAGATAAATAAACTTTGTACACTTGAACTTCTTATTATTTTCAATCCTCTCATCACCTATTACTTGAACCACCTAACTTACTATCTAAATAACGCATTGATCCACCTATTCCCTCTACATCATATATATCATATATATATTTCAAAATTACTGGAGTACCAGGTTAACATATCGAGCTATTCAGCATTCTCCGCAACCTGGTATGCCTGGTATGTGATATGAATAAACTTATCGTCGTCGTGTAGATAGATGAGCATTGGGATATTTGTGTAGGGATTATCCACCCAATGTGCCACACCTCGCGCGCGCACATTCATTTCTTCACACCACACCACACCACATGGGATTTATTTATCCTATTCATGTAGAATGTTTATTCCAGCTGAAGTAAATTTTACTATCTGCGGTAAAAATGTGGTGTTGTCACTTAACGATTGCTAGCAATTTCACATTGTTGAACTGATAAGAAATTGGTTGGGGATTTTATTTTGGTGTGGTTCTTCTCATATTATTTCAACTAATAAACTTTCTCTCTTTACTTCAACCACTCACATCTTCACTATAACCAATTCAAATCTTAAATATAGTTAATTTTAATTAATGATATGGTTAATTATAGCCTTACTTTACAATGCACTACTAATCTCACCCGTTTCAATCAGTTTCAAAGTCCAATATATTATGAATGAATGAGTTAAGTTCTAAATTTAATCTCTCTTTTACATTCTAAAATTAGCATTTTTTAAAATATCATACTACTTACTATCTTTATTTCTTGGTTTACTCATTTTATATTGTATTTAAAACTAAACGTAATTTTAATTTTAATTCATCCTACGATTATAATACCCGTATATAAGAAGAATCAATAAATACTAGATTTTGTAAGATTTGTAATAATATCATATCACATAGAAAAGTTTCCTATTCAGTCTGAAATTGCGTATGAGGCTTATTTAACCAATTGCTGTGGTGAAGCTTCAATGAGCCTCAATTAGTACACATCTCGTCAGTTCGTTAAACCTCGTAATATTTAAGGATTGTGTAAATTGTTGGATCAACGATCATTAAATCAACACAGTTTCAGTGAATACAGTTTCAGGTGGAGCGTGATACAGTTTGTGGTTGAGTCGCTCGTTGCCTGGTGGTGATCCAGCGACAGCTGCTCGACAAGATGGACTCTTGCGGGAATGGTCTCTGCCATTTCCCATATTCCCCTTTTCCCATATTCCATATTGCGTATTCCATATTCCAACTTTTCTCAATTTTCCGCTGTCGCTGAGAGACATTGTTTGTGTGTAAGATTACGTAATCTCCGCTTTTTAACAAGCAAACAAACAGAGTTTGTGTTGGGAATTTTCCAATTTGGAAATCAGAGAAATTCGATGGGACAGATGCTTGCTGGGTTTTGTTAGTGTGTGTGAGCACAACTATGAGTATGAGTATGATTCTAGCGTTGGCTAACATAACGTGCACCAACTAAGCTTTACATGAATATCACTTGTTGTTGAATTCACACACCCACTTACTCAAATTATATTTATGCCTCTCTGTAAATTGTTTAGTTATATTTTGATGTGTATTATATTAAGAGTAGTCAACATTCAACACCCTACTCTCACCCTTACTCCACTACTCACATCATTCTGCCCTTATCCGTTTACTTATACAGTTATACCCAATCGAATAGATAATACACCTCCCTCCTACCACCCATCATAATAAGCATCGGAAAACTGCCAAATGGCTAACTAACATCCAATTCACTTTTGATTTAACATCACATTCAAATTACATCCATCATAAAGTCGATAATGTTGGTGATGAAGATTGATTATTTCATATAATATGATCCATCAGAAATATATTACCAGTTAACAACTTAAGCAACTTAAACAACTTAAATAACTGCAAACATGAAAATATCCGCCATATATTTAATAATATCGTATGCCTATCTTTTTTTTCACTGATTCATTAAACGTAGTGCACACAAGATTAAATAAAAGTAAAATTAAATTTGTGTAAAATAAGATAAGATGTGTAAATTTTCAGATTATGTCATAATGATTTAAATGATTATTTATGCAATATATAAAAGTTATTTGAATACTTAATAATTAATCTGAATATATAAAATATAAAAATATAATATATTAAAAAGATATTTGAAACGCTAAGGCATTGTTTAATGTATCTATCTATCTGTTGTTATTGTAAAATAGTTGATATTTTCCATTTTCACATTGATAATGTCGCATAATTTTACCGGTTAAAAGTCCGATTGATTCACAGCCTTGTTATTATCTTTTCGTGTCAATTCATTGCAAATGTTGTTTTATCTTTATTATTATCACTAACACTGCTTGCTGCTCATGCTGCTGCTGCTCCTGTTGTTGTTCCTGCTATCACTAATATTATTAAAACACCGCTAATATACAGAAATAACACTGCTAATTCTGTTAGATAAATAAAATAAGTAATATAACTTGCTTCGCGCTTAGCTTACTAATTGATTCCTCAGGTACTCCGTTCTCGACTTCCAACTTTCAAATCTAAGGATGTATAAACAATATTATAAGATAGATTTAATAGTATTAAGATATTTATATTAAAAATGTTTTTAATCTAATCAATATTCAGATAAACTTTTTATAAAAATCTTTACTAAATTTACAAAAATTACAAATAAAAATTCTTTTTTTAAACTAATTTAGTTTTAAATTACTATGAAAAGAATAAATAAGGACAAACTTTTAATACCTTATCTGTTACATTTTGTTATTTGAATTAATTTCGCCTGAAGGAGAAAACAGCCCAAATAATGAAGTATACGTAATTAGTACATATCTACTAAATAATATTTAATTATACTTTAAGCTTTTAATGTAAGTATATATAATTATAATTCATCATTTTGATTCACTTATATAAATCATTTATAAGTTGATGTAAACAAATATATCTATGATATTGGTAAATCATATATACATATATATAAAGGATTGAGAATAGGAATATTTCATGAAATATTACTTCAACTATTGCAGAAAATTACGTAGCTAAAAGTTGTACAGCCAACTTTTTTTCCTTTAGATATTTGCAAAGAAACTAAATGAAAGGACGTTCCATCCACCTTATCATAAATATAATATAATTCAACTTTACTTATTTTATCAAACAACCATTTTCTATAAGGATTAATAATGACAACGTGGCGTAGAGGTTAAAAGAAAAATGTTTATAATCATTAAAAGGCATATATAACCAGCATACATACATCTAGTATGCATGCAGGTACCACAATCAAAAGTTAGTACGGTATACTATGACACCCTGAGTGGGTAGTTTACTTTTTTCACTTTGTTTTCCTTTCGTCCCTAGGTAAGGGTCTTACTTGTGAAGTTATCAATTGTTATCAACTGCCAATATACTATCAATAGTTGGTTTCCTATGTGGAATTCAACCATCCTTTCTTCACTCCCAGGTGTTTTTCCTAAAAGAGCGGGAAAGCGCCTAATTGGGCAATGGATGAAAGCCAAATGCACTCGATACACATATCACCAATGGCAAACCCCCTAGTGAGGTTTCTTCCGCTCACTGATAACTCCCTCTGTCACAAATCCAATCATATACCAACAGACAGAGATCCTCTTTGGGAATATATCTGTCTGTCAGAAATGGATTTGTTAGTGCTAAGCTTTCAGGACGCGAGCTGATGAGATGGCATCAAACTTTTCCACATAGCGGAAACGGGGCTCGAGAGCTCAGCCAGCAGCAAATGCGGGGACGGAGGAGATTGAGGGGAGCGTTGGGGTAACAGGTAACAGGTGAAAAGTAACAAGTAACAGCGTCAGTGAATGATCGTCGCCCTTGTTAGCCTGCTGTCTTTCTTGTTCCAGCATGCCGCTTTGGGGCGCACACATCATTGTAATTCCGCCAGCAAGATCAGCAGTCGGCCGAGGCGTACATGCCCCAAATCCCCCAAACCCCCCTATGAACAATGCGGATGCCAGAGATAAGGCGGCTGTTGACAAGGACTTAGCCGTAAGCCGTGCTTTCTCGCAGTGCCTCCTCGCAGTGCCTCCTGGCGGTGCTTCAGTACAGTGCATGGCTTAAGCGCCCCGCCAGATGTCAGCAGAGACAGTAAGAGGCCGCAAGACCCTAGCAGAGGTTGTGGAGCGCTGCACGCGGCAATGCATCTTCACATGCTGACATGCTGGAGCAGAGTCTGCTTAACATATTATGTCAGCACTACTTCCGCTTTGGGCACTTCCTATTGTCGCTCCTATGATTTTGTGTGCAGCTTCCAGCGCTAAAAACTCTGTTTGTGTGGGAGGGACAATAAGAAGTAGTGGCTTTAACCCACCGAGATTTTCGACATCGCTTTATATGTCGGCTTCTTCTGTTTCTACTGTTACATTGTAAAATTATCTATTGGGAACTGTGTTTATGTGTTTAAAACAATGTAATTAATACTTTTAATTGTATTATTTAGATTTCGTACAGTTACAATTGTTAAGGTTCAATAAACTACTACAAAAAGTAAATAATACAAATGTAAAAAATTATTGTAAAATGTCATGCTATACTCTTGTTGATGTTACTTCTCCACTATTGTCTGTTTGTTTTCGGATTAATATAAGGCAATTTTTTTACAATAATTTCTAGAATTAAATTCAGAAGCTTTGTAAAATATTGATTGATAAGCAAAAGAAAGAAAAGAAGAAAAAAAGGAAAACAATAAGCTAACAACAGATCTCAAGTCGTCGAAAACATATTCTAGACCTGCCCATTATTGATTTCACTTCATTATATATTTATTTATCTATTTATTTATTTATATATATATATGAATCATTATTTCCCTTTTTATTTATTTTCTTTAATCTCTTTTTCTTTCAATTGAATTATTGTAATTTCTCTATAACTACAATATTTGATCCCAAATGAAGTTTAACTATGTGGTCTTAAGCTCTGCTATAGCATTGAGCACCAATGCTCTTGCAGCTGATTCTGCATCATCAACTGTCTTAGGTTATGCCCCAATTGAAACTGTATGTCCAGCAGTTAATAGTCAAAATGTTTTCGCTCCAACAGATGAATTCGAAGGTTTCTTAAGACCTGCTATTAGCCCTTCAAAAATTGAAAAAGCTTGGATTAATGGTAGACATGAAAAGACTGATAAAAATTTAATTGAATTTTTAGACAATTTAGATTTAAAAGATTTCCAAGATGTTGATTTCGAAGATTATATTACTAACTTAAACAGTTCAATTAACATTGCTTTTGCCGCTTCTGGTGGTGGTTTAAGAGCTATGTTAAGTGGTGCTGGTCAAATTTCTGCATTTGATAAAAGAACTAATTACGATGGTACAAACAAATTAGCTGGTTTATTAGATTCTGCTACTTATATTGCTGGTTTAAGTGGTGGTTCATGGTTAGTTTCATCATTAGTCTTTCACGACTGGATCGGTGTTCAAGACATTTTAGATAACAAAACTTCCATCTGGAATTTAGAAGATGGTGTTATTCCAACTGATTTAACAATTTGGGAAGGTATCTTAGCTGAAGCTAACCAAAAGAAACAAGAAGGTTATGAATTATCAGTTATTGATTTATATGGTTTATTAATTGGTAGAGCCATTTTCACAGATTTAGAAAATCAAGGTGCTGGTTTAACATGGAGTAGTTTAAGAGAAATTGAAAAAATTCAATCTTTTGATATGCCATATCCTATTATCTTAGCTCTTGGTACTTCAATCTCAATTACTGAAAATGATACTTATGATTCAAATGATGTTGCCTTATTTGAAGTTTCTCCATTTGAATTTGGGTCTTGGCAAAACTCTGTTAATGCATTCACAGATATTAAACATATTGCAAGTAAAGTTGTTAATGGTATCCCAGTTGATGATAATAACTGTACCGTTGGTTTCGATAGTGCTCCATATTTAATTGGTTCATCATCTGATATCTTCACTGCCTTAGGTGATTTAACAACTGCAAACTTATCTACTACATTCTCTGGTATTCCAACTTCTTATCTTACTTTAATTCAACAAATTTTAGGTAACTTAAATTCAAATTCAACTGAATTAGCTTACTCAATTGTTCAACCAAATCCATTCTATGAAAACGAATACTCTGAAGAAGAAGGTATCTATGATGGTGAAACAATGTTATTAGTCGATGGTGGTTGGTCAGGTGAAGGTGTCCCATTAGACCCATTTATTCAACCATCAAGAGAAATTGACGTTGTTGTTATCTTTGATAATGACGCTGATTCTAATGATTCATGGCCATTAGGTGCAACTTTATTTGAAACAGAAGAAAGAGTTCTTCATTATAATCAAGATTTGAAATTTTATGACTTACCAAGCTCTATTGAAGAATTCGTTGAATTAGGTTTAAATAAAAGACCTGTCTTCTTCGGTTGTAACGGTGATGATTTACTCTCTCATAGTTACGGTGATGAAGATGATGATTCTGATGATTTCGCTCATATGTTACCTTTATTAATTTACTTCCCAAATAGTTACATGACCTTTAGCTCAAATACTTCTACTTTACAATTAGAATACACAAATGAAGAAAGAAATGCTATGATTCAAAACGGTTTTGAAGTTGCCACTAGAATGAATTTCACTCTCGATGCTGAATTCGCTGAATGTGTTGGTTGTGCTGTCTTACGTAGATCCCAAGAGAGATTAGGCGCTGAATTAGGTGATCAATGTTCTCAATGTTTCAACAGATACTGTTACGTCTCTGATAACACAACTGATGTCTTCACCAATGAAAAGAGCGAAGATGAAGAAACTCCAGTCTGGTACACTGATAACGACAGTATCTACAATATCGAAGATTTTGATGAACAAGCTATTTCTGGTTCTGCCTCTGGTGCTGCCTCTGGTTCTGCTGCTGGTTCTGTTGCTGCTACTGGTTCCTCTTCAGCAGCAGCTTCTTCTTCTTCTGGTGCTGCCTCTGTCTCTTCTAAAGGTAGCGGTTCAAGTTTATCATTTTCCTCTTCTACTGTCCTTATGTCATACATTGTTGGTTTAACCTCTTTTGTCATGGCAATCTTTTAATTTTAGAATAGAATCCCCGAGATACCTTTTTAAAACCGTTTAGAAGTTGGCTGTTCTGTCTCTCCTTTTTTTTATTTTTCCTCAGTCAGATCATTTATTGTTCTAATTTTTTTAAAAATTTTTATTTTCTAAAATTTCTTTATTTTTTTTCTGCTTAAAAAGGGACGCAAATCTTGAAAACATATCTTTCAAAAATAAAAAAATAGAAAGTTGGTTCATATAAATATATATATATATGTACTTCTAAAATAAATTTAATATACTTATACCTAATCGTTTTATTATATATTATTAATTTATTATTATAGGTAAAAAAAACGTATACGAGAACTCGTAATTCTTCTTTACACCATATTAAGTGGTGATCCATACTCAAATTTTGTCCGAGAATTTATTTTTCCTCACTCTTATATTATTTTTTTATGGCATATTTTTTTTAAACTTTTTAACAGTAATCAATCATTAAAAAATTGTAAAGAATCGGATGAAGTTCACCAACAACCGATTTATAAGTCCCCTCTAGCCTAATTTTTTAAAAGTAGCTTTTTGTACAATAGTATAAGATACAATTATTTGTGACCTTAGTTTCAAAAGCTTTATAAATCGGCATAGTTAAAAATGGAGAAAGAAACAAAAGAGGCTGTTCAAAGTGCTTTAGACTCTTTGAAAGAAATAATCAAATTTTGGATTACATCATTTCAAGGATTTGGTAAAGAATTAAGAGAAAGAAAAATATCTAAAGATTACAAATTGCTAATTGATTCGGCATCATTATTAAATCCACTTGAAGAATTAGAAAAATTATTTAAATTAATACATGCACATTCAACAAAATTAGGTATATTGTTTAAACCTGTTATTGATGATAATAAAAAAAATGTTACATTAGAAGAAATTAAAGAAACAAATAAAGTTTTTATACTTTTAACAAGTGCTTGTGCACAATTACAAACTGAAACTATAAAAAATAATACGTTCAGTTTTGTTTTCAGTAGTGAATTAAATCAATCAGTGTTATCCTTATACGAAATTTATACTAGATTTATCGATGAATTAGGCGAATCTCTTGATGTTACTGAATTTGAAGATGGTGATACAGATAATAGATTGATTTGCGTTGGTCAAATCTGGGAAAGCTGTGACGGTTTGGCTAAATTGATAAAAAGCGGTCAATCAGGCGTATTGAAAAGAAAGATAAAAGAAACTACAGTTTTAATTACTGATGCTTGTGAAGAGTTAGAGGAATGGACAGAAAATCCAGATGCTGACGGACTTGATGATCCTTTTAAATTTAACGATGACGAGGATGATGAAGATGAAGAAAGTGAAGATGAGGATTCTAAGATTCCATCAAAGGTTAATGATGATAACAATGAAGCTGAAGGTGATGGTGATGATGAAATCGATGAAGAATTAAAGAAAGTTGTAGAATATGGTAAAAAATGGGTTTATAAAATTAAATTAATCAAGCTTTTATTAAGTTCATTGGATAAGAGTATTCCAAGTGAAAAGACATCAAAGGATAAAAAGCATCAGAGTGAATATGCTAAAGCTATTGATTCATTAGACAAGAGTAGAATGAAGCTTAGTGAATATACAGATGATGTCGTTTGTACTATTATTGAAGATAACGATACTTCTATCGCTGATGAATTTGGTGATAAATTAAAGAAAGAAACAGATGGAATAATTAAAAAGGTGAGAATATTGAATACAAATGACGAAAAAAAGACAAAATGGTTAGATAACTGGAGTGTTAAATTTAAAGAATGAAAGTGTATTCTTTGCTGTCTAATTTTCCATGTTTCATCTTAATTGCAAGTTTTTTTGTGTTGTTTTTTTACAATGGGTTGACTTACTTTTCAAAAATATATAGAGTAAACTTTTAATTTATGTTTTAATGCCTTTTTTTTAATTTCAAAGATTTGGGGACTGTCTTCTCTCATGTATTTTCATTTTATTTCGTAGAGTTGTAGATCCTTTAAGCATATGAGTTTCTGGGTAATATTATAACAGCTATTGGCGTTTCTTAAATGAAATAATGTATTTTAGGGGATTGACTGCAGGGATCACGCACAGACAAAAATCAGTATGGTCGGTTGTAGTTTTATAGTGAAACACATAAATAGCGTTTAACATTCTAGTGTTAATATGAAACATTTAAATGTGGTAACCAGTTCAGGAACAGGTATTTTTTTTAATGTACCGGTCATTGATTGGATTATTATTATTATCTCTTAATTTTGTTTGCTTGATTGTTTCATTTCATGTACGAAATACAATCGATCCAGAAATTCAGTGTAATCCAAATTGAAAATTTAAAGAAATGATGAGGTTGATTTTACATCTTTCGTCCACTCGTCTAACTATATCATTTTATGCAAGAATACTGGTATCTAGAGTTGTATTAGAATACTGGTATGTAGAAAGAAATAATAGCTGTCTTACAGCTGACAAGAATAAAGGGCAAACGTATAAGGTACTTCTAAGTTCTCACCTCCTTCCTTCCTTCCTTCCTTCCTTCCTTCCTTCCTTCCTTCCTTCCTTCCTTCCTTCCTTCCTTCCTTCCTTCCTTCCTTCCTTCCTATCTTCAGTTAAGGTTAACTCTGTCTGGTCGCTGTATTACCGTATGTGGTAAACATCCGATGGATGGTTGGGGTATGCTGGACTGTTGAGCGTTTCGAAAGCGCGCTCACGTTGCAGACCAAAAGCCTGAGCGCAAAACTTCTACTTTTCTTTATGATTCACACTCTCCCGAACCTTTCTCTGTACCAAACGACGCGGCTCAAAGCATCTTCTTAGGTGATTGCGCCCATGCCAAAAAATAGCTAATCTTTCTTGCAATGATCCTCTTGAACTAGCATTTCGCTCTCCTCTAAGTGCAAAAAGATTACAAAAAGTTGTAGAACAAACAAGCACAACCAATGAGTACCAACAAGAGCATGTCCTCAACGAAAACTTTCTGGTCTTTGTCACCCCAAGTTTACGCTTGGCAGCAGCTTCCTCCAAGAAAGTGGATCCTGTACTGGTAGTGATCTGGTCCCATTTTAAACGACTGAAACAGCGTCAGTAGCCTCCACGAAATGAGATCTAGCCACATACCGATGAGGGTAGAAACCGTTCCTAAAACCGTAAAAGTCGGTAATATCATTATCTATCAGGATGACAACGCCCTCTAATCCGACAAATCAAACTAATACGGTGTTTGAGAGTAAAAGACAAAAGGAATGTACTATCTTTGGATTGCCGGAAACCTAGACAGAGGTGAACACACAACCGACTTTACAGCGGGCATACTGCATACTGTGCCCACTGAGTGTACTGAGTCTCCTGTACATCGTGCGCTTGACGAGCGTTCTGCACACACGGATACACTTATTCTCTTTTTGTTTCTATCATTTTGCGCACTACTCAAGCTAAGTAAGGCTAAGTAAGGCTGGCTGGCCTTCGAGAACAACCAGTCTATCTCAAAGAGCAAAAACATAACAAAACAAAAGAAGGCAAATATGTATAGGACACTACTTTTAAGACAGTTAAATATATGTGCCTGGGGAAGCGGTTTAACTTCAACGCGGTCTTTAAGTATTATTTAAAGGAGCCAAAGGATTCTTATGTTTACCTTTCGTATGTAAACATGAAACTTTTATTACTAGTAAAAGTTTTAGTTTTTTTTAAGTTTCCAGTTTCTTGTTTATGATGAAATATTGCATATACATATATCAGTTCTTGAGTTACTTTTTTTGGCTTTGAGATTCAATATTCCTACATAGGAAATAACTTATAAAATAAAGCTTTTAGAGGTTAACTGATAAATAAACTAAATTGATATTGATACAAAACAAAAACATTGCATCACACGCAGAAGCTAGTAAAAGTAAATAAACATCGTATGAAGTTTTATAAAATTCTAAAGGGCATTTTAATAAACTCTGCAAATTTATTTGGCTAGAGCTCTGTTCTATTTCTTTCTCTTGGTAAACCTTCACGCACAGTATAGTAAATAAAGTAAACTGGATAATTATTATGAATTTCCTAAATCATATCATATAAACGAGCTTTGAAGTTTGAACTATAGGATATGTGCAGTTTTGATAGATCAGTTTTTTGTTGTGAGGATTTGAGTTATTGAGATTTGAAATTTCACAGGATTCTAAAATATTCTACTAGAAAGATAAGATCCACTAGGTTTTGTGGTTCCTGTACCACACCCAGTAAAGATCCGCTGTTAAGTTATAAGTGGGCTAGTCGCACATCTTAATTGTGCTCTTAAGTACACAGAGGATTTGGAATATCGGAGAGCCAGAGCACACGCACTCATGAAAACTTAAGGAAACTTGCGTACCTTTTCACGTATACCATCTTGCCGAGTTACTGGAAATTACCTAGCTCCAGTAACTCAGCACTATAGGCACTGTTCTGTGTGCAAAGTTTTGATCTACTACTGTATTCTCTATCTTGACGGAGAGATTTTTCAAAGTTTGTGAGAGCGGGAATTGAAAGTTCAGTATCAGTAAATAAAGTTAGTCTCTGTTTGATGATTGAGAAACGGAAACGGATATTTATCTTAACGGAGAGAAAACTATACAGGTCATGTTTTAAAGAAACACAATTGATCAAATGCATGACATTTAAAAGAAAACCTATTGCTGTTTGAATTGAAAATTGTAGAATTTCATACGCTAAGAATGGTTTCGACTTTATATACGAGTTTAAAATCAATTAATTGGAGTGCCCTTAATTTCAAACTAAAAGAAAAAGAAATTCAATCGAGTCTTGGAAAAATAAGAAATATGACATAGCATGGATAGTGAAGTGGGAAAGATGGCATGGTATATAATGTAATTGATTTGATTCGAATATTTAATACTTGTATTGTGTATTTAGCTAAGAGACTTTCAGTGATTAAAAAGCTAGTTACTGTGTAACAATTTTCTTTAGTGTCATTTAGGTAATTGCAGTGCAAATACACAACCTACTTACTAACTGTATGAATGAGTAGTGTATACGAGTTTAATTTTAAATTTTAGGCACCCGCTTAACCCCTAATTAGCGTATTCAATCCGTCGCGATGCTGATAAAACTTGAAACCATATATTCTCTCAAGTCTTGCCATTGTAAGTCATTAACCATACCAAATTTTCATCTCATTGGGATACTTTTAGTTTCGGTCTGTATTTTTCATTTGAAATTATACTAGTTATAGTCTAAGTATTAAATATTTGTTTATTTAGTGATCGGTATAAGTGAAATAATCAATTTTGAGACTAGAGTTTTTCAACCTTAATTAAGACAGCAAACCGGTTATTTGAAAATACCTTTGATGCCCAAGAATAGTTATAATCTGGAGAGGACTCATTTCTGTAGAGTTCTGAAGGAAACTTTACGTCACCTGGTATGCTCTACTGGGCTAGCAGGATGTTTTCCTGAATGCGCTAGAGTGAAAGATAGGCCACCAGTTTGTATCATGCCAAGCTGCAAATGCGGTAATGTCAGTCAGTCATATGTAATTGGGCATAAAAGAGTATGAGGGTGCCCTAATGTAGTCCTAGCGAGTGAATAGGATTTTCTATTGACTTGCTTTTTATATGGAATATCTGTATAGAACGTCTCTGAATCCCACTCACTCTTTCTTCTAGTGATTTTAACGAACCAATTGGTAACTCATTCTATCATGCAATCTCTTGCTTTGCTTGGTTATATTTATGGTTGCTTAGCAGATTATGTAATAGCTTTCTGAGAACTGCTTAGTTTAATATTTCATACACTAGATAATTGGCTGAACATAATTATAAATAAGTAGTAAAAGAAAGAATGTATATAATAAGCTAGTATATGTATATGAGTATATTTTCCCCATACTATATAACTCTAAAAAATGTAATTGGCTTCTCTTATGGATAGATTAAAAGAGGCAAAAAGCACATAAAATTCTTCATTCTTACACTTGTCAGCAAAATGTGTATATGATGAGACGTTTTATAACTTAGGACCGTGAAAAGTATATAATTTAATCAATCATAAAATAATACAGATTTAATTTTATTTGATCGTCAGGTTGTAAATATTTTATTTATTTATTTTTGGTTTTTCTTTTCATTTCTTTTCTTTTTTCTGATCTTCCTAATTTAATTCCTTCAACGATTTATTGCAAAAGACTGACGATCATGCGCTCTGAGCCAAGTTCTTGCAATATAGACGGTGGTCAGTCAGCCAAATTTAGTTTAATATGTGAAATTTCACTGTATATTTATTGCTGGCTTTAAAGAAATCTAGACTTTTCCAATCTTGTTTCTTTTTCTCTTGCATCTCACAGGAGTTTTACAGAAGCTCCGTTAACATTATCTTTTCCGGTAGAGCTTCTAAATTCTCACTGTATGATCAATCGCATATCATATTATCTGGGCGGTTACGGTTACAGGACACGACATGGCATAATGCGGTATGCTATATCCTATATATGAGAAATACTAAAAATTGCAGCTGTTTGCTGTACTCATTCATGTACACTGGATAATCTGCGGATGCAAACTATCATCAGATCGGATATTTCAATTTTGAGTTTTACCTGTAAAGTAAAGTTATTTTATATAATATTGGAAACCAACAAACATTATGCCTTATTTATGCTATTAATCTGCCAACCTGCCTGTACTTGCGTATAAAGAAAGGGGTTTTTAACATTATTAGGTTAGTTGATGATTCAAGCTTTAAGTTGCATCACAACAACAGTAACAACAACAAGCGCAAACAATAAATAGTGTTCGCCTTTACAAAATTTCATGATTTTGAAATTTTACACTAGACTTCAACCATAGACTCGGGATGAGCGTTTATTCTTTATTAATATATATAAATGACCTTAATATCGTATTTAATTATCGGAATATAATATTTATTACTTAACCTAATCTAATCTAATAATATAACTTTCATACTATAACATATTATATACCCAGTAAATTAATATTACTTATTTGAAGTTGATTAGAAAATCTCGCTCCCTTTTGGTATCTCTATTGATGATAATAGTTACTCGTCATCTTCTTCTACTAACAGAAACTTGTTCGTATAATTGATTAACCTAACAGAACAGATTAGATTAGCTTTGTTATTTGCTATAACTGCAAATCTTTTTAATTATAGTGTTTAATAAGTAATTGATCTTATATACTATATAGGAAACTCAGAAGAAAGGTAAAAATCAAAAAAAAATTAAAAAAATCAGAATAAAAACCTGACCGTTTTGATCAAGGAGGTACGATAAAATTTGTTCTCTTGCTTTAAAACATACCTCATACATACATTTACGTAATACCAATTAAGGGAGTACATATTCTTTTTAGTTTTTTGTTGATTGAACCTACAGTTCAGTCTATCGTTCAGACTATATCTGGTAAAAACACTACTTGTGCATGATTTTACTGTAGACTATGGTAAAGTAAAAAGGAATAGGTAAAATTATTAACAACTATAAGAAACTCAATTCAAAATCAATTCCAGATTAAACTCCGGCAGATTTTCATTTTAATGTTTCTGTTTTTTTTTTTTAAGTATGAATGTTGTAGTAGTTCTGTAATTTCTCCCCCTCTACACTACACTCTGTAATTTCTGTAATTTTTGTATTCTTTAGGTATACTAGCTGATCAGACATGAAGGTGCTAATCTTTGCATTTGGGCGTCTTGTTACAATCGGAATGAGTATTTATTTCTCTGATTATCCAAATTTCCGGGCTGAAAAAAATATCAGATAGTTAACTGTTAGTTTGTTAGCTAGTTATACTTGACCTTAAACAGCTACCGCTGTTTCACAGTTTCAGCTAAATTGAAACCACCTGTGTTTCGCAATTTTGTCAATTTTATATATTTTTACTTACAGTGAAATATAAGGGTAGACTAGCATCCGAAGAATCCTTTAACTTCTTGATGCGGCTATTAATGTGGAGGGGTTTAGTTTAGTTGGCTGTTCACACAGTTTATGATTAAAATTGTCTGAAGGAATTTTGAGTAAGAAATATAAAGATAAGACAAAAAATCTCCATATCTGGTTACAAAATTCAATAAATTGTAAGAAACGGTCCTGATTTATCCTTCTCATATATTTAAATTATAGTGTGGTCTGTCTGAATAGTTTAGAAATCAACTGTGCTTCTTATCTATGCTTCCGTAGTCTTAATACTTACACTGCTTCTAACTGTCTATCTCTCACTCGTGCGCGAGTTTCGGCTGAGCTCAGATCATCTTTGCCCGAATATCCTGTCCCATCTTTCGCTGGTGACTGAACCCATGTATTACAGATCTCCAGCTTAATCCCAGTACACAAGACGACCGGTTACGATTTTATTACTGTATTGTTTCTGCGCTGAAATCAAATGAAATCAAATGAAATAAGCTCAAGCAAGAGACAATATGAATGGTTTCTTTTTTCTTGGTACAGAATAACCAGAACATCTTTTATTTGTCCTGTGGGCTTCAGCTCTTCACTTCTCTTCACTGTGAAGTGCTGTAAGATGTGTGTCATTGTTCCAGGTTAAAATATTAACATAGGAACTCAATTGTGAAGTAAATTTAAATGCACCATTAGAAATTCACCTTGGCTTGGGCTCATAGAATCTCTGTCTCAATATCTGTGAATTGAATTGAGTTAAATTAGAGATATATTAATTTAACAATTAGTACTTACTGGTCTGGATTATAAGTTGAATTCAAGAAATCAATTACTGAAATTGTCAAATTTATTCCAGGCACATTCCTTGAGAAGGGCAGCACCCTGAGGGTACATACTTTTTTCTATAGTGGAGGAAACCTGCATCACATCAATAAATATTTGGCTCAACACTTCATAAATTGACTTTTGTGAAAACTTATAAGTATGCTGCTAGGTTTGAAATAGTAAATTACTTCTTTACAATTAATTAAAATTAATTACAATTAACCTATTTGGTTAGGTTTATTCTGGTAAAACACCGCGCGCCCATATTTAATTCCTTACTTGTGGTTTCTTTCTCTCTTCTCTCTCTCTCTTTTCCTCAATTTTGCATTTTCGTCTGTATTAATTCCGGTGCTTTTCTTTCTGCGCTACGAGAATATTATCTCTTACAGTCGAATTGTGAAATTAATTAAGAGTATGCGCATATATTTCTATTGTTACTTAAAATATTCAGATAGAATAGGTAAAATACCTAGGACAAATGACTATATAACTAAACTACCCCTTCCTAGAACTGTTTCTTTTAAAGTATATATCGATACATTAATTGTAACCCACAATTAGAGCCCTCATATATTAAGTTAAAAACGAAAATGTTTAAAAGCAGTTAGTTAATTTATTATTTTATCAATTTCTCAATCAAATAAATTAATTTACTTTAAGTATATTATATTACAGTTAGTTTCACGAATTAATTAAATTAAATTTAGCATTTGATTATTCTGTTTCTTTCATCTTTGTTTCAGCACTTTTTTCTATCGATAAAGGAATGAATAGATTGTATATTTAATTTTGCCTTTGGATTCTGCTGATCTTCTCAGCTCATTATTGTTAATAGTTACTGCGTTAGTGGTTATTCGAGAAAGGATCCAATATATCGTTTTGAGATATTTCAGCGTCACTTTGTGAGCCATCCATTAAAAGGATTACAAGGGCACAGCCAGTAGATGCAACAAATAGGGCTTTATTGTAATTTCTTGTTGCTACTATACTTATTTATCAGTTCTGCTCTGATCCTTGGGCAGACAGTGTAATTACTCATGCACTTATTGTCCTGGGATTAGGACTAGTATAAGGTGCATTGCTAGAAGAACAGGTGACTCTCGGCCGCTGATCTCATATGCAGTTTTCCCGTTTCCCTCCCACAGAATAGGCAGGCATCTTCTCTTCTCCCGACAGCCATAGCTTTTACTTTCACAGAAACCAGAATGAGCTGACCTCCGCGGCAACCGAGGCTGTGGAGTACAGCCCATGCACATTTTATTGAGATGCAAATGCACAGGTCGCTGGGCCAAGAAACTCTCCTCAGTGCACTAAATGACAGCGCTGGAGTTGGTGGGGGGATCAGATGCAATGCAAACAGCCGGTAATCGCCACTCTATCAGCTAACGTTGTAGCTGATTTTGTAGCTGCTGTATAGCTAGGGACTCTCTTTGTCTCTGTCTCCTTGTAGGAGCTTTCCCTTAATCTGTCACAGTGAAGAATAAGAGCAATAAATATGTCTGTTTGTCTGTAATTCATCCTCGATTTAATTAGATTTACTTGGTATTCATTCCATTAGGCTCAAAAAATCAAAGCCAACAATTAAATTGAAGCATCACATGTTTGTTAAAATAGTAGTTAATGTACATTTACTAATCAAATCTTAATATCATATATAGAAGAGAAAAGAAAAGAAAAGAGCGAGTAAGTAAGCTTTCGCTTTTCTTTTTTTTTATTTTTTTATTTATTAAAATTTATTGTAGTCAAGTTAGCTTTCTTTTAAATGTAAATTTTAATTCACATCAACCACAGCAGAAAGTCATTTGCATTAACTAATAATAACTAATAAAAACTAATAAAAACTAATAACTAACAGCTAAATAATAAATTTGTATAAATTAATCATTGTAAAAATTAATATATAATGGGCATCAAAAAGCTTAACTTATATTGTTGAGCAGTGAATACGCTTAAATTATATTTTTAATTTTTTTTTTTTCTGGCCCACTTAAGCTTCTTACATATTTTATCTACATATTTATCATAAAGTGAAATTTGATTACTTACATTACTTACTCTCTCAGCTAAATTAGATTAATATAATCAATATTAATAAATTCTATAAGTTAACATAAAGAATTGTAACGCTAAGTGAGAGTATTATAGAACATTATATTACTGAAAGAAGCAATTTTGAGTTATATGATTTTTAAAAGGTAGCAATTACATATCATAGTAACTGTTGCATACCACTCTTAAAATTAATTTCTTAAAATTTAACTATCCATTGATTTAAATATTTAAATATTTAATAACGGGATATACACAAAAACGAACAAGTTCGTTCATCTACACTGGTAGCGGTGATGGTAACAATAAGCTTACAAATTCATATTTGTTGAGAATGGTATACATATTATATATTATTATATTATATTATTTTTATGGTTTCATAGTTGTTGCAAGACAATTTTAGGAAATATTAATGCATTTACGCAGGGCAGACAGACTGTAGAGATTAGTAGTAAATAGCGAAGGCAAAACAGTTTCATCTGCTCTGTAAAAATGGAACTCAAAACAGTCAAGCGAAGACGAAGAGTCAGTAAGCTAAGCCAGCTAGCTGGGCATGTTTCCGTTGTAATGTAATCGGTGGTAATCAGGTAGTGATCTATCTGTCTATATCTTTATCTATCTTATGCATAAAACTATCTTTTCCCCATAGCCTTTTCTGTCCTGTCCGTATCTGTGTCCAACATTACACGGAAGTAAGATGGTACTTGGTGGGATATTTTGCATTGTTGGTTAGTGCATTTTATTTTATAAGTAAGTCTACGAATTATGCTATTGTACTATTGTACAGTCAATGTTGACTATATAGATAGAGGCACACATGATGCGGCAGATAAGAAGGAAATCTTGCGACGCTGAGGTGAGGGCTGATCAGTAGTTAAGGTGGAGCGAGTGGAAGTGAGAGAATTGAACGAGTAGAGTAGTGGTGCACTTTGTGTACGATGGAGTATATGAAATATGGATATGGATATGGATATGGATATGGATATAGAGGAAACCGGTTATTCTTAGTCTGCAATCTGCAAGAGTACGGATTTCCTGTTGCTGGTTGCTCTGTGTTGGTTGCTGATTGCTGATTTCAAGTTGCTGATTGCCGATACCCGAGGTTCAGCGGTCGTCTTGCATGGCTATAAGCACTTTAGTATGATTTATTCGCTACTGCGTCTCTCTGGCCTGTATGCTGAGACACGATCTGAGAGAGTCGGGCTACAAATAAGCTTGGTGGGTGAACAGCAACTGACATTCACTTCACTGTGCTACAGTTAGTGCCATAATATTGAGAGGAAAATGAACGAATGTGGAGAGTACGATAGATAGCCTTCTGTTTTCCAACAAGTAATCACCAATTCAATGCACAAAAGTAGCTATAAATTCTTTAAGTTCACTGCTTTTGTCATTTAATAGAACCATTGAATATTTATAAAAATGCTTATTTGATAAAACTAGTTGCTGGTAGTCCTACAAACAGTATTTGTAAATTTCTAAGCTGTAGGCTCTCTAGGCTCTTTAAGCTTTGTAGGCTCTCTTGACTTCTAAACGTCACCAGGTATTATTGCGGGTACAGTGGCAAAAAACAGTGGGTTCGGGTACTATACCTGCATTCCGCTGTGCGTTAGACCAGGCTGGAACAAGTGGGTTTCTGGTTTGACGGAGGAGCGTCGGTATAACTGTAGTACATGACAAATTTTGTCAATGCGCCCAAATGATCTCCAGGGAACAAGGAGATAAGTCTCGGCTGTGCCAGTAGACTCTGTGCCAGGCGAGGTGGCAGTTCATCGCTCTGGCTGCTTTCCATTGTCTTCTGTGGGAATATGTTGGATACGCTGGTCAGGTTGTACTGGGTTCTTTGTCTCTGTGTGGCTGGCAGGCACACCGTTGCCTGGCTTCCTGTGTGCTTGACAGCCTGATAGCCAGGCTGTGTTTCTTCAGACGAGCAGCAAAAAAGCTTCACAAATTTCCCTTGTTTCCGCTCTGAGCTGTTGGTTACGTACGCAACCGAAGCGACTACTGGTGCTAAAACATGCTTTTAGTTTTTATCTTTTAATTCATCGCTCCTTTATATTCAGAATATATTATGGTTGGTTAAGCAGCGTGGGTGTTCTGTCAATATGATATCATAAGTACTAACTGTAATTCATATCAATGTGATTACTATTTTGGTTGAACATACCAGATAAAGTGGAATTACACTCAACTTTTCTAGGTGCTATCTCCATACCATCGCGTATCGTATAATTGTTGAAACAAGCAAACAAGCAAACAACGAAAACAATTGAAAACACCTCAAAAGTAAACAAATTCAAAAGTAAACAACAACTCAGAGCGGAACTATGAACAATAAGGCTTAGGAAAACAAGACTTTGAAGAATATTTGTCCGTATGGTGTAGTATGGTATGGTATGGTATGCGTGCGCCAAAATATAAAATATAAAGGTTTCTATTTTTATAGCAACTGAAACTGAAACTGAAACTCGGCGCATATCTACAGCGGGGAGAACTGATTGATCCCACCCACTCAGCACCAGCAGATACCTTCCCCCGGCCTTAACTGACCTGGCCTGATCAGACCCAACCCAGCCGAACCCAACCAAATCAAGCATTCCGATTTCTGTTTCCGTATTTAGGATTTCTGCGTGTTTCCGTCTTTCTGATAAATCAACTCTATTTCTCTTAGTCAAACCGGTCTCGAGCGCAGCAAAACTCAAAGAAACTTAACTTTCCTTTTCTTTTTTCATGTACGATAATAATTATTATCTATTATTTAATTTAATTTAATTTAATTTATTAGTTTATTTTATTTTATTTAATATTTTATTTTAAATTATTTTCTTGTATATTTATATATATTTATATTTTTCATTGTTGAAATATCTCAATAATATTCAGCTGTTCATATTCACAATGTATAATATTATATTGTTAGCCTGATGCAATTATTATTGGGTTTTGACGCTACAGATATCCAATCCCATCCACATACACATATACATACTTACTTACTTACTTACTTACTTACTTACTTACTTACCTTTCTACGTACATATACACAAACGATATAGCTACAGTTTGTCTTTCTGTCTGTGGTACTGGATATGGCGGTAAATTCTTAGCTAGTTTAATATTATCAATAGTACAAATCATTGACAATGTATGAATGTCTAAATATTTAATTTTATTTAAATTTTCAATAATATCTGGAATATGTATAATATGTACAATTTCAATAACATAATAATTTAATTATGTATGATGGATAGTGTATAGCAAATATATTTAGAGGAACCTCTTTAAATGGTGATGGATATGGATATGAATGGAGACTCTATTTGCATGTATGGAATGCTGCTAGCTAGCTAACTTAGAAGATAACTCTGTTAGTTAAATTAAATATTCATTCACCTATTGCATTGCACTGTTCTACCATTGCAATTTTGTAAATACTTACCTACTTACTTATTTTATTTACTTAATTCTGTTTCTAAATTCAATTCATATCAGTAAGCCTATCTATCTACGTATACTCTTGTTTCGCTGTTGTAACTAGTTTCTCTGTTTCCTTTCTTATTTCTCCTCTGGTTACTCTAATTTAATCTTTAGAATCTGGAATAGAATCTACAATGTACCGTAAATTTGATACAGCTTTGCCTCTCTTATATCGCAATTTCTTTGTTCTTTTCTTTTTGACTTCTGTGTTGTGCCTCTTTCTCTCTCTCTCTCTCTCTCTCTCTCTCTCTCTCTCTCTCTCTCTTTCTTCCTTTAGTTTCTATTTCTAACATTTCCCAACTTTCTCTATCTTCTTATCATATAAATAAATATATATATACCTGTCTTTTCTTGTTGGGTAGTATCCATTTTTTTTTACAATTCATTTGATCTGTAACACATCATATCATATCAAACTTCAAAAATTATTTTATAAACATAAAAAAATATTCATCATCATATACTAACAATTGCCACTAATACTCATATTTGATTTCATACTCTTCTTTTTCATTCTTATAAATTTTCAATCTTCAAAACCATAGAAGAAATACAAGATCTAATTGTTTCTTTTCTTATTAATAAGTTCTATATTCATTTATATCTTTATCATTCTTCTTTCTTTCTTTTTCTCTCTTTCTTTCTATCTATCTTTTTTGTCTACTGGCTTAGCAATTATTCATTCTCCTACTTACCCATCATATTCATTTTGAATAACAAGAGTATTCACCATATTTATACTTTATCTTCAGCTGTGCTGATCCAACATAATTCCAATTTGAAAACACATACCTTTATACATAATTCATTTATATATTTAAATACACACCACTTGATTTAAATTCAATTGGGTATATATTAATCTGAAATTCTGTTTACTAATTTGATTTCTAATATAATAATAACATTTTGTATTTATTAGTTGAAATTGTGTATTTTTTTGATTGAAATTAATCTCAATTACAATTTTACTCCTCATTTGTATCTTACAACATATCATTTTAACATTTCTTTTTTTATTTTTTATTTTTGAAAAAAGGGAATTGTTGTATTTATATTACATAAATACATACACATATCACAAAATTACAGATTTTTTGACTAATATCTCTTCTTCTTTGTGATATTTAGCTAATTATTCACTTAAACTCAGTATGGTAAGTTTGCTTTAATTTTATTGTTAAAACAAGTCTGTATCTCGAAGAAAAATTTACTAACTATAAAAATTCAATCTTTACTTTTTTTGCATTGTCTTGCTTTGTCTTGTCTTGTCTTCTATATAGTATCATTGTGATCCACTCGAAGAGACTAATATCTTTATTATCAATAACGGTACTGTTTCAAACAACAGTAAATCATTTGATTGTATGCTCCAATCTCCCCCTGCTTTGATGGTTGATCCAAGTACTCCTTTGACTCATTTACCACTTTCAAATAATATGTTTAACGCTAATAATAACATGGATGCTAATATTGGTGTTGGTAGTGGTAATGGTAATGGTATTAACAATAATATTATCAATACAAATTCTAACCCTGGCGCTGCAAGTGTTCCATTTACATCTCCAACTTGTTTAAATACTCCAAATTTAAGAACTTCAGATGGTAATTTCATTAATGAATCACCTTCTTTCATGATGAATTTCAATGGTGGAGCTAACAATATTAACAATGGTAATAACGTTAATGGTAATGGTAACGGTAATGTTGGTAATATTCAAATGGCTCCTAATCTTAGTAACAACAATGGTTCAGATCAATATATTTACCATCAACATCATAATTCAATCAATTCATTATCTTCTTTATCTTCAAGCATGATGAATAATAGCGCCAATAATTTCAATTTTTCAAATAACGGTAACTTCCATAACTATAATAAATCATCAATTGCAAATTCGACTATTGATGAAGGCGGTGTTATGAGTAACCCAAATACTACAAGGTACAGTAGTAGTAGTTATTCATCATATGAGCCATTAACACCTCCAGATCATATGAATGGTGGACATAGTCGTAATACTTCAATTATGTCTAATCCATCCGGATGTATTATCACAAACAATAACAACAACCCGGGTTCTAATATTTCAGGTATTAATATCCCTAACAGTATTCTTAATAACGGTTCAAATATTAACTCCAATAACAATAATAACAATAATAATAATATTTCTAATGGAATCCCATATAGAAGTAATAGTTTGGCTAGTTTAGGTCCTAAGAGCAGTATTGGTTATTTCCCAACTTTACCTGTTACAAATGGTGTTTCTATGAACAACCAAAATTTACAACAACAAGAGCAACAGATGAATAATGTATCTGGTGATGTTAACTTCAATCCCACTGTTCCTGGTATGCCTCATAATGCGCCTCTTGAAGGTGTGCCATTCTTTGATAATGGAATTCAAAAATTCTCCTTCAAACAAGAGTTACCAATGTCAAATGTTATCCAACAACAACAACCACAAATTCAAATTCAAGAACAACAAACTCAACAGCAACAAATTCCACTACCACAACCTGTCATTCCTCAATTTGCTCAACAACAGCAGCAGCAGCAACTACAACAACAACCAATGTCTTTTATCAATAATAATCCGTATCCTGTTGGATCATCGAATCAACAATTTCCAAACATATCTCAACAAAAGATGGTTGGTGAAACACAAGAGTCTCAAGATTCTTTGATTTCTTCGAATAATGTTAGTGTCAGACACCAACGTTCTCAATCTTCTTCTCCTCCAATCTCTTCTAATCAAAGTCAGAATAGCGTTACTGGTATCAACACTAACAACAGATTATCAATGACATTTGGCGAATCACTTGATAACCAATTTTCAAAGTTATCGCTTTCAGGTAATAACAGCAATAACAATGTTAACAACAACGTAAACACTCCTAGAAGAAATAACAGAGGTTCACCAACTTCATCATTGTTTACCTACACGCAAACACAAGGATCACTTCAACAATCAGATAAGGTTTCAGAATTGAGCAATGATGAGAATATTACATCTAATGCTTCACCTTCTACAACTGTTCCTTCTGCAGCTACTTCTTCTAGCTTTAGCAGTAGTACAATGAAGAATTTAGCATT
The DNA here is from genome assembly GCA_001599335.1 of [Candida] boidinii. Taxonomy (NCBI): domain Eukaryota; kingdom Fungi; phylum Ascomycota; class Pichiomycetes; order Pichiales; family Pichiaceae; genus Ogataea; species [Candida] boidinii. The sequence continues at coordinate 2,735,574 of BCGP01000002.1, read as the reverse complement.
GGATAAAACCACAAATATTTTAGAATTATCTAGAGATCAATATGGTTGTCGATGGTTACAAAAAAAAATTGATGAAGATTTTAATACTAATTTCCCATTAATTTTTAATGCTGTTTATCAACATTCTACAGAATTAATGATGGATCCATTTGGTAATTATTTAATTCAAAAATTATTAATTAAATGTTCTCATAATGATATTAATTTAATTTTAACCAATGTTTCTGTTTCAATTTTTGAAATTTCTAAAAATCAACATGGTACTAGAGCATGTCAAAAATTGATTGATTGTTTACAAACTTCAACACATTTTAAATTATTACAAGAGAGTTTATCACCATATATTGTTAATTTAATTCAAGATTTGAATGGTAATCATGTTATCCAAAAATGTATTCAAAAATTTCAAAATAGTGATTTACAATTTATAATTGATTCAATTTGTGGTAATATGGTACAAGTTTCAACACATAAGCATGGATGTTGTGTTTTACAAAAATGTTTAACCAAATCCAACCATGCACAAATTAATCAATTAGGACAAGAAATAATTAGAAATGCAATTATATTAACACAAGATCCATTTGGTAATTATGTTGTTCAATATTTAATTACATTAGAGATTATGGAATTAAACAAAGATTTGGTTACATTAATGGGACCATTTATTGGTGAATTATCAGTTCAAAAATTTTCATCTAATGTTGTTGAAAAATGTTTGAGAATTCAATTTAATGTAGGTAATGATACATCATATGTTAACCCATTATACGATTCGTTATTATTACCAAATGTTTTACAAACATTAATTAAAGATCAATTTGGTAATTATGTTATTCAAACAGCATTAGATTGTGCACCAGTTCAAAATAAGATAAGATTATCATTAGCTTGTCGTCCATTATTATATTTAGTTCAATCTACTAGTTTTGGTAAAAGAATACAACATAAGATAAATAATATTTTAATTCAATTTGATAATACTAATAACAATAATAATGGTACAAATAATATTGTTGATATTTCTTCTGTTAATATTGATCATTCAAATAACAGTTCTAATTCATCGAATTCATCTTCATCTGTTGGTTCTACAAATAATTATAAATCTTATAATAATTATTCTAATCAAAATAGATCAAGACACAGTAGTGTTAATTTAACACCTCCACCCGTTTTACACCAACAACACCAACAACACCAACAACATTTCCATCACAGACAGCATATGCAGCAACAGAGCATGGGAAATTTTGTATACCAATCTGGTAATACTAATTAAATGGTATTAATGTAGTGGTAGTGTCAAATGTTGTCTTTTATTCTTTTTTTTTCTAATTTTTTCTTGTCAATTTTTAATTGTTTTTTCCTGCATTTAGTTAGTTTACCATATCTTGTATTTTGTTTTACAAATTATAAATTTTACTTATTTTCTTTTTTTAATATTATTATTTTATTTATATTGTATTTTTTATTTTTTATATATTCTTATTGCATTTACTATTTATTTATATTCTGTTATTACTATTATTATCATTGTTATTATTATTATTATTTTAATTTGTTCTTATATTATCTATATTTTATCTTTGTGCATTTTATTTCTTATATTGTGAAATTGTTAAATTATATTATATATTGTTTTATTCTATTTTATTTTATTTTATTCAATTTTTTTCAGTTTATTTTGTTATTATTAGGGTTTTCAAATTTTATTGTTTTATTGTTCTGTTGTTTTATCTTTTCTTTTATTTTTTATTTCATCGTTTCATTGAATGATTGATTCATTGATTTGTCTAGATATTATTGCAATATATTGATTGGGGTTATACTATCATGTTTTTTCATAGTTTATTATTTTATCTGTCTTTTATTTCATATTTTTTAATAATTTCACTAATACCTTTTATTACTTTGGGTTTGTTTTAAATATAAAATATAAGATCATTATTATTAGTTAGTTAGATATTATAATATTTGTGAAATTATCTATAAAAAAAAGAATATAAGTAAATAAATGTGAAAAATAATGAAAGATTAAAAAGAATTAAAGAATTAAAGAAGTGAAGGATATGTGAAATTGGATAAATATTATATGTATATATATACATATACATGCTCATGTTGAAAGTAGTCCGATATGTTTATGCACTGCAAACTACAATATTGGATAACAAAAGTCCGTTTTAATTATAGTAGTTATTTATCTTTACAACAGATGAAATGTTTTCATGAATATTACATAAGCAATGACGGGGATAGAATAAATAACAGAGGAGAGTGTGGAGATTTCAGACGCACGTCGGACATTAGCCCAAAATGGACGATCGCTATATTTCTCATGCGTCTTTTCATTTTATTTTTTTTCAGTGTAAAGTTTTCTCGATTGGTTGAGAGTGAGATTGGGAGTGAGATTGGGCTGATTGGGCTGATTTGGCTGATTGAATGGGCCGGCAGGAGAAGTGAGGGAGATTGTGCGCAGACCGGTGCGGTGCGGTGCATGGGCAATACAGCGCGCGGGGGCGATAGGGAGCGTCTGTCTGATCTTTCCCGCGCGCTATTTTCAGCCTGGATGTTGTTTCACTGGAGCTAGTATGGCACGGCTGGGTGGCTGCTCAGCATGGCTAATGGAGTGAGTACAGGGCGGCACCGCATTCTCAGATTCGAGGCCCCGCAGGAGAGAGGATAAGCGCTGAGGGCAGGATGCCGGAAACCTCGGAATCGGCTAGAGCGGGAGTCCTGCTGCTTCTCCAAAAATACACAGAAAAAACCGGTTTCCACTCTTTCTGCTTCTCTTCTTTCGCTCCTTCGAGAACCTCCACGCCGGCTCCGCACTGCCTCTGCGCCCGCTTTCCGCTCGACAGCGCACAGCCGGCCTGGCGGAATCACAAAGCTGCTTAATTTAGCATATTTCCCTTGTCCATGTCAATTCTGCAATCACCTGGAAGTCACTTTTAGGCCACCGGCCGTAGCCAGAGATGCGGGATTAGCCACGCGTACGGCGGCTTGAGAGAGTCGGTGGCTACCTGTGAAACCCGTCAGGACGGCTGAGCCTCTGCACCACAAAACGCAAAATGCAAAATGCAAAACGCATCGCGACTGAGCAGAATTACGTGTATCGATCACATTCACGCACGAAGTAAGCTTCAACTCTTCTCTTATGACCTGATGATCTAATTGGAAACTTGTCTTGTCTTGTCTTGTCTTGTCTTGTCTTGTCTTGTCTTGTCTTGTCTTGTCTTGTCTTGTTCATTCATACAGTCCTTCAAAATATTTAAAAATATTTATATCAATCCCTTAAATTTTCTGTAATTGCAATATCTTTAAAATTACTTGAAAATTACTGAAAAAACCACAGATATCTTGTCATGTCTTTCCAAGAAAATTTTTGGTCTTCAGATTATACAACTGGATTTTCTGTATTGATAAATTTAGTACAAAATGGCCTTGTTCAATATAATGATTTTATAGAATTTTTAAATAAAAGAAAAGAATTTGAATCTGAATTTAATTTAAATATTTTGAAAACTCATGAAAAGGCAAAAAAAAATCTTTTAACTGATAGAAATTTTAATGATTCTTCAATTAAAATATTTATTAATGATTTAAACATTGAAAATAATTCAAGAAATTTATTTATAAATGATTTACAATCATTAGTTTTAAATCCATTATTAAAATTTAATATCAATTATAAAAATTATTTAAATATTGAAATTAAAAAATTTAATTCTTTAATAAATGATTTAAATATTCAAGAATTAAATCATAAAAATTGGAATCAATTATATTTTAAAAAATCAAGAGAATATGAATCAAATAATCAAGATGAATTGATTTCAAATTTACAAAAATATGATAATTATATTGATGATTTAAAATTAAATATTATTAAAAATGAACCAAAATTATTTAAAATTAATTCAAAAAATAATAAATTTGAAATTAATCAAGAAAATATGTTTGAATTATTATATAATATGATAAAATTAATATCTATAGAAGTTGAAGATTCTTCAGATTATGATAATAATAATAATAATAATAATAGAAGTACCAACGATAATTCAAATAATGAAAATATATTTATGAAATTAATTAATTCAAGTAGTGAAAATTTAACAAATCATAATCAAAATTTTAATCCTAAATTTAAATATCATTATATTACAAATGGTAATGAAATTTTTCAATTTTTATTAAATTATAATATTGATGAATTAATAAATTCAAATAACAATGAAAATAAATCATTTGAAAAATCAATTGAATTATTAGAATCAATTGGTAATATCTTATTACAAAATGGATACATTTCACCATTATCAAATGATATTAAAAATAAACCATTTGCAAATATTAAAAATTGGAAATATGAATTTACTAAAAAATCTTTTATTATAACTGATTTAGATTCAACTTTAATTGTTGATAATAATTTTTCAGATAAATTAATTAATAATTATAATAATAAATTAACAAATAATTTAAATCAAATAAATAATTTTTTCATAAAACAAGATTTTTCAAATCCAAAAAATTTTATTAAAAGAAATAAACAATTAATTAATTTTTCAAATTTTAAATCTTTTAATTATCTTAAAAAAATTAAAGAAAGATGCGAATTTGAATATATTAATTCAATTGATAAATTAGATGGTTCAAAATCATTAGTTGAAAAATTTTTATTTGAATTTTATTATAATTTAAATTTATTAGAATTTAAAAAATTAAAATTAATGAAAAATTCTTTTAAAATTTTTATTGATTTAATTTATTCAAATAATAATTATAAAGATTATAATTTAACTAATTTTAAAAATAACGATGTTGAAATAAATAATTTGAAAAGAGAAAATTTATTCATTGTTTTATCAAATTTAAAAAATTCAGCTGAATTAATTAATCCAGTATTAGATTTAAAATCATTAGTTGATAATTTTAAAACAAATATTTATTTACCTAAAATAATAAGATTTGAACCTTATAAAGGTTATAAATCAATTCAAATATTTGGTAATAAAATTGAAAATTTGTTAAACTTAGAAAGAATGAAAACAGTTCCAACAATATTGCATAAATTAATTATTCACTTAGATTCATTGATAAATGAACTAAATTATGACAATACTAATGATAGTAATAATAATGAAGATAAATTTTGGGTTTATCATAATTTAGTTGATTATAATACAGTTTTCAAAATTAGAAGAGAAGTTAATAATTTATTAAGGTTAAATCCAAGATTTAATAACCCTGAAAATGGAATAATGACTAAAGATGATATTAAAATTTATTCTAAAAAAATTGAAGAAATTTTAAATAATTTAGAAAATTGGATTTTAATTAGTCAAAATATGAAAAATGATTCTACTTTTAATTTAATCTTTTATCCAGATGACCATGATGAATCTAATAAAAAATCAGAAGAGGAAGAACAAGAAGAAGATAAAAATGATAATAATGAGGATAAGAATAATGATAAGGAAGAAATTGAAATAAATGAATATATAGATGATGAAATTTTAAAACCAAAATTTAATTTACAATTTTGTAAAATATTAACATTATTTGAATTAATTAAAATTTATTTAATACAATTACCAAATTCATTAATACCACAAACAGAAATTCAAAATTTAAATTTAATTTATTCAAATTCACAAAATATTGAAACTTCAATTGAAATAATTAAAATATTAGAAAAAAATCCATTATATTTTGATTCAATTATTTGTATTATAACTTTATTAGAAACAATTCTTGATAAATATAAATTAATTGATATAAATAAAAATAATAATAAAGATATTAAAATTAATGATAATCCAAGATTATTCAAATTTTTATCAAAGATTTTTATTAATTCTTTAATTCATCCAATTAATTCTAAAAAAATTGAATTAAACATTAAAGATTTAAATTCAAACAATTCATCAAATAAAGCTATGCCTCCACCACCGCCACCATTAGCAACTACTATTTCATCAAATTCTGTTTCTTCTACTTCTTTAAGTTTAACAAAAACAACAACAACAAATAGTAACAGTAATAATAATATTGGTGGAGATGACCAATCTTTATTATTTTTCAATCCTGTTTATTCAGTTAAATTAATAAAAGATTTTATTAAAATTAAACCTGAATTAATTAAAAAATCTGAAGAATTTAGAAAATTTGAAAAAGCAGAAAAAAAGAAAAAAATTTCAAGATTACCTAGTGGAAGTAACAATACTATAATTAATAATAGTAATAGTAATAATAATAGCCGTTCTGTATCTGAAGATAGTGAAATACAACAAGAAAAATCGAAATTATTTTTATCAAAATCAGTTGAAAATAAAGAAACTAACGATGTTGATCCTGAAGATGTCAGTTCTTCAATTACTTCTACAATTACCTCTACTGTTAAAGACTCTGAAGAGAAATAAAATAGATGACTCTCCTTCTTGCCGCCGCTTAAGTTACAATTACAATCATTCTCTTTATATATGGATATTATATATAATTTATTAGTTTATATAGCATTAATGTACAAAAGTTAAATATAGACGATTACCACGACATTGATAAAAAAAAATAATAATAGTAAATATTAAAATTTTATAAATTATTCTTACGTCTTTTAGCTCTATCCCAAGCATTTGCAGGTTTTCTTTTTCTAGAAGCACTTTCTTTGAAATCTCTTGTATTATCAAACATACTCCAATCTTCACCAAAGAACTCATTTTTCTTTTTCTTTGCCTTTTCTTTAGCGCTAGTTTTAGTTGCCTTAGTTGGTAATCTTGTAAAATTATCTTCTTCATATCTTGTAATTTCTTCTTCTTTCTTTCTATCTTTATCCGTTTTCATACTTCTACCATTATCTATAATTGTAGCACCAATACTGTGTTCAACAGTTGGAGCATCACCTAATTCAGCAAGATATTCATCCATACTTTGTAAATTACGACGACGTTTACCTGAATTATCATTTGAATCGATATCACGTGGATTAGTTGGTGGTAACATTGCTGAAATTTTAGGTGGTTTATATTTTTCAGATGATGCACCATCTCTATCTTCTTCATCATCATCATCATTATTATTATCACCATCTGCGTTTTCGGATCTTGATCTTCCACTTTGTTTGACTGTTGCGGAATCTTTAGATGCTTTGATCATAGCGGATGCATCTGGTCTGAATGAGAAAGCGTTATCTTCATCATCTTCATCTTCATCTTCATCATCTTCATCATCTTCATCATCTTCATCATCTTCATCTTCATCATTTTCAAGTTCTTTTGTTTTCTTTTCAGTTAATTCATTAGTTTCTTTTTCCCTTCTACGATAAGCATTTGTAAATTTATCTAATTGATAACCTAATTTTTTTTCTAATGATTTAACACCTTTATCTAATATAACTCTTTGAGTAACAGCATTTTCAATTGATTTATTTCTTATTTCATTATTTATCAATTTATTTGATTTATTTAATTTATTTGGTTTAGTTAATTTTGGAACATTTACTTGATTTATCCTTGAATTAAGAATAATTGATAAATTATTTAAGTATGATAACATTGATGAATTTTTCAAAGATAATAAAGAAACACCTTCTAAGTCTTCTTTTTTAAGCAAAGAAGAAGCAGAATTGTTATTATTTATAAGTGATTTAATCAATTCTGGATAATTATGTGTGTCATCTATTAAATCTGATAAACTATCGATTGAATTTGAAGCTAATTTAATTGAATCTGAAATTTGTGTAAGTAAATTATCTAATGACTCTTCTTTTGCCACAGTTGACGAAGAAGCAGCAGCAACAGCAACCATTTTTTTTCGAATTTTTTTGCTATATTATAGAATATTCTGCTTTGTATGGCTCATATAAGAAAATAAGAGACCTAATAATTTTTTATATTCTTATAGATACTCTTATTTTATCTACGGTGTTTGTTCTTCTCTCTTATGAATATTTCGCCTTGTATTATTCCTATCTCACCTTCTGCAGTAACAAAAAAATTTTATGTCTTATGCAGTGAATAAATAAATTTTTTATTTTAACACTGTGTTACGTAATACAGCGCATAAAATGACATAATCAGAAATTACCATTACTTAAGCAATTACATAATATTACATTTAATTAAAATTTCTTTTTTTTTAATATTTTTTTTCTTAAGATTAAATTTTTTTTTTTTAGTAAAAATTTTATTTATTATGCGCAGTAAAATTGTAGGTAAATTGTTAGGAAAATTTTTATCTATACCGCTTTAGGTAGAGGAGACAAGAAGAGAAGAACAGAACAGAACAGAATAGAATAGAGCAGAGTAAAGAAAAAGTATACAGGGGATCATGAAGTTGGAGAAGGAAGATCTTATGTGATACTCTTGATAGTTGATAGTTAGCAGAATAGAGGTGGAGAGATATTGGTTACTCATCAATTATCTGCTTATCTCTTATTATATAAGAGTAAATCATATATAATATTTATATAAGTATTTTAATAATAAAGTATATTAAACATTATAAATCGAATTTTAAGGAATATAAAGAATAAATCAATATGCCTCAAAACGACTATATCGAACAACATATAAAGCAACATGGTAGAAGATTAGATTACGATGAAAAAAAGCGTAAGAAGGAAGCAAGAGCAGCAAAAGGTATTGCTAAGAATGCTCAATCCTTAAAAGGTTGGAAAGGTAAGCAATTTGCTAAGAAACGTTATGCTGAAAAAGTTGCTATGAAGAAGAAGATTAAAGCATTTGAAGAATCTAAGATCAAAGGTCCTAGTAAACCTAAAGAAGATGATGGTGAAGCATTACCTACATATTTATTAGATCGTCAACAGCAGAATACAGCCAAGGCAATTTCATCATCTATTAAACAGAAAAGAATGGAAAAAGCTGATAAATTTTCAGTACCATTACCAAAAGTTAGAGGTATCAGTGAAGAAGAAATGTTTAAAGTTGTTAAAACAGGTAAATCAAAGAGTAAATCATGGAAACGTATGATTACAAAACATACATTTGTTGGTGAAGGTTTCACAAGAAGACCAGTTAAAATGGAAAGAATTATCAGACCAGCAGCATTAAGACAAAAGAAAGCAAATGTTACACATCCAGAATTAAAAGTTACAGTTTTACTACCAATTTTGGCAGTCAAGAAGAATCCACAATCACCAATGTATACAACTTTAGGTGTTTTAACAAAAGGTACTATTATTGAAGTTAATGTTTCTGAATTAGGTTTAGTTACTGCTGGTGGTAAAGTTGTTTGGGGTAAATATGCTCAAGTCACAAATGAACCTGATAGAGATGGTGTTGTTAATGCTGTTCTTTTAGTATAATACTGTTTAAATTCAAATTCATCACACTCAAAATTCCCATTCACAGCTCATAGAAAACATGAAAAAAAAAACAAAAACAAAAATAAAATAAGGTCAATTCACATATACACCCAATAATAATTTGTCATTTATGGATAATAATAATGATATGAATAATAATATGAATAATAATAGAAGAAATAGAAGAAATGATAATATTTGATAAAGATATATTTAATAATCTTAACTAAAATGAACAAGAGAGTTAAATATGAAATGATTAAATTTACATTTATAGAAGGTAAATGAATAAATATAAGTATAAATATAAATTTCATATTTTCATGTTCAATAATTGATTGATTTTTATTTATATTGCATATATTTTTATACTCATTTATTTTTTTTATTTGATATTATTTTTATTTTTATTTTTATTTTTATTATTATTACTGTTTTTTTTATTTTTTATTTTTATTTCTCTCATTTTTACTTTTTATTTTTATTTGAAATAATTATTTCAAATAAATAAAAATTTCCGCTACTTTTTTTGTATAATAATTAATATATTTAGTTTAGATAATTTTTAAATAAAAGTAAGTAAGTAAATAAGTAAGTAAGTAAGTAAGCAAGTAAGTAAGTAAGTAAGTAAGTAAGTAAGTAAGTAAGTAAGTAAGTAAGTAAGTAAGTAAGTATTTTAGCGAATAAGTATGTTAATTTTTAAGATGAGGTAATTTATACAATGATATATAGTAGTGGGTGATATCATATATGTAAGTAAAAGAAATAACACGTTTTTAAAGTTGAAGTTAGTGAGTGGTATATCATAACAGGATTAATTGAATTGACCTATAAGAATCACCGGATCAATGAAATATATGAAATATATGAAATATAGTAAAATTGAAATGATGTGAAATATGTTTGAAGATTACGGGTAATTTTCCTTTTTTAAAATGAGATTTAAATACAATAGTTAATACAATGAAAAAATAATAATAATAATAATTTTAATTGTTGTATATTGTAGTGTAGTGTAATGTGAATGAGTAGTATGAAAATAGGAATAATTGTAGGAATAAATTATATGGATTAAATGGATTAAATGGATTAAATGGAGTAAATGGAGTAAATTAATTTAAATAATTAGTAAAATAATAAGTTACTATAGTTATTTATTTGAAATTTATAAAGCTTAGTTATTAAAATTTAAATATGTATGAGTATGTATTGTATGTACCTTTTTTCTTTTCTTTCACAAAAATTGAGGCACTTTAATATTTAAGTAGCAATTTTACATATATTATATGAATTATTAATTAACTGTTCTATTGTAATATATTGTATTATTTAGTATTATTAGGATTATGAATTTTATTGTTATTTATTAAAAGCAAGCAATATAGATTTATTTGACATAGACCATATGGGTATGGGGAATTAAAATTAAATTACAATTAAATTACAATCAAGTTACAATCAAGAATATGGCCAACGTGGATGATAGTTTGACAATTGAGGTATTTGAATGAAACGGCAAATAAATAAGACGGTAATTTAAAATATTTCAAATTTATAAATCAAATAAAAATGGACTAAAAATACAAACTACGAATAAGATGAAACCGTTGAAATACATACTTCCAAGTATACTTTTCAAACTTCAAGCCAAGCACCAATTCATTATTCATTTATTTTGACTGGGGAAGTATGAGATGAGATGAGAAGCAATATAGAAGCAAGATGAAAAGAGAAACTCCGCTCCAGTCTTTGGAATGCCACAAAGCGCTGCAGTATCTACAGGGAGCGCCGTCCTTCTGGCATGCTGGGGTGCTGGGGTGCTGGGGTGCTGGGGTGCTGTATTGTTTCGGGCCTGCCGTGTACAGTCTGCCGCCTGCAAGCAAGCTGCGGGCCTCCTTTCGCATGTGCCAGAAACAGCGCGCTAAGCGCCTGGGCTGCAAGGTGGCGGCGGCTACGGACTTTTTTGTCTGATTGCCGTGGCAGCGGGATTTGTTTGGACTGCGGCTGCCTGGTGCTTGTCTTGTTCTCCTGCGTGCCCTGATGCTTGTCCTGCGTGTCCTGCTGGTACCTCGGTTGCATTTGCATTTGCATTTGCCACCCCGGTCTCATCTGCCACAGCAGCGGATCACAGATCTTCCGCTCCATCTCCACCCCACATCCACATCACATCCACCTCCGCCTCCACCGCTCCCGCTCCCGCTGTTCCCATTGCTTCCGCTGTTGCCCCCCGAGAGCTCACAGTCAGTTCTCAACTCCGGAGTAGCTCCAGTTACTGTTCCGGCCATTTGACTTGACTCTATGCGGGGAAGCTACACAGGTGAGCCACACAGTGAACCAGCTCCGAGAACAGCCCAGGCAAGCGGTTCCAGAGAAACTCCGGGACGCATGTGAGTAAAGGGTGAGGGCCAGAGTGGCCCGGCTGGGCGTGGCGAGAGACAGACAGCAAGAGAGACAAAAGGAAGGTGACAGCGGCCACTCCTCCACGCAGCCAGCTGTGCAGCTGAACAAATCAGCCGCACAGCAGATCCACAGCCGACAACCAGATTCCGGCCCAACTGGTGCGGCAGATTTGCTGTCTGCTTCTCTTCCCGCTGAATAGCAGCCGCATAAAATGACATATTACAGCATAACAATGCATGAACACTGTGATAATAATATAAAACACCCGTGCACAGTATTATTTCCCATCATAGTAAACCATAGTAAATCAACTAAATTAAAAACCGCTCAACGTAAAAAATCCTTGTTATCGCTTTATTTGATAAATTAAAATGATTTTATAACGAGAATTAACAATAAATAATTAAAATTAATATTTAAACAATAAATTATAATAACTGTAATATTGTAATATTGTACTTTGACTACTGACTATTCTAATTAGTACTACTGACTTGTGTTGTATTGTTGTTCCATTGTATGATTTACACATCAATTCTATTCTATTCTACCTCTATTTTATCTTTTTATTTTATATTCAATCTTAAATCATGTCTTGAATATCTTTAAATTGTCTTTATTATATTCAATTCAATTCACTCAATTGATTCAAATTCATTTAAATGATTGCTAATTATGAATATTTAAATAACTTTAACTTTATTTTTAATTATAATATCTACTTTTGATATACATATATTTATATTATTATATCTATAATTGTTTAAAATTTCAATTGCTTGCAGACAAACTTGTATTTATATTTATAAACATATATTTATAAACATACATTTATAAAAATATATTTATAGGTAATTTTCAATCACTGATTCATTCATTGACTCTTTGATATCCATTTCTTTTCATATTATTAATTTGAATCTCTAAAGAACATAGACGGCTATATTCATTTTAGACATTCTCATTCACTTTCCATTTGATATAATTATAATTATAAATATAAAAATAAATATCAACATATATAATATAGTATATAGAAACATAAAGACATTCAGAAATACAGTACAGACACTCATACCACTCCAATTTGAACGTTTCCTTTTATTTGTATATATTTAAATCACTATCAAGATGAATGAACCAGATTCAAAAATTGGGAATAATAATAATAATAATAATAATAATAATAATTCATATCAATCTTCACTTTCACTTTCAATTTCCCCATCTTTGTCAGAATCTTCTTCACCTGATTCTTCAATTGAATCAGTATCACCAAATCCAAAACCCAAATCAAAACCCAAACCCAAATCAAAATCAAAATCAACATCACAATCTAATTCTAATAATAATAAACGTAAATTGAATACTGGGAAAAAAACTAAGAAAAAATCAGAGAGAAGTACAAGTGCAACTACAAACACTCCACCTGTTAATAATACCACAAGCGGGAATGACAACGACGATGACAACGTCAACGATGATGATAACGGAGAAGAAGAACATGAAAATGCAGATAATGCAGATCGTGAAGATGATGATGACGATGACGATGATGAAGAAGAAGATGCAAGTGATGATAGCAATAATGAACAAACAAATAATAAAAAAAAGAAAATAAGAAAAAGAATACCAGGTAATTATAAATGTGATTTCCCAGGTTGTTTGAAAATATTCAGTAGAAGTGAACATTTATCAAGACATAAATTAAATCATAATCCAAAGACAATTTATCGTTGTCATTGGTCAGATTGTAATAAGACATTTGTAAGAAATGATTTATTACAAAGACATTTGAAAAGGCATGATGCTAAATTAGCTAAATTTGGTAAATCTAAAAATTCAAAAAATTATTTAAATAATAATATTAATTATAATATGTCAAATAATCCAATTCATTCTTTATCACAATCCATAGTTAATAAATCATTAATTTCAAATTCAAATTCACCTATAAATTCACCTATAAATTCTTCAAATATAAATTCAATTTCTTCAAATAATAAGAATATTAATCAACAATTTAGAGAAAATATAATATCAGTTGATGAAATTCTTAAAAGAAGTTCTCAACAACAACAACAACAACAGCAGCAACAGCAACAACAGCAGCAGCAGCAACAACAACAGCAACAAAATACTACTAATTCTAACCATACTCATACTGCTTCTTTATTTAGTAATAAAAATTCAAATTTACATATGCACTCATCAAATGATTCAAATAAAAATTCATATAATTCTGAAAATATAAATAATAATAATAATAACAATAACAACAACAACAACGATAATAATGGATCATATAAATTTGATAATTTTTCAAATGGTGATAATATATTATCTTGGCTTTTCAGTGATAATAATAATGAAAATGATGATATCTTAATGAAATCTTCAAATTTTAATAATAATACTGTTCCTCCTGATATAACAGAATATAGAATTACGAATAATGATAATAATTTTTTCATTCCTGAGGGATTGGATATTAGTCCTAAATCAATGATGAGTTTGATAAGAGAAATAGAAGCTGAACAACAACTTCAACAACAACAGCCACAACAACAATCACAATCACAAGCACAATCACAAGCACAGCCACAACCACAAGCAAATGCATCTGCTTCAACAACAACAACAACAGTATCTCCACAACCACAACAACAAAATAATATTCCCCTACCACAACAACAACAATATTCACCAAATAGATTTCCTCAACAACAATTCCCATCCCAATCGTTATTCAATAACGAGATGAACTCTATTGATGATCAATTGTTCTATAATGATAACAGCAACAACAATACCAACAATTCCAATAAAGTTAATTCTGGTATTAACAGTTATCAATCCCCTTCATTAAATTCAATGCAAACATCCGGATTCACACCAACAACAGGCACAAATATTTCAAATATGTCAAATTTAAATACATATAATAATAGCAGTAGCATGAATAATCTTAATAATAATACAAATTCACTTTTCCATTCATCAAATTCAAATTCATCTTCTGATTTAAATTTAAATTTAGATCAATCAACAATAAATTATCAAACAACATCATTAAATAATTATAAATTAAGTGATATTTTAAAATTAATACCTTCATTAATAAATCATCCAGATTTTAAAATATCAAAATTAGAAAGATTATTAAGTATTTATTGGAATTTTTTCCATGTTAGATTCCCAATTTTACACAAACCAACTTTTATTGCTAAAAATTCACCAACTTTATTATTATTAGCTATGATTATGTTAGGTGCAAAACTTTCAAATTGTGTTCCTGATTTAAGTAGTTCAATTGAAGAAAAATTAATTAATCCAAAAACTTTAGCAGATCAAATTGCAAATCCATTAAGATGGTTATTATTTTCATCACCGCATTTTCAACCACCTGCTAAATCATGGATAATTCAAAGTTTATTAATGCTTGAATTTTATGAAAAAAATTGTTCTTCTAGAAGTTTACATGAAAGGGCTCATTTACATCATGGTACTACAATTCAATTATTAAGAAGATCTCCAACGTTAGGTGGATCACCTTTAAAGAGTTCTACCGCTGATGATGCCAATACATCAAGTAATAGAGGTAATAATAATACTACGAGATCATCTGGTGAAAGATTATTACAACAATGGATTGAAGCTGAAAGTATGAAAAGAGCCACTTTTATGTGTTTTTATATGGATGCCATAGATTCTATTTCATTTGGACATCAGATATTAATATATGCACATCAATTACAATTAACTATGCCATGTGAAGATGAATTATGGGAAAATTATAGTTTAATTAAAAATGGAGGTGGATCAATATATTATTCGAAACCACCACCATTTTTATTAGCTTTAAAAAATATTTTAAATGGTATACCAACAAAAGTTAATTCATTGGGTAAAAAAGTTTTAGTTGCTGGTATATGTGCAATAATGTATCAAATTCAACAAAGAGATTTACAAATTGCTTATGGATTAGATAAATTTGGTATTAATGAATCTGTTGGTAATTGGAGAGAATTATTAACTGCTGCTTTTGCCATTTGGAGAAATGATGTTGGACATTCATGTTGTTCTTCAAAGACAGCTGTTGAAAATTTACCGGAATATCTTACATTTTTCAGTGCAGCTGCAAATAATAATAACAGTATGGATGATGATAATGTTGTTATGTCTAATTCCAGTCCATCTAATGGTGATATGATGGGTAATATTGGTGATAGAATGAATATGAGTAATCAACGCAATGGCGGTGGTGGAATAGGAATAACAGGAAATCGCAATAATCATGGTGGAAATGGTGGAAATGGTGGTAGTGGAGTGGGGGTAAGAAATAACAATAACAATAGATCAAATTCAATGGCTGCCACTTCACAATTTTCTCAAAGTGATACTAGGTGTAAATGTATAACATATCATATGGCACATGTATTTATGTCAATATCACATTATGATTTCACAACATTTGCAGGAGCACCATGGAGGATGAGTGTTAGGCCAACAACAAAGACAAGACAAGAAATAAGTAAAAGAATTAAATATTGGTGTCGTACACCACATGCTAAATTATGTGTTGTTCAATGTTATTTACTTTTATTTGAGATGTTTTTAAGTCCACAAGATTCAAGTTATGAATTAGATTATACTTATAACCCTGATCAAGATTTATTTTTTAGAAGTAATGTTATTGGATTATGTACATTAGTATTATGGTGTTTTAATTATTGTACCTATGGTAAAGAACGAGAAGAAGAAGAAGAAGAAGCGGGAGGAAGAGAAGAAGAAGGAGAGGTAGAACGAGTAAAAGAAGAAGAAGAAGATGGAAAAAATGTTAACCATGATGGAAGTGCTGAGAATATTGTTAAAAATGAAGATTTAGGAATCTTCCCAACTTCAATTGATAATAACAGCAATTACAATGACTCTAATGTTAAGAATACTAATAAAATTATAGATTCAAATATAGCAGGAGAAGAATCTTTAACAACAGGTAAATGTACAGCTATAAATCCTGATGAGAAAAGAGGTAAAGATGAAGGTATTGAAAGTGGGTACGAATATTTGAGAAGGATAAGGAAGCAATTTACAGATTTAACAGGAGGAGTAATGTTACATACATGGTATGAAACAGTTTCTGGATCAGATTTTTATATGAGGTTAATGAAGTATGTTCAAGTAGTTGAATTAATAAAAGATCAGAAGAATATGGTTGGGTTATGTAATATGATTGGTAAAATGATGATTGAATCTAATTATTCATTAAGTAAAGAAATTGCAAAATTAATTTTATTTTGTGCTTCTAGATCAAATGGTAATACTGAGACTGTATTAGAAAATATGTATGATGAGTAATAAGTAATGTATCTATTTATGTATCTATTTATATGATGTGTATTAATAATGTATTTTTAATTTTTTTAAAAAATGAAATAAACAAATTTGAAAAAAATATAGATTGCGAGATTAATTAACTAATTTTGTATAAATATTTAAAAAATCGATTTATTAATTAATATCAAGATAGATAAAAGTAGAAAGAAAAATGAAGAAAGAAGTGAGTGGGTAAGTAAGTAAGAAAGAAAGTAACAAAAAAGAGACGTTAATTAAAGAAGACAGACTATATGAATAGTATTGAATAGCAAACAAGATAAAATTTGATATATATGTATATATACGTAAGAAAGTAGGTCAAATATATGAGGAAATATTGAAAAAAAATTGAAAAATATAGTATAATATAAAGAAAAACACATGAAGAAGTAGATAATCAATTAGATATATGTTTATATATATATATGTTTATATATATATAATTATTACATACCCATTTCAGCTTGTAATGCTTTTAATGCTTGTTCATCTTCATCATCTTCTTCAATAGAAATTTTATTATTTAATGAAGGTAAATTTGGGATATCTGGTAATTTTGAAGTATTTGAAGGAGTTACAACTTTTTGTTGTTGTTGTCTTTCTGTATTTATCATTTTATTATCAATTTCTTCTTGTTGTAAAGCAGCTAATTCATCTTCTAATTCATCATCATCAATTTCTTGACCTAATGGTCTTGAGATAGCATCTGATATTTCTTCACTTAAATCAACTTGTTCTCTAATATCATCCATTGTTTCATCAACTTTATCAACATTGAAATCACCATGTATTTGTTTCATAGCCTTAGCACCTTGTTTCATTGCTTTCATTGTTTCTAAGTTTAAGTTAGCACTTTCAATTGCATTTAATTGTGTTTCTAATGATTCAATTTGTTGATCAATTTTTGATAAATCATTTTCTAATTTTTTCTTTTTTTTTAAAGCTAATTTAGCAACTGTTTTATTTATTGTTATATTTTTTCTTGCTATTGAATCTTGATCTAAAATTTGTTGTTCTAAAAATTTAGATTTTTTATTTAAAGTTGAAATATGTTCTCTTAATTCTACAATTGCCTTTTTTGGTAATTCTTTTTTAGTTTGACCATTACCACCAAAAAAATAATTCCACATTTTTAATTATATATTAATTATTTATGTTATTTATGTTATTTATGTTATTTATGTTATTTATGTTATTTATGTTATTTATTTTATATGAATTATATGAATTGTATGACTGGATATTAATATATATATAGATATGATATAATTAGAGTATATTTTATTCTTATAACTGTATTAAAGATTGATATGAATAAGGAAGAAGTAGTAAGTGAAATTAGGTTAAGTTAAGTGAAAGTGGATATGAGTATGAATATGAGTATGAATATGAATATGAATATTAATTTAAATAAGTATGTATTTAAGTATGTGTGTAATTAAGTAAGTATAAAATAAGGGATCAATTAAAAGTATATTAATTTAATTTGAATAAATACAATATGGATGGTGATAGCTATGAGAGGAGGAGGTAAAGATAGGGAGAGAGATAGTTTAGGGTTGAATAGTGGATTCAGATGAATAAGTATATCGATATCAAAGTGTAGAAACAGTTGAATCAAACAAATGAATATGGAGATGAAGATGGAGATGAAGATGGAGATGGTTGTAGATAGATGATTGTAATTGTAATTGTAATTGTAATTACAGATTAGAGTTATCTGCAATAGATAGATAGAGAGATAAACAGATAGAGAGAGATAGCAGGCAGAGATGATAGTGATAGGAGATAGGGATATATTGATAGTGACGCATGGATAGATAGAGAGATGGGAGATGGGAGATGGGAGATGGGGCCAGGGATGGCGGCCTGGCAAAAGGGATGGCGGGCAGACAGCTGGACCGGGCTCCCTCTCTGTTGATACCCCCGTACACCATTTGCATCTACAGGGCTCTATGGATCTTCAGAATACAGCAGATTATGGAGCAGCAGCTAGAGAGCAGACGGCGAGAAGCTGGCAGGCGGGGGAAAGAACTGGTGGGAACAGAACAACCAACGCAAGAACAGGCTCTGGCGTGCAGCCGCTGGAAAACCACCGCGGAGTGGTAAATATCACGATATGGGAGAAATCTCCGCGTGGAAAGCGTTGTTACAAATAGAGTGTCACACAGGGAGAGACAAGGGAGACAGTCGCCTGGTCAGGAAGAGTGGCAAAGGGTTACCCGGCTGCCATTGCGCACAAACACAGAAATTACATAAGCAGCGAAAACAGAAGAGAAACGAGACAAGAGAAAAGCTAACCGTGAGAGTTAACAGTGAGAGTTAACAGTGAGAGGAGAGTTAAGAGTGAGCTTCAGAAAGGCATGCGAGGAGATTACGTAACCATGAAAATTTTTAAAGTGAGACAATTTTTTTATTTGTTTCATTGTCTTTTTTTATTTCTTTTTATTTTTGTTTTATTTTTATTTTTTTATTTTTATTTTTATTTTTATCTCATTTTTTTAAATTTTATTTCCAGCATGTATTTTTACCAGGCGGCAGAGGTCAGACGGTCCGCCAGGACTGCCAGGCAGGCAGGATAGCCGGCCATACACACCGGCGGCCAGCCCAACACCCAGCCAGCCGGCATTTCTGCTGCTGAAAAATTTAGCAGTTTCATTGTGAGACAAATTCTGCATTGTTAAGAGAGCAGAATTAGTATTGAGACAGAAATATCACTAACAATGGCTTATAGTAAAGTAACTAACAGTAACTAATGCTAATGGTGATGCTACTGTAATAAATAATATTTCACCTTCTTCTGCCTGGAGAGAATTTATGGTATCTGAATTGAACTGAACTGAACTGAGCTGAAGTCAATATCTCTACTCTACACTATCTCCTTTGATGGTTCTATACTATCCTCTATCATCTGCTCCTCTAATTTATGCCATATAGACTCAGATAACGATAACCAATATACTCTATACTGTCCTCGTTAAACTCAAATAAATTATATTTATATATGTTTAATAAATAATTTATATTTTGCCATCCTCCTTGATCTTAAATTTTTTATTCCCTTGTTATATATATAAAACAAGATTTTCATTTTCATTCTTTTTGTTTTAACTGTTAATATCATACTTATTCCATACCTGTACATACAATTCATTCCTATAATTGTACTCTTACACATACAATATCATATCATATACTATATCATATTATTATTAGAGCACATTTATATTTATAGATATTGACAGTAACTTGAAAGAAATTCGCTTACCCCCCCTCAAAATTTTTTTACATAGACTCATATATTCATATACTTCGCTTACTGTTTATATCGCTATTCATATTCATCTTCATATTCATATTCACACTCATATTCATTTCTTATCTCTCATTTTCATATAGTTTAAATTACTAGATATCTCCACACTTGTATATATTAGATCAGATATCTTGTTAAATTTACTATTAAAATTTATTTATTCAATATGATTTCATCAATAACGAGAATTTCAAAATTAAAATTAAATTCTTCATATTATTCATCTTCTTATTCTGGTTTGAATTTAAATTCTTCAATTAGATTTTTCACTAAAGATCATAAAAAATTTGCTTTATACAATAACTTAAGTTCTCCTTCTTTATACAATTCTCCTGTCTCTGATGAATTAGTAGTTGCTTCTTCTTCTTCATCATCATCATCTTCTTCAACTTCTTCCTCCTCCTCCTCATCCTCCTCATCTGCAAATTCAAAGAGAAATATTAAAAATTTAAATCATCATAATCGTCATGAAGATATAACTTCTTTAAATCAAATTTATGATAAAATTAAATCAGGTAGAATTGATGATGTTTATGATCATAATGATGATTATAATTCAAGACATTTTAATAAAAATACTTTTATAGATGGTATACCAAATAATTTACAATTATATCAAGGTATTCAAACTTGGTCTTTATTCGAAGCTTGCTTGAAATCAAATGATTTTGCAAGAGCTGAATCTTTATTATCAACTTTATCAAAGATAAAAGATGAAAATAATTCTTCTCCATATCTTATTGATGGTATAGTACAATTCTTATCTTCTTGGTCAAAATTAGATAATATTAAAATTGAAAATTTACAAAATTGGTTAAATAATGTTTTAAATAATTTTAAAGAAGTTAAATTAGAACCAAGAATTTATGCTGTTTTAATTAAAATTATATTCGATAAAGATTCAAATAATATAATTTTAGTAAATAATGAAATTAATAAATACTTAAATTTAAATTTATCAACTTCTGTTTCTGATATCTTTCAATACTCTGATTTTATAGGTTTAGATAATATTAGAAATTTAATTAATTTTAATCCAAATTTAAAAAATGATTTATCAGATGATTTTAAACAATTAATTGATTTAATTGAAAAAAAGGAAAAATTTGAATTAGAATTAAAATTGAAAAATAATTTAAATAATTTGAAAAAATTCAATCAAAATATTATACCATCATCAACAACATCAGCAGCAGCATCAGCATCAGCAACAGCAATAGCCACAACAACAGCAACAGCCACAACCGCAAAAACAACCGCAAAAACAACCGCAAAAACAACCACAGAAACAACCGCTGAAACAATAAAAGCCAATTCTAATAATACTGAAATTTTATTAAATGATTCAAATAACAATAATAATAAAGAATTAGATTCATTAAATTTAAATACTAATGATGCTAAACAAGTATCTTTACAACAACAAGAATCAATCACAACAATATCATCTCCAATTATTGATTCTAAAACAACAGAAATTAAAACAGATGCAGCAAGTTTAGAACAAGATCAAACAACAGTTGCTGATGCAAAAGAATCACAAACAGATTCAACAAATTCAAAAAATCCAATCAAAGATTCATCATCAGATTATGATGAAAATGATTATAAAAGAATGTTTTCAAATTATGAACCAAAAGATTTGAAAATTGAAGTTGATCCAGGTGTTGTTGATAACGGTATGAATACTTTACGTGCTGTTTCTGCTTTTAATTTAAGAGCAATTCGTCATTCTTTAATCGGTTTAGAAGATAGTTATAACTCAAAATTGGTTGAAAAATTACGTAGGGAATTCTCTTCTTATGAAGATTTACCATTTTTTTCAAATGAAAATTCAAATGATAATAATAATATGTTAAATGGTACTGATAAAATTGATGAATCTTCATTAATAACAAATAAAAAAATTAATTTTTTTGAATTTAGAAAAAATTTATCAAATGAAGAACAAATTCAATTTGATGAAATTTTTGATTCAATTTCAGAACAACGTGAATTAATTTTAGAAAAATCAATGGTTGCTGTTGCTAAAAGAAAATGGGAATATGAATTTGAAAAAATTAAAGATAAATCAATGCCAAATTCAGTTGGTTCTTATTTATATGAATGGTTACAATTATTTAAACCTTTAATTGATCAACAAGTTGAATTATATTGGAAAGTTAGAAAATTAGTTGAAGATAATAAAGAATTTGTTTCAAAAACTTCAAAAAATTCAAATTCAATTTCAAATTTAATTTCATTACCTAGATATATTATTGAAAATGGTGAAAAACGTAAATTAACAGAATTTGAAATAAAAGATTATAAACAAGCTTTAGAAGTTGGTCCTTATTTATCTCTTTTAAAATCAGATAAATTAGCTTCTTCTACTATTTTAGAAATGATTAAATTAGCTTCAGGTACTGATATTAATAGAGGTATTACAACTTCAAGAGCTGTTTTAAATATAGGTAAAGCAATTGAATTAGAATATAAAGCTGAAAAAATTTTAGATGCTGAAATTGATGTTCATAAAAATTATAAAGCTATTAAAAAGACTCCTGAATTTATTAAATTTTTAAGAAGTAAAAAATCAAATTATATTATTGAAAAAGCTGAAAGAAGAGCAATTCAAAGTAATTTAGAAGGTTTAAAATCTTCAAATACTTCAGTAAGTTGGGATTCTGCTGTTAGAGCTAAAATTGGTACTGTTTTATTATCTTTATTATTACAAGTGGCAAGATTTGAATTAGAAGCAATTGATCCCAAGACAAATAAATTAACATCAACAATGGCTCCTGTATTTTTCCATACTTATGATTATATTAATGGTGGTAAAGTTGGTTTAATTAAAGTTCATGATAAATTTGTTTCTAAATTATTAAAAGAAAGAATCGATGTTTCAATTGCACCACAATATTTACCAATGATTTGTAAACCATTACCATGGACAGATTATAATAGTGGTGGTTATTATAGTATTAAAGATTCTGTATTAAGAACAAAAAATTCTGTTGAACAAGTTGCTTATGTTAAAGCAGCATCAAAATCTAAAAAAATGGATAATATTTTCAAAGGTTTAAATAGTTTAGGTAATACAGAATGGACAGTTAATAAAAGAGTTTTAGAAAATGTTATTAAAATTTGGAATACAGGTGAAGAATTTTTAGATATTCCAAAACAACAAGAAGATTTAATTTTACCTGAAAAGCCAAAATTACATTCAGATCCAAGAGTAATAAGTGATTATAAAATGGAAGCTAGAAGAATTTGTAATGAATTTTCTAAAAATAGATCTGTTCGTTGTGATTTAAATTATAAATTAGAAATTGCAAGAGCTTTTGTTGGTGAAAGAATTTATTTCCCAAATTCATTAGATTTTAGAGGAAGATCTTATCCATTATCACCACATTTTAATCATTTAGGTAATGATGTTACACGTTCATTATTATTATTTTGGAAAGGTAAAAAATTAGGTAAAGATGGTTTAAGATGGTTAAAGATTCATCTTTGTAATTTAATGGGATTTGATAAATTACCATTAGAAGATAGGGTTAAATTTGTTGATGATAATGTTGAAAATATTATGGATTCAGCAAATGATCCATTAGGAGGTAAACGTTGGTGGTTAAAAGGTGATAAACCATGGCAAGCATTAGCAACATGTTTTGAAGTTGCAGATGCATTAAAATTAGATGATCCAACAGAATATATTTCTCATCAGCCTGTTCATCAAGATGGTACATGTAATGGTTTACAACATTATGCTGCATTAGGTGGTGATTTTGAAGGTGCTAGACAAGTTAATTTAATTCCTGCTGATAAACCAGCTGATGTTTATACACATGTTTCTAGATTATTAAAAGATGTTGTTACAAAAGATGCGATTGAAGGGAATGAAATTGCAATAAAAGTTCAAGATTTAATATCTAGAAAAGTTGTTAAACAAACAGTTATGACAAGTGTTTATGGTGTTACATTTATTGGAGCTAGGGATCAAATTAAGAAAAGATTACAAGAAATTGGATTAAATGAAGAAGAAAGTTTTAATTATTCAAAATATTTAGCTACAAAAGTTTTCCAATGTATTAGAGAATTATTTGATGGTGCACATAAGATTCAAGATTGGTTTGAAGAAGCAGCTAAAAGAATTTGTAAAAGTGTTAGATTAGATAATTTTTCAAATTATAAAGATCCTGAATTTCAATCATCAGTTATATGGACATCACCATTAGGATTACCAGTTGTTCAACCATATAGAGCATCAAAGACCAAATGTGTTCAAACAAATTTACAAAATATTTTCATATCGGATCCATATTCAATTGAACAAGTTGATTCTAGAAAGCAAGCAGCAGCATTCCCACCAAATTTTATTCATTCATTAGATGCAACACATATGTTAATGTCTGCAATTAGATGTGGTGAAAAAAATTATTCATTTGCATCAGTTCATGATTCATATTGGACACATGCAAGTGATATACCAATGATGAATCAAATATTAAGAGAAGAATTTATATCATTACATCAAAATAATTTAGTTGAAAGGTTGAAAAATGAATTTGAAAGAAGATATTCAAATTCATTAATGGTTATTAAAGTTTCAAATAAGAGTAAAGCTTCAATAATGGTTAAAGAATTTAGGAAAAAATTTGGTAATATAATTGGTAAAACACCAAGTTTATCAGATGAAATAGCATTAGAAATTGAAAGAAGAAATGCATTAAATTCCAAAAATCCTAAAACAGTTGAAGCCGGTAAAAATTTAGAAACTTCAATTTCAATTTTAGAAGGATTAGAAATTGAAGAAAGTAATGCATTATCAGGAACAACAAAAATATTAGTTCCATTTTCATTACCACCAATTCCTGAAAAAGGTGATTTTGATGTTTCTGTTGTTAAAGATAGTGCTTATTTCTTTTCATGATTTTGATTTGATGTGATGTAAATTTTATTTATTTTTATTTGTTTATTTATTTATTTATTTATTTATTTATTTATTTATTTTTTATTTCTGGTTTTATTTATATATATATATGTACATAAATTTTTTACGCTTTATTTTTTTTTTCTCTTTTTCATTTTACATATTATTTACTTATATGCATTTAAGTACTGTTAATAAATTTATTTCTATTTTTATATTATATATTATATAAATTTTTTTTAATTAATTTTAACAATTTTACCTTGAATTTCTAAAGATTCAATTAAATTATTTAAAGGTTCTAATTCTGATTTTTCAATTAAATCAAATTCTCTAATGAATGAAATAAAATGAGCGAAAAATGAATTATAATGAGCTTCTAATGATAAATGAATAATTTTATCGAATTGATTATAATAAATATGAGCAATAATTCTAAACATTTGTTTACAAATACTTTTAATATCATTTAAGAATGAAGGAGGGAAAGTCATTGAAGCCTTTGTTGGGAAAATAGTTTGATCATCAATTTTATTATTTATCCAATTTAAAGCATAATCAATATATTGATTTGCAGGTAATGAAATTGATTTATTATTATTATTATTATTATTATTATTATTATTATTATTATTATTTGGTAATAACCAAATATATTCAGTCTTTGGATCAGCTAACATTTTTGGGTATTTATCTTGAGTTACATATTCTGAAATGACACCATAAAATTTATTTAAATGTTGAAATGATTCAAAAACATTTAGTGCTAACCATTCATAATAATCAACATATTTTGGTAATTGAACAATTGTCTTATATGAACCTTTAACTAATGCAGTTTTAACAAATGGTTCACACATGAATAAAGGTGGTTTTGTATAAACTGTATTTGAATTTGTTGTATTATTTGAGGTTGTTGAATTAGTTGTATTATTAAATTGAGCCTTTGAAGAATTAAGTAAATTATTTGATCTATTTGATTGTTGAGCTTGTTGAGCTTGTTGGACTTGTTGCTGTTGCTGTTTTGAAGGAGACTGAGCTCTTCTAATTGAAATATTTGAATTATTATTTTGAGAATATAAAGAATTTTGGTATCTTAAAGAAGGATTTGAATCATTATGCATTGAATATAAACCATTATTTGGAGCTGCTATTATATTATTATTATTATTTGTAT
This sequence comes from [Candida] boidinii, assembly GCA_001599335.1. Lineage (NCBI taxonomy): Eukaryota > Fungi > Ascomycota > Pichiomycetes > Pichiales > Pichiaceae > Ogataea > [Candida] boidinii. The sequence continues at coordinate 2,709,056 of BCGP01000002.1, read as the reverse complement.
TATTATTATTTGTGTTACTTGTATTATTTGTATTATTATTTGTTGGTACATTAATTGACATATTTGACATAGTATTAGTCAAAGTTGAAGTTGAACTATTAGGAAGTATATTTAATTGATTATTTGAGCCATTATTTGGAATACCATTACCATTATTATTAGGAGTATTATTACCAATTTGTTTATTTTTTTTAGAACTTCTTGTGAAACCTCTATATTAATCAAATGAATGAATGAATGAATGAATGAATAGTTAGTATTTATATTATATATTTAGTATATATATATTATATTATATGAACGTACTTTATAGTATTAAAGAAAGACATTATTATATGATATTATATTATATGATATGATATAAGAGTATATAAATAAATATAATCAATAGTGATATATGAATATTGTATAAATGAATAGTAATATATCAGTTAATTAATTACCAATTTAGTAAATATTTAATAAGGCAGATATAGATACACATACACGCAGATTAACAATATGAAATTGAAATGAGTATATATACAGTATATGTTGTATATGTTGTATATATTAAACAATGAATGAGTGTAAAGGTGATCTGTTTCATAACCATTAATGAGATGTGACATCCGTGCACACATATATATATAGACTTAAGAATAACAGTTAAATCAGGAGAGTCATGTGATATAAGAACATGGATGACACCCGTGCATTTTCAGAATTAAAACACGACAAGAAAGGATCAATCAGAAGAGTTGCCTAAATAGGAAATCTAGAGATATTACCTAATAGACCACTAATATACCAGTATAAGGGTAAATTAAGAGTAAATTAAGGGTAAACTAATAATGATTTAAATTATAACAAATATAAGAATATTTAAAATATTATAAAGTATATATTGATTGCATGTGAATATTATATACTTATATTATATATATGGAATATGGAATATGGAATAGCCGATGGCCAGACAAACAGCCCACGCGCCAGCCAACCCGTAATCCAGCCAGCCATCTAGCCAGCCAGCCGGACACACCACGCACCACGCACCAGCCCACACGACACACGACACACGACACACACACAAAGTAAGATCACATAAAATCACATGCAAACAGCCACCGATAAGCAGATAAACATAATAATAATAATATAATAATAATAATAATAATAATAATAATAATAATGTTGGATTCAGTCAAAAGACAAACAGCGAAATGGCAAAACAGTCAAAAGACAGATTCCTGAATTGAGTAACAGCGCTGTAGACAATTCACTTAATTTAATTTAATATAATATAATATCATTCAATATAGTATAGTATAATATAATATAATATAATATGGTGAATATGTGAAATACCGTGCTGGCCAGCCAATACACTGCTACTTATATACTATATATACTATATGGTACCATACACCACTACACCAACTGCCATTACAATGATTGAATAAACAACAATACTTTACCATATAATATAATATAATATAATATAATATATAGTATAATATAGAATATAGTATAATATAATATAGTATAATATAGTATAACAATGCACAACCGCGATGAGCTGAGCTTAAGTAAAACTGAACAGCGTGATTTAAACGAGCACGCCGTATAATGGAATAATGGGCTACTTCTACCCCGGCTGCTCCACGGCTGCTGCTTCACGACTGCTCCACAAATTAACTAAAATTAACAAATTTCACATACAATTTTTCCATTTTTTTTATTATTTGAATTTTTGTTTACGATTTATTTATTATGTAATAATATTATATTATATTATTATATTATATTATATTATATTATATTATATTATATTACTATTCCTTTCTTATTTATATTTATATTTATATTTATATTTATATTTATATTCTTTTATATCCTTATATATTTCTTATTTCTATATTCTTATTTATATCTTATTTATATCTTATTTGTTATATATATTATATAATATCATATAATATCATATCATAATGCTATTCAAAAGAAATAAAAATAATATTACTTCTCAACAACAACAACATATTCAACAATTTAAAAAAACTGCAAACGCTGATATTTCATGCTTAAATATTAACTCTGTAAATAAAAATAATTTAAATAATATTAATAAACCTTTAACTAGAGCTATAATAAATAATCAAATATTAGTATTATCTTCTCCAAATTCATATAATACCATTAATAATAATAATAAATATTATATTAATTCATCTTCTTATTCTACTTATTATAAAATTAAATTTAATAATTCAAATAAAAAATCAATTAAAAATTTATATCAAAGGGATAAAATGCTTTTATCAATTAATAATACTTTAAATGGTGGTATAAATAGTACTAATAATACAAGTACTAATACCACTACCACTACCACTACTAATATACAAGACTCAAAAAGATCTTTCTCAACTAATACAACAAAACCTGCTCCAAAAAATTATTACTATAAATTCCCAAGAATTCCAAGACCAAAAAGAAATGTCTTATATTATACCGCTACTATAACAACTTCTGTTTTAACTTCTCATTTTTCAACTCTAACAAAAAGAAATAGAAATGGTTCACAAACAAATGATCCATCCTCTTCTTCAACAACAACAACAACAACAACAGGTAAAAGAGGTCATGGTTTCTTCTTTAATAGAAGATATTTCAGTTCAAAATCAACAACAGCTGCATCTTCAAATAAAACAAATCAATCTTCTTCTTCATCATCATCATCACAATCAAGATTTAAAAAAAATTATGGTAAATGGTTTGCATTAACTTCAATTTCAATCATCTTTTATGGTGTTGTTTCAAAGATAAATCATCATGAATATCAAGAAGAAGATCAAGAAGAAGTAATTAGACCAACTTCTTGGCATTTATACGCTTATTCAACTTTACCTTTAAAGACAATTTCAAGAATTTGGGGTCAATTTAATTCAATAACTTTACCAATTTGGTTAAGATCTCCAGGTTATAAATTATATTCTTATATGTTTGGTGTTAATTTAGATGAAATGCAAGATCCTGATTTAAAAAATTATAAAAATTTAGGTGAATTTTTTTATAGAAAAATTAAACCTGAAACAAGACCAATTGATAATACTTGTGATTTAACTTCTCCTTGTGATGGTAAAATTTTAAAATTAGGTATTGTTAATGAAAATGGTGAAATTGAACAAGTTAAAGGTATGACTTATTCAATTGATGCTTTATTGGGTACTCATGAAGCTTCAATTCATAAAAAATTAGCTGTACCAACTTTTGAAATTGATTATACTTCTTCAAATGATTTAAATGAAAAAGATTTAGAATTTTTAAAATTACATAAAAATTCAAAAGATATTGATCCAAAAATTAATAAAATTAAAGAAAATAAATTAATTTCTTTTGAAAATGAAGGTGATGTTTCTTTACAAAAATCTCCAATTTCAAGAATTATTAAAATTTCAAATGATTTATTACCTGATAATTCTACTGATATTAATGATATAAATGATATTAATAATATCAAAAATTCAATCTCTTCAAATAAAAATACAAAATTATTTTATGCTGTTATTTATTTAGCTCCAGGTGATTATCATAGATTTCATTCACCAACAAATTGGGTTTCTTGTTTAAGAAGACATTTCGTAGGTGAATTATTTTCAGTAGCTCCTTATTTTCAAAGAACTTTCCAAAATTTATTCGTTTTAAATGAAAGAGTTGCTTTATTAGGTTACTGGAAATATGGGTTTTTTTCAATGACTCCAGTTGGTGCAACTAATGTTGGTTCAATTAAAATTAATTTTGATAAAGATTTAACAACTAATAAAATTTATGAAAATTCAAATATTACCACAACCACCACCACAAATACTACTAATTCTACTACTAATTCTACTACTAATTCTACTACTAATTCTACTACTAATTCTACTACTAATTCTACAGACTTATCTGATTCTGATTCTGATGATATGACATTAGTAGATACAGATAGTACAATTTCAAATAACTCAATGAAGACAAATAAGTTAAATTCACAGAGAATAATATCAGAAGAAAGAAAAAAAGTAATTAAAAATACTTGTTATGAAGCAACTTATTCAAAGGCTTCAAAATTATTAAATGGTCAACCATTGTTTAAAGGTGAAGAAATTGGTGGATTCGAATTAGGTTCAACAATAGTATTAATCTTTGAAGCTCCTAAAAATTTTGAATTTTCATTGAAAGAAAATCAAATTATTAAATTAGGTGAAAAAATTGGTGATTTTAAAAATTAACAAATTTATTCATATCCATACTCTATACTCTATATATTCTACATATTTATTTTACTGCATTTATTCTAGTTTAAATCTAAAAAGCATTTCATTTCATATATTATTATTTACTTATATATATATATATTTTATAAATTATATAACTCTAAAAATTATATTTATTTTATTAACTTATTTCATTTCATTTCATTCATTTCTTTTAATTTTAACCATAATTTTGTCTTTAAATTCTCAATAAATTTAAAATTTAAATAATTTAAATTATTATTATTATTATTATTATTATTATTATTATAACTTATATTATTAATATTATTAATATTTGAATTTTTTTTAATATTTTTAATCTTCTTTGATTTTGAAATATTATTTCTTGGTGTTACTGTTGAATTCTTAATTGTAATAATATTATTATTACTTTGATTGACTATTGCCGGTGATGATAATGTTGATGATGATGATACTGTTCTTGTTCCAAATACAACTCTTTTCCTATTAGATTCTATTCCTATAGATACATCTTTTATGGTATTATTTAAACTAGTATCAGCATTTTCATAATCATTATCTGGTCTTAAAGTTGTATTACTGTTCAAAATCAATTTTGATCCACTTGATAAACCAACATTTGAATTCTTGGAATAATCATCATCTATAATCATACCCGTACCTTCACCCTCACCCTCATCAGTTTCCTTTTCCTTTTCATCAGTATCATTATCATTATCTTTAATTTCATTACAATCATCAAGATTATTCTCTAAAGTATTAACAAATTCAAATATTAATTTTAAATTCCAAAGATCATCAATTTTATTAAGATTTTTAACTAATAATTCAACTTCAATTTTAAAATCAATAATTGAACTAATAATACCATTATTTGAAATCTCTAAATTAATTTCATAATTATTTAAATCTTTAAAAATTTCAAGATTATTTAATGGTTTAATACCATTATTGTCAATTTCATCTTCACTTTTATCATCTCTATCAACTTTATCATCACTTTCAATAAGTCTCATTTGTTCATCAAATGTAAGACTTAAATCTTGATATTTGGCTTTGTTATATACAAATATAGTATAGTTCAATTTGAAAATCTTTAACTGACTCTTATTCATCTCTAATCGAACAGGATAATATTCATCACAATTAATTGTCTTAATACTCTTTATTGTATTGATAGGTGGCAACAAACATGGAGAACAAAGCTTAATATACCTTGTTCCACTATTACTACCATTACCATTACCACTACCACTATTATTATACCCACTTTCATTGATATACTCATTTCTGTAAATTTCATCATCATCTTCTTTTTCTTCTTCTGCTTCTTCTAAATTAATAATATCATTATCTGCATCAGCATAATCATTTGATTTCAAACTAGTATCATCGTTATTCAACTCAATTAAAACATCTATCTTTAATGGCTCTTTAGTGATAACATCCCTAATTATTAAACATCTAGGTTCAACACTTAATGCCCAAAAATGTCTTAATGCCTGCAAATGAATTTCATTACTACTATTGTTATTTATAATACTACCACCATTATTACCATTTTCATTACTTGAATTATTGATATTATAAACTGGATAAATTGACGTAATCAAACTTGCAATCCCAAAATTACTACTCTTAAATGCTTGTTGTCCACCACCTAAAAATAAAAATCCTAATGCCGTATTAATAGCCATATAATTACCATAATTAGTATAAGAATCTGTAAATCCTTGTAATACTCTCAACCTTTTAAATGTATCCAAATCTCCAGAACCTGCCATCACTAAGGACAATGAAATTGAAACAATATCCCTAATATTCCTTATATTAATTAGACTTATCTTACTATCATAATTACTAACTTTTAACAATGATAATCTCATTAATTGATCCAAGTAATAGATTAAACTCTCTTTGGCTATTAAATTAGATGATGACGCATATCGAACACCAATGGAAAGACATAACCCACCAATGACATTGATATATGGTAAATTATCACTGTCCAATAAATTGATACCTTTAATATCGTATTGATCACGTAGACAAACTGGAATTTGAGAATTAATCCATATCCTTGTAGGCCTAATGTTATCCCACATAATCATATTCTTACAAAGACACCTTAACATTAAAAAATCAGGTCTTATATAATCAAGTAATTGAACTGTTGATGGTAAAGATAATTTGGCAGCTGTCTCATAATTATTTGTCTTTAAAAACATAAACATTAACGCCATAATAGCACCACCACATGATTTATCAAATTCTTGAGGAGTTTGTGTGTCCCTAATAGAAATAGCTAACGATAACAACTGATCAATAACATGACTGTCTTTAGTTAATTGACCTTTACCAAGATTAATATAACCTAATGCAATACCAGATGCTAATCTATAACCTTCATTAACATACTCCATATCGTTATTGACAAGATTTGCACTGATTTGAGTCAATAACACTTCAGTCATCCTACGATGCTGTGTCTCAAGATATAATAGACCAATACCAATCAAACCAGCAGTCTGCACTGATAAAGGGACGTTTAAATCAGATGAACCAATAGGCAATAGGGCAACAACATGAACAGATAAAACTTTTGTTAATTTAACATCCATGGTACCTTTCAAACTGGCACTCATTCCTAATAACAATCCAACACTAGTATAGTTGTGTTTTGGTCCTAAATAGTTATAAATATGCCATTCTTCCAATTTCCTCAAATGACCATTTAAACCTAAACCTAATAAAAATCCAGCATGTTGTGGATTTAAAATTGGAGGCTTATTAAATACAATCCAACTTCCTGAAATCTCGGTAGAATTCCTTGAAACCATCAAACCTGCTGAAGCACCATTATGGAAAAACCCCCAATCATATAAAGATTTATCAATTTTATCTTTATCTAATGTTACAGTAAACATATCTGGTAAAATCATAGCATTCAAATTCATCTTGGAAATAGGAAACCTTTCAGTCATTAAAGGTTTCTTACTTGATAAAAAGATAGCTGCACGTCCTAAAGGAACAGTTAAAGTCTTCAAAGCAACTTTAGTTGCTAGTAATCTCTGCTCGGTTAATCTAACTTCTTCATCTAAAGATGGATTATCAATTGCCATTTTCAAAGTGGCAGTTTGAACTTTTGAAGTTTGTAATAATCTAGTTAACTCATAAAATCTTCTATCTTCACAAAAAATTAATTTTGTCACATGATTTCTGTCAGCTTCTGCTTGTCCATCCCAAGCTGAAATCATTTCATTACTGTTAATAAATTGAAGAATTTGCGCCATTTCTCTTGGTTTATCATTATGATTTGAACCCATAACGTTGAAATTCTCGAGTAATTTACCATCTACATTATTAGAACTATTTTGAATACCACGAATAATGTTATTCGTCTCCTTTAAGAATTTAGAACTCTCTGAAAATGCTAATAAATCTTTTCTTTCAATCAGCTCCAATTCTTTTGAGCCAACAATCCAATATGAAGAAGGATTATTTTGACAATAAACTATAATATTTTTCAAAGGTAAAAATACACCAGCAGGAAATGTCTCCAAATCATGTACTTGCAAATTGTAATCAACCATCATACTAACAACATCATGAGGTCCAAAATCATTGGACATAATGGCCTCAAATAATCTTAAAATGTAATATGTTCTTGGTGTTATGATTTCGTCAACTCTATCATCCTCTTCAGATACTTGTGCAAATGTGATATAAGGTACAATTTTATTTGAGAAAAGACTGGCTAAGGACTCTAAAAGATTAGGAGCTCTTGGTAATGGTTGAGATATTAAAAATCTTGGAGTTTTGTCCAATGTCTTTGGATCAACTCTATAATAGCTTATCCATTCTTCGGACCAGCCACACCAGGATGATATTTGAGCCAAAAGAACAGATAATTTTTCAACACTATCACCTAATAAGATATTAAGTCTTAAATCTTCTCTTATCAAGTGCAGCGATAATAATATCAAAGAAGCCATATCGGTCAAAGAACAATGTCCTAAATTAGTGTTAGATGAATTATCACGTCTAGCAATAAATGCTGAAGGTAAACATTTGAGAACGTCGTTTTTCATTTGCAATGGTATTTCAAATTTTGTATTATCTGGGATAATTAAAGATAATAAAGTAGTGATATAAGTTTCCCAATCATCATTATTATTTTCATTCAAGGATAAATTTATAGACCATTGTATCCAAAAATATTCATATACATAAGAACTTGATAGATATTTCATCATTTCCATTAACTTTTGGACAAGTTGATTTTGAGGGGTTAGTGCTAGATGTAATGAATAGTGTTTATCATTGTCACATAACAGAACAAGTTCAGATTCATTGCATGATTGCAAAGACTTGACAGGCGGCAACCTATTAAAAAGGTTAAGAGCTGGAGTCACTATACCCAAAAATGGATTAACCAAGGAAATGTTGTACTCGTCGTATAAAATAACAATATAACCTTTATGTCCCATTTTACTGTTTAATGGAACTCCGTCTCTTGCTTTCAAGTTATATGTGGATCTAAAAGTTGGCTTACTTATGCTATTTCCAGAGTCCTGGAAAATGAAAAAATCAATTGTTGACTCTTTAAGATTGCAGATAACAACAGATTCTTTATCTTTATATGAAACGTTAAATATCTTTAAATTCTCAGGATTTTCGTCAGATTCAAAGGTAGTAATTCTGCTAAAAATAATATCCTTTCTCAATTTATAGGCATCAAATAAATTATTATGTGGCTGATTGTAATTATAAGAACTTGAATGACTCTGAAAATCGGAATTCATTTCAGAACCAGAGGCAAAACGGAACTGTTTACTGATATCTGCATCGTCAATGATTTTGGATGCGCTAGGAGTAGTGGCACTTGCTGGTAAAGATGAACCATCACTTGCCATTGATATCGATCTTTTGCTTTGTTTTCTATTTATTGAGGGTGTACTTGTAGTATTTGTCAAATTCTTATTACTTCTTGATAAATAACGAGTATGATACATAATAATCAAATTTTCCACTGGATTATAAGCAACTGCAATCGATATAGAAGAATGTTTTGGAAAAGATATAATTTCTTCCTTCGATGAAAAAGATGTTGTAGAAGATGATACAATCGAACCCAATTCTCCTAGTGGATCTAATAAAGTTAAGAAATTCCCCTCATTTGACGATTGATTCGAAGTTGAGATCATAGAACCAAAGTTTAAAAATGAATTTAATTGGCATGTTTGTTGTTGCTGTTGCTGTTGATTATTATGGGAAAATTGATTCACCAGTGGACTTTGAAGAATAGCACTGGTGTTGGCATTGTTATTACTGTTTATGGAATTAGCTGAAGAATCAGGTTCTTTATTGATGATAATACCATTTTCAAACGAGAATGCATTTTTCACAAAAAATGGAAGTGTCGCCGTTTGACACTTACCTTGATTTTCATAAACTCTTAATTGATCTTTTAAAACAACCACTAGAACTTTCTTTAAATTTTTCCTTTGTGAATCTGTCAATATTACGTTATTTTCATTAAATGTAACAAAAAATGCATTTATAATCATTGATTCATAAGTAAATTTTCTAACGACCGCAGTACCTCTTACCCACATAAGAGTCTGTGCTCCAATCAAAAGCGCCTCATCTTTCTTTGTCAAGTCAATTCTATAGTTCTGCATCTGTTTGTTGGTAGTTTGAAATTCTAGATCTCCGTGAATGTCAAATGCTAGTATCCTCCTTGCTGGAGGATGTTCTTCGGATTGACTCATCGTGTTTATATTTGTGCAAGATTAAAATCAATGGTTACATTGCCATGGTATTCAAGACAGCTTTTATAAAGATACTTTTAAAGCAAAACGCCGTTTGTGTCTTGCCACAAGAGCACTAACAAGGGAATTGGCCCTCCACAGACAAGACAAATCTTTAGGCAGTTTCAAACGATAAAACACTGCATTTGAAATGTAAACAAACGAGGAGCGATCAAATCAGCTGCAATCTCACTGGTACAATGATTACATAATGTATTTACAAAACTTACATAATCAGAGACTAATCATACTTACTTACTTCATCTGCAGCTATTTAAATGGAGTTTCAATTTTAATAATAGATCTGTGATTTAGAAAGAATAATGGTTTATTTTATTTTACATATATAAAAGTACAAATATCGTATATATAGCATGAGAGGTGTATCTCGTCTACCTCGTCACAAAAGAGCTGGAACAATAAGGGCAAGTTTTGAAGGCGTCCATTAAAGCAGAAAGGATGATAGTTCCGGCAGTATCTATACCTGTAATCCTGGAGTGACAGTAGGAGCAAATTTTCATTTCGGGATCCATCAAAGGAAGAAGAGTCAGCGCACATCTTTTCCACTTATGCCTTTCCAAGGAAGTTATTGAGTTAGGGTTGAACGATTCATCTCCAGGAAGGCTAAACGAGAAAGCTTCAACGATTTCTAGATCCGCATTGTCAATTTGAATAACACTGTCTAAATCAAGGACCTTTAGATCAACCAAACCCACAGAAACCAATAATTGAACCATCGATTCGTATATCAGTTGATCTTTGTTGTCTGTAATTTCAACTTTATTTGTTTCAATCCAACGGTACACTATATTTGAAATGTGTAATAATAATGGTAATTTCGAGTTTTCTAGTATGACTGGGTCTCCATAGTGATAAATATTGAAAAACTGAGATTTTTGAAAAGGTTTATCAATGTCCATTTCGTCCTCATCTTTCTTAGGCTCATTGAGTTGTTTGTTAACGTTTAGGAATTGAGTTTTAAAAGCCTGGTACAATTTTAAAATTGAAACATACGATGAGTAAGTATAATTTCTCTGTAAAGAATCTTTCAATGTAGCTTTCAGTTTCAGAGATAAATCACTTGCATGGCTTGTTTGTAAATCGCCAATGAGGCCCAATGTTTCTGCATGATTTAGCAATGATTCTTCAAAAATTTTAAAAAATTCATCTTCATTAGTATAAAGGTTTAGTAAATTCATTTCAATTGACTTTAAAAAGCTAGAATTAAGTGAATAGTTCTCAATTTCATTTTTTATAAAAGTACTAAACAAATTTTTAATTTGAAAATTTGGATCTGTATCGTTTACTACTGGGACTAGAGCAAGATAATATTCTTTATTACTTGGGATACGCGAATCAATATTGAATTCGCTGTCAGCATTGTTATATGTCATTAAGAGAGTGTCTGAAGAGGGACTCACTTTTATATTTATAATCATTAATTGATTCTCACCATTGAGTTGAATAAGTTTGTTGATAAGACAACTCAGTACAGGGGACTTGTTCATTGGTTCATATTGTTTGATTTTTTTAGAAGTGTAGTCATATTTCCTTTTGTGAATGAGTTTATCGTCTGTATTTGACCAGTCAAGATTGAAGAAAATCAATTCACCTGATGTATTTGTTATTATAATTTGATGATCTGTTGGAGAGCCTAATTGAGTGATAGAATTGCAACTAATATAAGTACCAAGTTCGTTTTTATATTCACTATCGATAATTTTTTCATTATCAAAGTCCCTAGTGTCCAGGATTTTAACGTTTAATTTGAAAGAATATATTTTATTAGTTCCAATAGCTGTAAGTATTAAAGAATCATTTTGATACTCAAGGAAATCAAGGTTTACTAAAAGTGATCTCTTGGAAGGTGGTATCAGGAAAGAATTGTTTTCAGAAATCGTGAATTTATTTGTGGACAAACAGTATTCAATTGAATTTATCAAAAGAGAATTATCTGTATAAATGATAACAAAAAACAATTTCCAGATATCTGGATTTGATGTTCTAAACCATTTTGAGACTTTAGTGAGTTTAATAAATTCATCATCGGAATCAGGTAATTTTAAATTAAATGATTGAATTCTATTAATTTTGTTATCTAATGTTAATTCATATAAATATTGAGTCGATGATTCGGTGAACATTAAGAACTGTAAATTATCTAGATTTTTATTTTTAGGAGATTGAATTGTATCTAAGAAATAGAAACCCTGACATCTAATTGATCTTACTGTTTTATCAGAAATAACCATTTCTAAATCAATGTCCTCTACATCTAATAAATAATCAAGCATATTGAATTTTAAAGTATAGTCGTTATTATCATTTTCTAATATTAATGTCTGTAATGTATCTGTAGTTAAAGCAATTAACGGTTTACCTCTGTTAACATTCATTGGAGCCCAGCAAACAGATTTAACGGTATGATCTTGCTCAGCTTCACCGACTCTCAAAGATTCTTCAAATACAACACATCCAGCAAATTTATTTGGAACTTTTTGATACTCTGTTGATAATCTAATTAAATTCTGGAAAAATTGACTTGATTCAAGAGATTGATCTTCAATGAAGTTAGAGCTGGGTTTCCCATTAGATTTAGCATCAACAATTTTTTCTTTATCTTCTCTAATAACTTCTTCAGATTCAAAATTATCTTTGATATCTTTTTGTTCGAGTAATTTTGGAGCCAATACTTCTACTTCTTTAGAACCAATTATAGCAATTGAGCCATCGTAATTCCAATGAATTGAATCCGTGAAAATAAAAGGATCTGCTCTTTTTATCGTTATATCTTCTACCCTTGACATTGGAAAATAGTGATGATTGTCTAAGAGTCCAATCAGTTTCAGAACATTGATATCTTCATTTGAAAAGAAGAACAGCGGCCTTTACATTTTTAAATAGAGGTACCGGAAAAGACGTGCAGTACAGGAAAAAGTAAACAAACAGTTTCTACTACGGGAACTGTCCATTGTTGTATGGAATCAGGTGTACAGATGCACAACGGGAATTCCCATATTTGTTCAAATACGCGTATCGTGATCTATTAATTTAACTCTTTAACTGAACATGAATTTCAGATTTATTCTTAAATTTAAATCAGTATATTAGAATGATAACATCAATGATGGTTATAAGGAGAACGTGATTTTCACTAAAGTTTTGTGAGACTGAATTTGAATAATAATGTTGGTGGGTATTTCAGGTTCACTTTGCTCTGGTAAGACTGAAGTTGTTTCTTTTCTTATCAAGAAACACGGGTTTAAAGTAATTGGAGTTAAAGAAGGTAATATAATAGATGAAAATGTTATACTAGATCATGAGTTTGATAATAATGCAGATCTTATAGATTTTGTCACTAAGAATTGGTTAAATAATTACGTTATTAGAGATATTTCAACGTTAAATATTTTAGATTCTGTATCAAAGAGACCATTTTTTTTACATATTGTTATTGATTCACCAGCATTAGTTAGATATCAGAGGTATTTATCCAAGCATAATGAAGGAACGATTTTGGAGAAATTTATTGAAATGAGTGATTTAAAGAAATATTCTACAGAATTTCAAATACAGAATAATATTTCTCAGAATGAGATTAAAATTATAAATAATGAAAAGACAATTGATGGTTTCTATAAATTATTGGAGAGTATTAATATTACAGATGAGACAAGATTACGTCCAACATGGGACTCATATTTTATGAGATTAGCCGATCTGGCAGCACTTAGATCGAATTGTATGAAAAGAAGAGTTGGTTGTGTTATTGTACGATCCAATAGAGTCATTGCAACAGGTTATAACGGTACACCAAGAAATTTTAAAAATTGTAATCAAGGTGGATGTTCTAGGTGTAATTCTGGAGTTTCGTCTTCTTTACACACTTGTTTATGTCTTCATGCTGAAGAGAATGCTCTATTAGAATCAGGAAGAGATAGAATAGGAAGTGGTTCAATATTATATTGTAATACATGTCCCTGTTTAACTTGTTCAATCAAGATTATTCAATGTGGTATTGAAGAAGTTGTATATTCTCAAAGTTACAATATGGATGAACTAAGTTCACAAGTATTTAAACAAGCTGGTGTTAAATTAAGACAATTTACACCTTAAATAATTTCAAACTACAGCATATAATATATTAAAAATTTAATTATAATTTAACAATTTTTGATAAGTATCTTTTTTGTTTTGTTTGATATTATTTCCCCATGTGTATATTCTTTTATAATTTTACAATATAGATTTTGATATAGATTAAACGAAGGGATTATTTTATAAATCTGAAAATCCACAACAAACATGTATAAATTACAGTAATCTTGACATTTAGAGTTTCCTTTTGTAAGTTTTCTTTTTTATTATTATAATATTAAGAGTTTTATTAATACAGACAAATATACAAACTCGACAACCTTGTGATATAAATCAATCTTCTTTAAATTCATAAGGACCTGGTTTTTGAGCGACATCTAAGCTTAATATAGATTCAGATAAGACATTTCCGTCGATAGATATTGAAGCATCTATATGATCACCTGGGTGAATTTGACTGACACCTTTTGGAGTACCGGTTAAGATAACATCACCTTTATTTAAAGTCATAACTGAAGACATTTTAGAGATAAATTTATGAATTGGGAAGATCATTAAATCTGTTTTATCTTGTTGTTTAACTTCACCATTAATTGATAATTTTAATTCAACGTTATATGGATCTGGGATTTTTTCCTTTGGAATGAAAGATGATAAAGGTAAGAAAGTATCAAAACCTTTACCAATAGTCCATGGTAAACCTTTCTTTTTAGCTTTATCTTGAACATTTCTGGCAGTCATATCAATAGCTAAAGCGTAACCATCAATGGCATCTAATGCTTCTTTTGGGCCAAAGGCTTCTGGGTCTAAGTTTTTCAAAGTCTTACCGATAACACAAGCTAATTCAATTTCATGATGAACAACAACACCTTTTGGAACTAAAGTTGGACCCTCACCAGGTAACAAGACTGAACTATTTGGTTTTAAGAAAAAAAATGGTTCTGATGGTTTTTGATTATTAAGTTCTTTGATATGGGCAATATAATTACGGCCAATACAGAGAAACTTACCAGCAGTCTTTGCGTAATTGAATGACATTTTGAGTAATGGACAGAAGCTGCTAATATACTTTTTTTTATAGAATCCATCTTTATGCTAGAAGAATTATACCATTCTGAAGTAGCAGATGTAATTCACCAGAGATCATATAAAAGCAGAAATTGAAAGTGCGAGTAACCAATAACAATCAGGATTACACTCATCTGAGTGGAGTCTGAAAAGAAGTTCCGAGAACGGAAATCCAAGAAAGAAGCCAGACAGACTGGGGAACTCTGAGAAAAGTAAGCCGCGCTCAGATGAAACAGCTGGAGAAAGAAATATTTGAGGCTGTTGTTATTGCAGAAATAGAAAAATTTCTAAGTGATTTGGGAGTTTTAATTGTTTGAGACGTGACTATTTTATACTAGCGGGGATAATCGTGTGTTCGAGTAAGCCAGTGTCCAGGAAACGTACCGTTAATGGAAGTTACAGAAAAGTCAATGAGGTTAATGAATGAAAACACTGGTTTATCTATTATATTGTATATATTGTACATTATATCGATATATCTATATACAGTAGCAACAATACTTGTACACACAGGATAATAACAGTTAATTGCTCTTTGAAGTAAGATCTCATAGTTAATGTAATTCTCACCACTTTCTTTAGAGTGAAATAGAAAATTGTTTTTTTCTATTTGTTCAACATCACTAATATTTACTGATTAATTGAATTGCCTTAACAGAAATCAAACTGTCTTGAAATTTTAATTTAATTTTATTGATGTGTATTATTTTGATTCTTGATTCTTAGTGCCATTTACGCAATTACTATATCTATGTCCCCGTTTGCCCTCCTTTTTTTTTTACTCCTACATATGATTTCTTAGCCTATTGAAAACAGTATTTTTATGTCCTTTCAAATTTATCCATTACAAATATTTTCTCCATGTATTTATATAAAATCTGAAAACACAGAAATAAAATGTTGGTAAAGTTCGTAAAAATATGCTTTGTCTCAAACCCAGGTGTTTATATTACACGTGAAGATGATTATGAAACTGATAAAAATGAATTAGCTTGATCTCATGATTTCCTTCCATTCATTATCTAATCCTCAGCAACAGAATATTTTAAACGAAGTCAGAAGAGCAATGGTGATATTATTAGTTTAGCATCTTTTAATCAGAATCAGGCATCTGGCATACTAATTGAGTGTCTCCTCTCATTATCCAGAGAGTGGATACAATCAAAGAAAAGATGCATCTTTGAAGACGATGAAGTATTCACGGCCTTTGTTCTTGGGGTTCAACAACACGCTAAAATAAGCCATACTTGCGTCATCGAAGTACTTATTATTGATGCTGATAGGCCACAGCTAAGCTGTAAATGATTCATCATCAACCGCCATAATAAATTTTACTTGGCTCCTCTCAGACTGGATTATATAATCAACACAGTGATTCCTTCTAAACCACGCTCTTTCTTCCTTACAAGAATAGAAAATCCACAATCCACGCTACAATCCAAACCATACACTATATGACCCTTGAAGATCAAAAATCAAAGTGCAAATTGGCAAAAATCTGCCAAGTAGAAAGTAAAAATTTCTTTACCTTTGTGATATATTATCCTAAAGTCTAACATCGATATATTGTCAATAATAGGATAAAGATGTTTAGGCAGAAAATTATGAAATTACGTATTTTGCAGCCTCCTAAAATCTGGGTATCTATATCCGAGAAACTTGGAGTAACCTACCAAAAATAGACTTCTACTCAGTTCTGCAAATACCTTTTTCTCGACATTTACGTACAAAGTACCCACATTAAAGAAAGCCACAAATTTCAATGCTAAGAAAAAAACCAAGCCAAAGGATAAAAATAAATAGAATATTGCGCTTTTCTTCACAATTTGTTTGTAATTATATATTATGACACAGAAACTACTACGATCCCAAAACGTCATCAGACATTATTCGGAGATTGAATTTTGAATTAAAAGTGTGTATCTAGGGTAAGGTCCCTTTTGGTTTCAAAGTGCACCTAGCAGCACACAGTTATAGTTATCTACAGTTCAAATTTAAAAAGAATTAACTTATATATTACTGATGCATAAAAACTACTTATCATACTAGAGAGATGTTCTCCAATTTTTAAATCTATATACATGTGATTTGTACTCACTTTAGCTCTGCTTCTCGTAAAAAATTTCAATGTGAATTGTTTCGAAAATGGAATTCACAAGAACATAAATACATCTACTATTTCCTATAAATGAAAAATACTTATGCAATAAATATATCTATTAGCATTTTCTCTATTGTATTTTAATTGAAAAAAAAAGTAAAATTTTACAAAAATTACTTATACGAAACTTTAAAAATAACCAAAACTGAAAACAATGTCTATTTATCAAAACAAAGGAGCAGGTTTTGTACACTTTAGTGAAGAAGATGAAACTGTTGACGGTGTTCATTCACTTTCTAAAAATGAACAAGCTCTTTCCAAAAATCCAGAGTGGTTGCCAACATGGAATTTAACTGAAAAATACCCAAAGATTTTACCATTTAAACACATTGATCGTGCTTTATTTGGTGATTTAGAATACGAAAATCTTTTCAAAGCTGCTGATGGTGAAATCAATTACCGTGAGATTACTCCCAAGTTTGGTACTGAAGTCAAATCGGGTATCCAATTATCCAAGTTGGATGACAAGGCAAAAGATGACTTAGCACTTTTGGTTGCTAAGCGTGGTGTTGTTGTTCTCAGAAACCAAGACCTGAAGGAAAAGGGTCCAGCATTTGTCAAAGAATGGGGTGAATATTTTGGTCCATTACACATCCACCCAACCTCTGGTGCACCAGCTGGATTTCCAGAATTCCATATTGTTTACAGAAAAGCAGGAGATAATGCAAAAGAGAATGTAAATAAGGTCTTTGCATACAGAACCCAAAATATTATTTGGCATTCAGATGCCACTTATGAATTACAACCACCTGGTATCACTGCCTTGATTGGAATTAAAACCCCAGAAAGTGGTGGTGACACTATCTTTGCAGATACCGTTGAAGCTTATGAAAGATTGTCTCCACAATTCCAGAAAATGTTAGATGGTTTAAAGGTTGCACATACATCAAAAGAACTAGCTAAAAACACTGTTGCTGAAGGTGGTATTGAAAGGAGAGCTGCAGTTGATAATATTCATCCATTAGTTAGATGGCACCCTGTCCTAAAGAAAAAAATCTTATTTTTACAAAGAGGTTTTGGTAAGAGAATTTTAGGATTGAAAGTTGAGGAGAGTGATGCAGTTTTAAATTTCTTGTTCAACCATGTTGAATCCGCTCACGATTTACAATTAAGAGCCAACTGGGAAGAAGGCACTGTTGTTCTCTGGGATAACAGAAGAGTTGTCCACTCTGGTACTTTCGACTGGAATTCTGAAGTTTCCAGACACTGTGTTAGGGTAACTCCACAAGCTGAAAGACCAGTTGCCAGTGAAGAGGAATACCTTAACTGGGATCCAGAAGCTGAGTTAAAAATTCAAGAACATATAGACGAAATTATAGCAACTCCACCAGCTGAAGTTTACGAATTACTTAAAAGTCTTAAAATTTAATATTTTGATTGATTTACTGAATTGTCTTAACAGTAATAAAACTGTCTTGAAATATTTTTCCTTTTTCCTCTTTTTTTTTTAATTTATAATTTTATTTATATCAATTATTTTGATTTTTGTTTTTCTAGTATTATTTAAGTTCTAATTAGTAAATTGAAATTTTAGTTAAATTAAATTATTAAATCTTTTTCTTTTTCACTTTCTGGTTTTTAGAAGCGATAGTTTTAATATTTTACGTCTTATTTAGTATTGAATCTTACTCCATATTTTAGAATAAGATAGATAACTTCCACGAGAGTGTGGCTTATTTTATTTTTGTAACAATTCTGTTTGTTGTAATCTGATTAGTGAGAGTTGTAGATTCTCAATTTGTTTTAACCAAAGTGGGTTAAACTTGTGATAGCAGCCAAGTATTTCTTACTCTTGTAATTCACAGGACGCAAATCAAAGAGATGTTATCTCTGAAAACGATCCACATTATCTGAATGATGGTCTTTGATTCAAAAATTTAACTAAAGGTTAAAGAATACAATAAATGCGTTATTTAAAGATTCACTGGTATTGGTATTACAGGGTTTGTTATAAGTCCGTAATGAATATAGAGGAATCGGCTATCCTGAAGAGAGCAGGAAGCGGGGGTGTCATTTAGCTGGAGGAGGCAGCGGTACGAAAATGAGGGAGAAGGCGCGTGAGGGGTGGATAAACTCGAGGGTGAGTAAGAAGGGAGATTGGCCGAGGAAAGGGACACGGAAGAGGCGGGGGACGCACCAGGGGGGCAGCAAACGACGTTGGATTATCGGGGAGCAAGACAGAAAGAAATCGATATAACAGTGACAAAATATAATAATGAGCCAAACAGCGAGCGGCATAGCTCGCCTACTCCGCTGCGCTTATCTGAGGTTCTCATTTGAGTTTGTAGTTTCCAGGATCACAATAATCCGATCTTGATGATTGATTGATAACCTGCAGCCAAATAATACAAAGTATGGAATATCCTAATATCATTTAACAAATAAGTGATGAGAATGACCATTGCTATTTTGTCTCTGAGTCACTGCAGGATATGACATTAGATCAATTGATCTCTTAATGTGTAAGAATATGATACATATATATATATATATGTATATATAAATATCCAATATATATATGTATATATAAATATCCAATATACCCATTTTATAAAGAATTTTCCTGTTATTAAAAATAAGGCAAAGATATTTTAGGATAAATAATATAGAATAAAATAAAATAAATTATAAAAATGTCAGTTAAAGTTGATTCAAAATCCATTGCACAAGACATTTTAGATAATCATGATACTTTCTTATTTGATTGTGATGGTGTATTATGGTTAGGTACAAGTTTATTACCAAAAGTTGTTGAAACAATTAATTTATTAAGATCATTGCAAAAGCAAGTTATATTTGTTACAAATAATTCAACTAAAAGTAGAGGAGAATATACTGAAAAATTTTCAAAATTTGGATTGAAAGTTGATAAAACTGAAATTTTTGGATCAGGATTTGCAGCTGCTATTTATGTTTCAAATATTTTAAAATTATCAAAGGATAAAAAAGTTTGGGTATTAGGACAAAATGGGATTGAAGAAGAATTAAAAGAATTAGGATATAAAACTATTGGTGGAACAGATAAAGAATTAGATCAACCTTTCTCAACTGATTTAAAATTCATTAAAGAAACCGATAAAGATGTTGGTTGTGTTGTTGTTGGATTAGATTTAAATGTTAATTATTATAGAATGGCTGCTACTTTAAAATATTTACAAAATCATGATATACCTTTTATTGCAACTAATATTGATTCAACATTCCCACAAAAAGGTTTAGTATTACCTGGTGCAGGATCTGTTATTGAAAGTGTCGCTCATGCAAGTGGAAGAAGACCAATTTCATGTGGTAAACCAGAAAAGGGAATGATGGATGCTATTAGATCAAGTTTTAAAATTGATGATAAAAGAACAATAATGATTGGTGATAGGTTAAATACTGATATGGTTTTCGGTAGAAGTAATAATTTAGATACTTTATTAGTTTTAACTGGTATTGAAACTGAATCTAACATTGCAAAATTAGATAAAAATGATCAACCTACATATTTTGCCAATAAATTAGGTGATTTATTTGAATTAACAAATGAATAGTGCACAAAAAAATTATTTAATTAATGAAATGGGGTTTTAAAGTTAAACTTTTAAAAGATAATACGATAATCAAATACTTATAAATCGCCACTATATAGATATAGATATAGATATAGAAGCTTAAATATAAATATTTTATAAAATTAAAAAAAATTATTTGTAATATAATAATAATATTATAAAATGGAATTACTAGTAGTTTATTTACATATTTCCTAAATTTCAAACAATGTATGAATGCTTTCAATCTTGAAATTTGTTACAATGTGAGAAGAGGGGCTGACATGAAAACAAAAAGCAACACAAGATTCAAATCTCGTTAAAAAGCAAATAATATGTATACTACAAAAGAGAAGGGAGGGAGAGAAGGATGGGGTAATGGTGGCTTGGTATTCGTATAAAGATAAATAATAAAAAGATACTTTCATGTAACCTAAACAGTAGACTAAAAGTTCGTTTTAGTTGTTTTTGTTTATGTTTTTGTTTTTGTTTTTGCTGGATTTATTGATGTTGTTGTCAAATATTTCAGTGATTGCAGATATGACAATTTGTTCCTGGATTGCTTAGATTGTCAACAGAAAAAATATGCCATAACGACAGCTGCAGATATTGCTTTATGTATATATTTGAAATTTAGATCAGGGCAGCGGGGGAGGAGGGAAAGAAAAAAAGAAAAAGAATGTGTCTGTCTTATTGATTTTTCTCTTTTTGTATATTAATATTGTACTATTTCACTGTTTCACCAATATTTAATCACTGTAGTAGCCATTGACTTAATTTGATTAGAAGGAAAGTACACTAGTTTGATCATTGTACAAACGAAATTAGAATTGTTTATGTGCATAGAATATGAAATCAAGAGTAAATAAATAAAATAAACAAATACTCAGTCAATCAATCAATGAATGAATGAATCAATCAGTAACGCACAATTTTCTTCCCCTGAGTAAATCACCTAACAAATTACGGTATTTTCATCGTTAGGCGATTTTAAATTACGATAGCAAGTGACATAACTCTAAGATATAATATTCAAATATATAATTGATATAATTGATCTCCAAAGATTATTTATTGTATACCTGATATTGTAATTTTATGTCCTTGGTCCAATAATTCCGATTCTGTCATAATATTTTCTGAATAAGGGGCTAGGAGAATGCTGGATGGAGCCTACTTTCTCTGGAGAATTAATACTGTTCGTGCCAAAATCTTACTTCATGCTGGTACCGCTTGGTTCTGCCTAGTACTGACTGGATCTTAATGGTTCTGCCTGATCTGGCGGTGGATCGGCCGCTTTGCAATCAACCTTTCGCCAGGAATTCGCACGCCTGAGACGTATGTCTCTAGTGAGCGCACCTGCAGTGAGTAGTGAGTAGGTAGCGGACATCATATGAGCTGCTGTGTCTAGCCGTGCAGCTCTCCCAGGAATACTGTCAAGTCAAGGCAGGCAGAGAGAATGAGATGGCAGTTGGGGCAGCGTCAGAGCAGGCCACGAGTGTGAGTGTGCCACGAGTGTGCCACATATGCCACATATGCCACAGGTGCCACAGGTGCCACACACTTCACCAGCATAGTCCACAGGCATTTTCCACAATCTACAAAAGCGCTTCAGCCAGATAAGGTTCAGCCAAAGTTAAATTGCCTGGC
The DNA here is from genome assembly GCA_001599335.1 of [Candida] boidinii. Taxonomy (NCBI): domain Eukaryota; kingdom Fungi; phylum Ascomycota; class Pichiomycetes; order Pichiales; family Pichiaceae; genus Ogataea; species [Candida] boidinii. Next base: position 2,686,465 of record BCGP01000002.1, on the reverse strand, counting down.
GTTTAAGCGAGGATATACATACATAAATCGGTGAATATTACTTATCGCTGACATGTCACAGAAAACTTAAAGACTAGACTACTCAGCGGTCTCCACGTCAGCACGCCACGTCAGCGTGCCTCTCACGCCCTGCACCGTAATCATTAGCCGCTACTTCCTTGTCCTAGAGAATGTTGCTCTGTTGTATTTGATGACAAGTCTGTTTTCCGTCGCCTTTTAACAAATTGTATATATTAGAGTGTCAATGGACATCCTGGTATGGTTTCAACAAACTGGAAAACCACCATCTAAATTTTCTAGTTTTCCCTGCGCTTCACTCGAGGCGAAGAGTCGCCGGTTCAAGACTTGTCTTGCTTTGACCCAGAAAGAGAAAGAGACTGACTACCCGGATCGTACCTTACCTTGCTCAACCACAGAAATAGCAGACGAACAGACAGGGCTGCGTCATTCACTGCGGCTGTACTGGAGAGCCGGCTGTGGCACCGGCGTCTGGAGTTACGAAGCAGCTTTAGTGCAGAAACTGAGTATTCTTTTGTCACCATGTTATTTGTTCACAATCGATAAAACAATCTCTACTGTGCGCTGGGCCCCTTTTGTCTTGTGTCTGTTTTCGCTCTGCGCTGTGTCTGGTTTGGTACTAGCGGCGCGCTAGCCTTTGTACAGGGTTTGTACCCCTTCTTGTGGGCTCCTCGTGGCCTGCTTCCACGCTTGTAGTGTGCTACTTTGTTGGGACCGCAGGCGGCAGCTCGATGAGGGTGCCTTGGCCTGGGGTGTGGAACCCCACCAACAACACAGAGGATTGGGGCCGCCCGCCGAAAGTGCGCGGGCGTACCTATAATTCGTCATTGTACGGGGAAGCATTTTTGGCAAACACGCGCTCTCTTTTTAATGCAGGCCATTGTTCTCCACGAGAAGAAACCCGTTGTTTGATTCTCCCGTTGATCTGGGTCCAAAGTCTCCAAATGCAAACCGCCCTTGCACGCTTGTGGCCCTCAGGCTCCCGGAAAAAACAACGCCAAACGGCATCATGGTACCAGCTAAGTAAAAGAAAAGAGCGGAAAGGAGCATGCTTCCTTGGATTCTCGCGGCGCCCCTCCAAAGTCTGGTCGCTCTCCACCAGCCACCACCACGCCATGCTTCCAGGCTGCGGGGACTCCAGGCAGCGAGGACTCCCGACCAGCATGCCCACGGGGACAGACGCACTGTGAGAACTAACAGCGCGGCACTGCGCAAGCGGGACACCCACGGCGTTGATCACGGCTGCCCGCTGCACAATGCCATCTCCTCTCCTGACCTGAATCACAGCGGCGGCATATTGCGGCCTTTGTTACAGCCAAGACTCTTACATCACTACAAGATTGGTACAATACTGATAGCTATATATAGAATAAACTATTATTCAGCGTACTTTACGCTTATTATTTATCACAATGACCTCAACTTTAAAAAATGCGGGAGCATAATATTTACTACGTACATTACATAGTACATATACTAGATATACTGTACTATAGTATTATTAAACTTGAAACTAAACAATTAACCAAAAATTGACTATACCTATACTTATACTTCAATGAGCTAATTGATTTGATCACTAAACTGATCAGTATTCTCAATACATCAATCAATTATTAAATTAGTAAATATTAGTTTGTTAATAACCAGTAGTTTTGATAATACTTGATAACGTCAATTATAATAAATTAACCTACTATACTCTTTTATAATTTATATATATACATATACATATATTTCTAATTCATCCGTCTTATTTTATATAGATTAACAATTAACAATTAACAATCATCGAAGACTCTCCAAGAGAAAGAGTTAAACAAATTTTATACATCAAAATATATATCAAAATATATATCAAAATATATTTCTGTATATATACATATACTGTATCAACTTACGACTCCCCCATCTTATTCAATCGCTTGCCCATATAATAAATTAAATTAACGAAATTAATATTTGAAATTTTGAAGATAAAAATTTGTTTAAAATTATATTCTATTCAATTTCAATTTCAAACTCTACAATTGTTAGATATTAACTGATATTGATATATATATTCTATAAATTTATAAGAAAATAGATATAAATCTTTTGTTTATTCAATTAACATTTAAAAGAAGAATCAAATACTGATATAGATAAACTTATATTCTCATTCACGTAATTAAAAGCACCACAAATACACACACATACACATATATATAAATAATTAAAAAATCAATTTAAAATGAGTAAAGGTGAAACTGAAATACTAGAACAATCTCCATTGATTAATTGGACAATCTTTCAAGAATTATTAATGATGGATGAAGATGAAGAAGGATTTGCTCAATCTTTAGTACAAACTTTTGTTGAACAAGCAGATACTATCTTTAAAGATATAGATAATATTTTAAATGCAAATATAGCGAATAAATCATCATCAGAAACAACATCAACAGATACAAATACACAAGAGCAATCACAACAAACATCAACAGAAACACATGAATCACAACTCCCATCTACAACAACTCAAGCAGATTCTGAAGATCCTTTGAAAAAATTATCAAGTTTAGGTCATTACTTAAAAGGTTCTGCTGCTGCTTTAGGTTTACATAAAGTTCAAGCAGAATGTGAAAGAATTCAAAATTATGGTAATAAAATACCCTTTGATGATTACGCTCCTGCTCAAAATGCTCAAACAGATCAAGATTGGTTAAATTGCATATATGAAGCTTTAAATAATGCTAAAATTTATTATGGTGAAAGTAGAAAATTATTAGCTGAATTTTTTGGTGCTGAAATATGAAAATACATAAAATTAAACTCCAAATGTTTTTCTTTTTTTACTTGAGTAAATTTTGATTTCGTATTTATATTAAATTTCGTTTAATCACAAAAAACAAAACATTACAGTTTTTGTTTTTATCATTTTAATATTATTTCATATTCAGATTTGCTTTTAATTTCTTAACATTCTTTTATTTTTTTTTTTTTTATATCTGTTATTGTTCTCGTTTTAATTTTAATTTTAGTTTAATTTTTTTATTCCTTTCTGTTTTCTCTTTCTATTTTTGTATTTCATTTGCTATAATTTATATCCTTTAATATTTTATATTTCTTTAACGATAAAAAATTAATTGTAAAGAGTAATTAAATCTTGAAACTTCTACAATAACTGAAAAATCTACATGAATTCAGTGATTCAATTTATATCTATAAAGCAAATAAATATATTTTAGTATATATATAAAATATGCAAAGAGAATGCAAAAAAAAAGAAACATATAACAAATTGAAATAATATATCTAATATACAAGTTAAACAACAAAAAAAAAAAGCGAGAGACAATATTTGTGATTCATCTAATTCAAATCATAATCCTTCAAAAAAAATCTTGAGTATTTAAGTAATTTTATCTATATCAATTGAATGAATTGGAATGAATTGGTTGAATGTATAATATATAGAGAGAAGCATAATTGATTTATAGGAGTAAACGGAAACAAATAATAATTTATTCATCTTTTGGTTCATTAATACCTTTAACGTTATTTTCAAAAACTGAGTAAACCATAATTAAAGCAAATGAAACAACACCAAATCCAATGGCTAATGTATTTAATTGTGTATCAGTAATCATTTTTTTGAGTATTTCAATTTTTGATTGATTGATTGATTGATTGATTGATTGATTGATTGATTTTTATATATATATATTTATATATATACATTCTAGTGATCAATTAGAATTATCATCAGATTAAATGGTTTTATAACATCATCTTTTTAAACTTGATTCTAATTGAATATTTGTGGAAAATTAATTGATTAAACACCATTACCACTCCTGCCGATGCTCAAATTGATTTACGCAGGTTAGGACACATTCACGTTAACTAATTAATTAACCTCGTATCCCATAGAGAGAAAAAACGTTCCTTGCTCATCTCATCACTGAACCAACCTGTTAAAAGGTCCAAACATCCGTGCACACCAAAATTCACAATCATGATATCATTTATTACGCACAAAGTATTATTTAATATTTAGAAACTCACAAGCACTTAATTAAGTAAGGTATTTATATAAAATTTAAAAGTCATCTTTTTTATTACAACTTAGTTGAAAGTGATTTCTTCCAGTTTAAATTCCTTAAATTTAAAGATTGATACAAATAATTTAAGCTTTACAAGATGTTGGAAGAGTATTTATATAGGAAACTCATGAGATCCAGAGCATTTCACAGATATGTTAGAACAATATATGCTTATGTTAATGGATTACCACCACCTCATGTTCAAGATCGGTATGATGATAAGACTATAAATCAGTATGATTATTTATTTAAACCTACAAGGTATCAAAGATTTAATGCTTATAGAAAAGTATTTGCTGATGAATGGTTAAAAGCCTTTGGATTCAGAAAATGAAATTGTAATTTTTAATGCTTTTTCAATGTTTCGTTACAATTTTATTCTTCTGATTTGTTGTTTTTTGTTCCATTGAACCATTGATTTTTCAATAGTTGTTTATTATGATGATCTACTCAATGATTCCCCTCGATTGTTATTTCTCATACAAGGGATGCCTTTTAAACAACATTATCTAAAGGATTTCAAACCCAATCGATTATGTGTTATGTTATAAATCAATTTAACTCAGTTAGAAATATATGTCCTACAAATACGAAATTAATGACCAACAAAAAAAGATGAGATCATTAGATTTCCAGTTTACAATTGGTTGAAGTGTTCTGTATTGAAATGAAAAATTGATCTTGAAAAATTGTGGGGATGATATGATTACTTTTGTTACTAAAATTATCTCATTTAGTTCGGAGTCCTTTGAAAGAAACCATCAAAAGCTTAAAAAATGTTGGAAATTTTAAAATTTGTCAAGTTTGTCGATGAGGAATTGTTCATTTCACCCCTATAAACGAGAAAGCATTCCGAATTCATACACATCTTAGCTATGCTTCACTCTGCCATCACATAAGGAGAAGGCAATGCTTATTGTATTTAGAGAATGTAAACCATCTCTAGATATATCAAATATAAACTGCGTGTAAATAATTACGTAAATACTGTATAAACAATATATTCAAATCATAATAAAAAGTTTGGTAATGATTGTAAATTGTAAATTATGGGTAAAAAAAAGTATGAAATCTTTGAACTTATTAAAAGAACGGGAATACGGGAAATTCCACCCCCACTCCAGATTCCAATAACCTGAAGAACCACGAATTAAAAGATGAAAAATATGGGGTAAAATAACAGAAGCTAAGAAAGAATGTATAAAGACAAATTGAATAAAAAACAATAGTGGAGAAAAATGGAATTAAGGTTATCAAAATTAAAATCATCGCAATCCGTTAATTTTAATCTCATGTTATTCTTGTGGACGAAAGGGTATTTAGTAAGATTTTTGGTAATAAAGTTGCGCTTGAGATGGAGATAAGGGTGATTTTTTATCCCCACAAAGAAATCTAAAGAGAAAACATTTAACCACTATAATTTAATTAATTTATCTCTTTTTTTTTTACAAAGCGTGATTTATTTAATTTGGAGGATTCAGTTTTTATTGCATTTTATTTTTTGCATTTCTGACATAACGGTCTAGTGATTTATTTATTTTCCCTTCATCATTTATTTCACTTCTCATTTTGAAATCTCACAAGTCATAACTGGGAAATACAAAAATTGATTAAGTGAGGTCTATTCTGCTTTTGCATTTCGGTTTTTATTTTACACCCCCTTCCACATTCAAAATCAAATTAATAAGCATTAGATTTATACAGGGTCGAACCAATAAATAGTCATGAACTTCTATAGCTTATTTTGTAATCTAGTTCAAAGGTTATACAGCGTTAAATAGCGTTTGACAAATCCTAAATCTAGAAGGCAATCTCCATCCATGAATGATCCTGGTTTCAAGACTCTAGACCTTTACTGTCTTTCCCTTCACAATCCGGAATCATGGAGTTTAGGAGTTCCGGTTCACGTGAACATTAGTAATTCATAACTAACTAACTGTTAACAGACGAACGGAAAGGCAAACCCCTAGATCGCTCTATCAATAACCCTGTCTGTAATTACCCTATTGAGTAACCCACCCATGGAGCCAGACAAAAAGAGTGAGAGAGAAGCATATCAAAAGCGGAAAGCTTCTGCTGAAATAAACGACAGCGCAAGATACCAAGATTGATCCAATCTGAGGGCGTAATCATTTCGCTACAAGTCAAAAAATACTACTTCACGGTTAGCAACAAGTCCTACGCCGGATCCCACGGCGTGATATTACACTGTCGTGGACCATCCTTTGAAAAAATAACGTAGGGTGAAAACCAGCAAATAAAACAATAAACTAACAATGAAATAAAACGCTCGCCCTCTTTCTTATTTGCCCGATAATACATTAATACATTCATATAGCTTGTTTAAATAACTTGTTTAAATGGGTGTAAAGCTCTACAGGAAAAAAATTATATATATATTAATTGAATACCACGATTGATACTTACAGATCAATCTATTATATGGACAGATGGCTTCCGATAAGTTTGTAGCTTTTTCTTCAAACATTTTTTGAACAATCAACAGATTTACAAACAATCCGTACCTTAGTTAGTCAGCAATATTTCGTTAAAAACAAACAAACAGAATAGAGAATAGATGAGATTGAGATTGGGATGATAATAACATCACCACAAAAATAGTTAATTTGCCAACTGTGCCGTGTAAACACCAAATGAAAGTTGTCTTTCACTGAAAATTCACTAATATAAAAATAGTACTCAAAACACACAAATCGCCAAAATGGTAGGACCGAAAAACATTAAATATTTAATGAAGTCAAAGGCTGTAGTTCAATTTTCAATTAAAATAACGTTTCAAATTCACACCCCTTTTTATACCTAGAATAATAGATGCTAGGATCGTCGAAAACAATTGATTTTAATCAAAGAGGAGCACTCTATGAGCATACAAATATAAGGGTATTTTATGTCATGGTAACGCCGGATCACCAAAAAGGCTTAAAATAAGAGTACGTTCGCATAAAATGTATACCGAACAAAGTGGGGTAAATACGTGTAGTTAAAATTACTCCAAAGAAATAAATACTGAAATATTATGGCAAAGACAACTGAAGTGGTTATAAATTTATATACTGTTGTTATATTAAATATGCAAGTTAGAATTAACAATGCAGATTTCAAACAATAACAAGTAATCTGGAACTGTCACCTATATCCGTGTTTATTTTTTTTGGGTAATCCTCTTATAAGGTGTTATGTATCCTTTTATACTGCAAAGAAATATGGATTCTCACATCTCCTTTCACAACAAAAATGCCTGTCCTGTTATTTGGTGAAAATAAAAAGCACCTTATAACAGGACTTCATCATTTTACAAGTTTATTCATACCGGACATACAGTGCATTAAATCCAGTTGTTTCATTATTTATTGTGCTTAATCTAACACCAATCAAATATTATTTACTGAAGTGAAATCCAGAAGAAAGCAAATTCCAACACATATATGCTTACTCACCTCATCTCTGTTTGCGCCCCTCCGTGCAAGTAGCTCATGCAGTCATGGGGTGAACTAGCTTATCCGCACCCCGTGATTTACTTCTAAACAAACTATAGTCCACCAAAATAAAGGAATGCACATACATGTTTACTAGCCAATATTTTATTTTCCACTTCGCAGACATCAGAGGTTTTGGAATGCAATAATAGAAAAGAACGATGTCTTAAAGGATAAAATAAATATAAACTACTGTAATTCCGCTGGTTTTCACTAAAGTTGCAAAATGTGGAGGTTACCTGTTTCGTTTCTTTCATCTCTTTTTAGCGACGAATTCAGCGAATAAATAGTAGTAAAGATAGTAGCCCCGGCTTAGAACATATTAAATGAAGCTCAAATTGCCGGGGCAGTATACACATAACGAGCATCGCCAGGCTCAAGTTTTAGCACCGATATTTTCTTAGGGGCTATAAATTCCGTCCACAGGGAAAGAAAGGACTCCTTCTATTTTTACTAAGGTCCCTTCTCACTGAGCAAGAAATCCTGATTTATGGACAATTTTTACTCGTTTACGTTCTAGTGATGGTTTTTTTTCATACAAAGAGAAGTACGCGCCATAGAATAAAAAGTCTTTCCTTATTGGAGAGATTTACAACAGTGAAGCGAAACGGAGTCTTCTTTCAGCAATGGGCGATCCCTGATCCCAATGCACAGCCGGTCAGGCGTTTAAGGTCGATACTATGAAGGTGCGCCACACTTTTCATTCAAATACCGAAAGTTTACTTAGACCATTTGATACAAAAAATTCTGTTAACTACACTAAACAGTGTCCTTGTTAGGCTAATTTGTATCCCTGCATCGGCAACGTAAGTAATCGGAAAACATAACAATTCCTACTTATAGTGAAGCGTTCTTTAAGGATCTGAGCGCAGGCCAAAACCTGGAGTCCCACCTCATCGATTTAATTAATAATTGTATCAGTCTTAATAGTGGCTGAGCGGTTGAAACGACATTTGCATCAATCGCGGGCGATTTAGGTGAGCTGGATGAGTTTGCAGAGGGAGGGCATCTTTGATCCTCCCACATCCGTAGCTCCATTCCTATTCCGTAAGGCCACCCCTTGCACCACTCATTGCCCCTCTTCTCCCCACTACATTGTTTTCTTTACCGTTCTTGGCCGTTCTTGAGGAAGCCAATTTCCAGAAGAACCACGGCCACACAGAATATTGCTTCCATCCACCCCATGATGAGGAACGTAATCGCGACAACGGGGTTTATACTATCTGGTGGCTGACTTTTTCTTTTAAATGGGGTGCGATGGGTGACACAATTGCTATTATAACTGAATTTCTAGTCCTGTTCCGGTCTACCAGTACACTGTTGGTGTTGGTTCTTCTGTTGGCAGCAGGAGTTGAATGTGATTGAAAAAACGTGTCGAGTCTTATTACATTGCTATTCTTATAATTTACACTTGAAGAACTTGCCTTTAGTCAAATGCAAATATATTACTGTTACAAGATTATGATAATTGCTACCAACTTCGAACTCTATACCATTATCTTTTCTCCAAAACTCGCAGGCAAGCAAAATTACTAATATTTAGTAATTTTTAATACTCGCTGACTGAAATTCTTATGTAGCCAGCTGGGTTGTAAGTTGACTTTCCTAATTTGGTCAATCCACCCAACAGTATTCACAAAAGTGAAAAATTAAGTTATAATTATGCTTAATTTGGTGCTATTTTTCGCACTATAAATATAAAATGTGACAATGTTCACTGCTTAACTGCCCGCGACCCCACAAATTATAACCTGCAGAGCGAGGGGCAGCGCGGGGAAATGGTTTGCAGCAATCCCCCCAGACCGTGGTTAAACGAGCCTGCCAACGCTAGCGAGAACCCCCAGTTCCAGTTTACCCCATATGACGGATACGCAGACCGCCAGAACCTTAAACGGCTGCAAATACTGAACACCTCGCGGTATTTTGGTGGATGTTTCTTTGCTTTTTGCTCTTTGCTATTGCATTCTTTCTGTTTTGATGTGAAAACACCCCCGTCTTCCGGTTTTCATTCATTTGCCACGCTCTCACTGATAACCCCACCCCACCTCACCTCTGAGTCAGAAATATATTGATTGCACGCAAGTCAAGACAATGGGGTTACATGTTGTCATAATATCTCTTTTATTAGTAGATTATTACTAAGACCTCACCAAAATACAGTTTGAAGCTGACAAAATCACTACTAATTTATTACATTTTAAAAAAATCACAACTTCTTTCACCAGAGCCCCCAAAGTCCGCTTTTTTATTATTATTAACTTATTAATTTACTTACATTCTCGAAACAATTTCCCCAATCCGTATTCATTTTTTTGCTTTTAAATGTCCTGATATACAGGTGTTATTAAAGTGGAAAACATGTTGCTTCATCAAAATATTCTATATATTCATGGTTAAAAAAAAATGGCAACCTGCAGCTGATTACAAACTTACGTAGAACAAGTTTGTTCATTGTCGTCATAAGGAAATTCTTCGAATATTTTGTTTCTCATTGTTCATCAGTTCTTTCCAATTCATTTAATTATAAAATATATTTTAGATAGGAAGCTGTATAAATACACCCACATTTTCCTTTATAAAATATTTGAATTTTTTAGTTATTTTACTCTTTTGTTTTTTTTATTCATTCATAGAATTAGATTAATAATCAATTATGTCTTTAACTGCTACTTTAAACTTCCCAATTATCAACGAATCCGTTGAACAACCAACTGGTTTATTCATTAACAATGAATTCGTTCCAGCCATTCAAGGTAAAACTTTCGCTGTTACCTCTCCAATTGATGAATCTCACTTATGTGACTTACAAATGGCTAATGCTGATGATGTTGAAGTTGCTGTTCAAGCCGCTTACAAAGCTTTCAAATCATGGAAAGTCGAACTCCCATCAGTTAGAGCTCGTTACCTTTACAAGCTTGCTGATTTAATTGACCAACACAGAGAAACAATTGCTAAGATTGAATCCTTAGATAACGGTAAATCTTTATTCTGTTCCAGATTCGATGTTAACCTTGTTGTCAACTACATTAGATCATGTGCTGGTTTCTGTGATAAATGTGATGGTAGAACTATTAACACTGGTGCTAATTACTTAAACTTCACCAAGCGTGAACCATTAGGTGTCTGTGGTCAAATTATCCCATGGAATTTCCCAATCATGATGTTTGCTTGGAAAATTGGTCCAGCTTTAGCTACCGGTAACTGTGTTGTCTTAAAACCAGCTTCTGCTACTCCATTATCTGCTTTATACGTCTGTAAATTAATCCAAGAAGCTGGTATCCCAGCTGGTGTTGTTAACGTCGTTCCAGGTTCCGGTAGAGGTTGTGGTAACGCTATCTTAAAGCACCCATTAGTCAAGAAAGTTGCTTTCACTGGTTCTACTGAAATCGGTAAACAAGTTATGATTGACGCTGCTGAATCCGTTAAGAAGGTCACTTTAGAATTAGGTGGTAAATCTCCAAATATTGTCTTTGATGACTGTAACCTTGAAAACACCATTCAAAACTTAATCACCGGTATTTTCTTCAACGGTGGTGAAGTCTGTTGTGCTGGTTCAAGAATTTACATCCAAGATACCTGTTACGATAAAGTCTTAGCTGCTTTCAAAGAAGCCATCTCCAAGTTAAAGATTGGTAACCCATTCGAAGAAGGTGTTTTCCAAGGTGCTCAAACTACTCCAGATCAATTCCAAACCGTCTTAGACTACATCAAGATCGGTAAAGAATCCGGTGCTAAGGTCTTAACTGGTGGTGAACGTATTGGTGACAAAGGTTACTTTGTTCAACCAACTGTCTTATACGACTGTACTCCAGACATGAGAGTTGTTGAAGAAGAAATTTTCGGTCCTGTTGCCGCTGTCTCTAAGTTCACTACTATCGATGACTTAATTGAAAAGGCCAACAACTCCGTTTACGGTTTAGCCGCTGGTATCCACACCGAAGATCTTAACAAAGCTTTCATTGTTGCTGACAGACTTGAAGCTGGTTCAGTCTGGATTAACACTTACAACGATTTACACGAAAACGTTCCATTCGGTGGTTACAAAGAATCTGGTATTGGTAGAGAAATGGGTCAAGAAGCTTACGATAACTACACTCAAACCAAGGCTGTTAGAGTTAAATTAAACACCCCATCTATCTAAATTTAAATTAACGCATTTCATGTTTTAACTGCTGTATGTATAATAAATAAATATATAATAAAAATTTGATGATTATTAATTAATTAATTTTTTAACTTAAAAGAGCTGTATGAGCAGTATTAGTAATTCAAAAGTAGATTTTTTGCTACTTTCTACAATAAAAAAAAGGAGAGATTTTATAAAAGAATGCAGATATAGTAAAATTAATATGTAGGATGAAATAACAAAATAAATAAGTTTTAACAAATAATAAATAAATAAATATATAGAGGGATATATATATCGTAGTAGAATAATTTATACAAAAGGATGTATTATAAGTTGTAGTTTTTATGGTTTATAATATAATTATTTCTTAATACCTCTTTGGTTTAAAGCGTCGACAACTTTGGCGTAAACTTCATCAACTGGTTGATCACATTTAACTTGACAAACTCTTCCTTGTTTTTCATAGTATTCAACAACAGGGTAACTTGTTTCCGTAAATGTTCTAAATCTCTTTTTAATACTTTCGATATTATCATCAGATCTACCACTAGTCTTTCCTCTTTCTAATAATCTCTTTAACATGACTTCTTCAGGACATTCAAAGTATAATGTGAATTGAGATCTTACAACAGTATTTTCAAACATCTTAGCTTGATCCATTTTTCTTGGGAAACCATCAACTAAGAATCTAGTTTTACCTTTCTTTAAATTTTCATCAATTGCATTTTTCAATAAAGCAATTGTAATTTCTTGTGGGACAATTAAACCGTCTTTAATGTAATTGGCAATAAGTTCACCAAATTCAGAGCCTTCTCTCTTTTGTTCAGCTCTTAAAAGATCACCAGCAGATAAGTGAACGAATCCGAAATCTTTAACTAATTTAGCACATTGAGTACCTTTACCAGCACCTGGACCACCTAAGACAAAGATAACCGAAACTTCACCATCAGTGAATGCAGCACCAACAGGTTCTATAGATGCAATTGGGGCTGTATTTTTCGTAAAGAAATTAGATTTAAGCAATTTTGAAAAATTGAAAGTTAGTATATTTGGCATTTTCTTTTTTTATTTTTTATTTTCCATTTCTAACAAAAATCGTTTTTTGATTATTTCGTGTTATCAAAATGATAATTTCCAAGTTTAAAATACTTACGTTTACCAGTATTATTAATATTATAGTATGTTATACCAAGGGCAAGTGAACCTAATGCAAGAAGTGGCCAGAAATGTCTTGATTTTTGAGGGGCACCTTCAGATGATGAAGAATAATGTTTATAAGATTGGTAACATAATTGAATTTGATTTCTATTTGAATTCAATACGGATGATGCGACTGGTATGAAAGCAGAAGATAAATTCTTCTTATAAAGTATAGATGATGTATTTCTAAGCATAGTTAAAGATACTTTTTTTTCCCTTTTCTGTATGATTTAATGTGACTGGTCTCAATTTATGATTTATATCAAATTGAATATATCAGTAATTTATACCAAACGAGTCAGTTTGCCATTGAGACTAACTACAGACAGCAAGCCCAATCAAGCTATTTCACAGATTAGATCAGATACCAAACTGTTTGTACTTAGTAGAGAGTACTTCCTACGTTTTAGCGATAGTCATTCCACGTGTTGTTGATTTACAGTAAACAATTTAACGGCACTTCAGCCGGGTTAGATGTAAACAGGCTGACAGTGCTTGTCTTCAATCGTGTCTTTCTCTCTGATATCTTTAACGTCGATAGACCCATACATGTTTTATTGCGTCGGTCCTTTTAGCACTCTACATCCAGACACCATATATGTGGGAGAGTAGATAATTCAACAGCGGGGAACAAGAAGATCACTCAGACCGGCTTGTGCAATCAGATCTCAGGGAAGACACACGGCGGAGAGATATGCTGGAGTCGCGAAAGTAATAGCAGACCAACCTCTTATAACGCGTGGAACCTGAACTCAGATTTACCATCACCTGCCCCTCTTAATTGAGTTTATACGTGGCGATGTCAAAGTTAAAGTTGAAGAGTTCAAAAAGAAAAGATAATCAGAAAAAAGAAAAGATGAGATGACAAAAGATGAGACAGAGACAGAGACAGAGACAGTATAAAGACAGAGACAGTATAAAGACAGAGACAGTATAAAGACAGAGACAGTATAAAGAGAGTGAGTGGCTGACCAGGGAGTCTGTGGGCCACAGAGGCCAAACTGCCAGTGACCCAGTTTAATTCCTGGCACAGATAAGTACAGGGGGTGTGCATGAACCTCTTGGATGGCTTTTGGAAAAGACAGGCTACCCTCTAACCGTTTTCCGCAGCTGCTTATTTGCGGATAAACCTTTGAGAGTAGTAAGGCATAAGAAGACGTGCCATTTCCACGAACTTTAAGCTATCTAGCATCCAATAAGATGTAGTTAAGTTAGCCTACGATATTGTATATGAGAGAAGATTATTAGCAAATAAATTTATGATCGGTGATCTGACCAAGTCATGTGCAATAACGAAACCCTGATGGGTATTAGGTAGGATAAAAATCTCAAATTTGAAATTAGTTAATAAGTGCAAGATGCTACTATTAAAAATTAGGGCGAGCGGAGAGATGAGTCTCTCTGACTTCATCTCATTATTGATGGATTTCCATTAGTGTATTTATCTCCATATCTTTCGTTAAAATGAGATATCATCTCACAATTCATTAAAATTAGAATAAATCAAACTAGCATAGAATAAAAAACACTAGGTTTTAAGTATAAGTTTCATAACCTTTAAAAAATCGAGGGAGTCGCTTATATATGGAAGGGTTACTTTCCTAATTTGTACATACAAACGAGGGAAGTTAGATACTACTACTACTTTGGTACATCGAAGCAGATTTATTACTAGGGTATCTGTTTTATTAGTATCTTCGTTTGTTTACTTTATGGTTGATATCTAATGTTAGTAGTATAACATATCAATAATGATAACTTTTTCAAAAGGAGTAATGGATAAGTAATCTCTCTGTTTAGTAAATTCGATCAACTAGGAAATAGTAGATTGATATAATTTTTTTAAAAAATGTTACTTTTGTTGATAAATAAGAGATAAATTTAATTGAATCGTAATATAACCGCTAACAGATCAAACGTGTTCTTTTTCTGACTGGGTCATAATTGACAACTTTGTGTATACGTAATTGATATAGTGAATAGAGATTAATAAATGATATTTTTTCATAATTAACACTAAAAGGGAGTCAACGTTTTCAGAGCGGGCTATCGGATTAACTAGAATTTTCATTAATTTTTATTAATTTTCACTTTGTAATTTATTGTACATACATATCTGAGAGATTTATACTGAGTTAAAGAAATGGATAATTGTTTTGTAATTGTCTCAAAGGTATTGTTGAAAAGTATCAATCAGGGTGTTAGTGTCTTTCTTGATAAAGAAGTCATCCATCCATTCACTGATACATCAATCAAGCTCCTCATCTCCCATGATGCCGTTGACAACAAGCGGCGGGTCAGCTTCAAATTCCTAAAACAGCGATGATTGTGAGTTTTGGCCGTTCAGGAGCAGCACATGGGAACGCGGTATTCCATGCCGTGAGGAGATGAGAGTGTGAAGGGTGAACTAACTTGCCATGGCCACACAGGCAACGGCTGGTGGTCGCAACTCAGTCGCAAATAGCTTGGCTATTATTTTCTTCAGCTCCGCTTTCTCGCAAAGTCTGCTGGAGCAGAGCCGAGTACTGTAAACTTGTGCTTCTCCTCACCACGGGCTCCTTCACTTTGGTAAACCCAACTCCAGACCCCCGCTCGTGTTCACTTGATGTCGAGTCGCTTTCCTCTCGCCCATCTGCAGATACTCAGTGCACATGACCAGCCTGCACATAACCAGCGGCCGCCGACAAACTGGAATCTCAGCAGCCAATCGCGTAAAAACAACTTTCTCCTCCGCCGTGTATGCAAGAACAAGCGAAAAAAAAGATGTTTAACTAAAAAATTCTCTCAAATAAAAAAAAGAAACAATAAAAAAAAAAAGAAAAAAGATCTGAGCTTTGGTTTTACTATGCGCGAAAAGAGGGGGTGCAGTAGTGGCTATTAAACTTTTGGATAGTTTTATTGGATTTTACGGATAAAACTCTAAAATGCCACAAATTCCAATAACTAGCTGATTTAGCTTTCACGCTTATTTGTTATGTGGCTTTGGCTTCATTCGACTTCATTTGATTTCTTTCATATGAAGTTTCTTAGTGGTTATTTCAGTGAATCCAACTGCTTTCAAAGAATCCGTTTGGTCAATTGGTACGGCTCATCTTGATATTAGTTTTCAATTGACTTGTCCCTACCTAAGTCTGGGTTTGGGCGCATCCTTGTAATTAATTAACAGAGGCACGGCAAGAGACTGCGACAAAAAAGAAACTGATCTACCACTGTAAAAAATGACAAATTTACGCTAATAACGCTTTATGTATACATTCATGCATGACTGCATTTTAATTGCATTGTGACTGAATCTTAGGAATTGTTTGAATTTTTTTTCTTTTTCCAAATAGACATTTCCTATAAACTGTCTGTGTTGTATACTTGGTTTTCATTTTATAAAAATGTGTTGTAAGTGAATTCTATTTTTAATTTTAATTTTATAAAGATTCATATTTTATATAAATTGATTAACTATCCCTTATTTTTTAATTAATTTTTAAAAGCTTTATTGATTTATTTAGTTCATATTAATCATTCACTTAATCAATACTTCATTAAATTCATAGAATTTATATTGAATTACATCAATTCATACCGCATACACATATAACTATTAACAAAATGTTTTCAAGCAACAACACTAACCAACAAAACAACACTGAATCTGAAGCTTACAAAGCCAGATTAAACTTTGGTGCTGAAAAAGAAAAGCAAATCATGAATGAAATTAGAAGTACAAAGAAAGAATACAACCAATTATTTGAATCTTCAATTGGTGGTGGTTACTTTAACTTTGCTTTCAGAAAGAACTAAACTCTTATTATAGCTGCTTTATTATTCTGATTACACAAATAACAATTACAATTTCAATTTTAACTAATTTAAAAACTAAATTTCATTCCGCTTATGATAATAAATTTTTAATACTGCTGATGTTGGATTATTTGTTTATCCCTAATTTCTAAATTTCATTCCTGTATTTTTATCTATATATTCTGCTTCTATTTCTTTATACACTATTTTTATGTTTCGCTTTAATTCAATAAATATTATTTATTTTTTATTAATTGTTTATTCTTTTGATTAAAATGTGTCTCGTAACTTGTATATAATACCAGAACGTTCCTGTTACACTAGAGATGCTAAATCTGCTAACGAACACCGAACTCCGTTAAATGAACGCCCTTGTCTCTCAGGCTACTCCGAAGCCATCACGTGTAATTATATATACGCCTTCTGACGGCTCTGCGCGCCTCCCGTGGGGTCTATAGTTACAGTGCAGCCGGTGGACACTGCAGAGCGAAAATACCAGAGCAAAAGTGCAGCTCGATTCCCAGTTATTTGAGTCTTAATCTATGCCTGAATTTATATGCCTGAATTTCTCTTTAGAGATTTAACCGCCCGCTAATGTTTCCTTTTTGCTCAATAGGGTTACTGGCGGTTAGCCACAGCGCCTGTTTCTAATTGGCTGTTGTTTGTTGTTCTTTGTTGTTGTTTGTTGACACAAAATTGGTATATGGCTATATCTATATCACAGGCAATAAGCCTATATATTTTAACTTTAAGTATTACCGATAAAGGATATAGTTATTGTATAATATACATTAGAAATTTATTTAGAAGCAATAGTGGTAAAAAAAAAATAAGGATTGCGTAAAGTAATAATGACTGTAGATAAGCCTTCGAAAAGTATAACCTCATATATAAGCGACTGAAGTAAATAATAATAATAAAAATAAAAAAAAAACATATAATATATATATGGATCCCATAATATACAAAAAAGTAAAAATAAAAGTAAAAATAGAAATAAAAATATATAGATAAGATATACATGGCAAACTAATAAATATAATACAAGAATATACTTGAATAAATCAATGTTTAATAAAAATAATAAATTGTAGAATAGCGTCTATATGAATGAATTGAGGATTGAGGTTGTTGAAAATTGATATATTGTATTAAAGATTAACTATCTTTGAAAACGTTGAAACTTAGTTTCTTGTTTGGACGACTTTTATGAGTTGTAGTCGTAGTTGTAATATCCATAAAACTTGAATCATCAGTTTCTGAACTTAATTGAGTACTCTTTAATTCATCAATATCTTCGTCATCTGAGATTAACCCATCAAAACATAATGTCTTTGGCTTGATATTCAATTGATCTCTATCCATTTCTTTTACTGTCTTGACCCCTGTTTGATGATTTATATAGGTGATAGTATGTTCTAATGATTTATCCTTTTGTGAAACAGATAAACTTTTTTTTGGAGCGTTATAAAAAATATTTTTAAAATCACCCTTTTTAATGATTTCATCACTACTGATATCATCTTTCACCTTAAATTCACTATCTTCATCCTGATAATATTCATCATCATCATCATTATAGTTACTCTCATCAGATGTCATTTGTTTATCCATTAAATTTTTGATATTCAATTTCTTCAATACTTTCTCCTTAATTTGTCTCTTTGGAGTACTTGGAACAGACAATGTTGATTGATTAGCATTACTGCTAGTGTTATCATTCGAGAAAACTAATCTTTTAGGTTTAATACTTTTCTGGAAATCATCCATAGCTACAAAAATCTTTTCACCGGTTCTTTTATCAATATATTCAACTTCATTTTCATATCTTGAAAAATCAGATTTCTTTTTATTACCATCAAATATACTATTATTTTTATTCGCTTTATAATTCAAAACATTGGATTTATTGTTAATAAATGGACTATAGTAATCATCATGATTATCATGACTACCTTCTTCTTTGAAATATGAATCATTATGCCATTTTCTAGCCATTTCTTCTGTAATTAGTTTACCCTTTGGAGTACTAGGAATCACACTATTGAAAATTGTTATATCTTCTTTTAAAACTATATTTGCTTGTTCACCAGTTGCATATTTACTGGTTTCATCTTCTTCTGAATCACTGCTAAAAGTTAACTGTCTACTTGTAACTCTTTTCTTTGGTGCTTTTCTACCTTTTGGTACTATGAGTGTCATTTCTGCTTCTTGTGGATTCTTTAAACCATTCTTAATAGCATGTTCCTCGTCGTTCTCCTCCTCTTCTTCTTCTTCCTCAACTTCTTCTTGAATGAAAGATGGAGAATCAATAATAGAACTCTTAGCAATGGATTTTGGAGTCATCAATACAGAATTTGAATACTCAATTGGTTGAACAAGATTTCCTGAGCCACTAATTGTATCCTTTCTGTTATGATGACATTTTCTTCCTGATCCAATAGTTGACTTAGCAACAGGGAATAGTAATTTTCCAAATTTATCGTCACATGATGGTCTTTGATTATTTGAATAATTAAAACTTGATCCAGAGCTGTTTGTGGAAGGTAAATTCTGGTATGAGCTAAGTACATCATTTGAAGAAAATAAGTATGAATCTGTAATTGGCCTTCTTGTACTTCTTCTAGGAGTAGCCTCTGGAGTGAACAATGGATTAGAAAAAGTTGATGTTGATGAAGCATCATTTGGTGTTCTTGTTATGCTTGATGAAATGGTCTTTGAAGAAGATGATGAAGTTGTTTTTGAACTCTGAGAAAAGGATAATTCCTGTTTCTGTAGCATTACCTGCTGTTGTTCATATTGAAGAAATCTTTGGTTATGAGACATATTATTAGAACCATTGCTTGAATGTGGTGTCTTTGGTGTTATTGGATTAATGTGTCTATTGGGTAGCACCGATGATGATGATGAGCTGTATTTCCCTGATCTGGCAGGTGTTTTCGGTATTATAAAACCTTTTTCTTGCATAATATTAGAGTCATCAGTATCAATATGAACCCTTTTTGTAGAATGTGGAGTGGATAAATTTTTATTTAAAGAAGCTGATGAGCTTCCCATAATTGAAGATGTGGAAGAAGATGTTGACGATGTTGAAAGGCTTCTCGAATGCTTTGGAGTTCTTGGTTCAAATTCATGAACGTGCTCGGTTGGAGAAACAGGAAACATGATTAAGATGTATGCTGTTGCCTTTTATTTTTATCTATTCTGGAATAATTTTTATAAATTATAATTGTATCAATTTGTATTCCGTAGTGTTTTATGTGAATAAAATGTAATTAACGATGATGATACTATTCCAATTGATTTTTAATTTGACTTTGAATATATGATTTTGAACTTCAAAAGTGTTTGTGAAAGACAGCAGATATAGAATCAATAAAATAAAAATAGATAAACTCAAAGAGTGATAATAGTGTTTATGAATATAAAAATATAAGTGATAAATAGAACTGATACTATTATTAGATTTCTTTCTAATGTTTTAACAACAAGAAGTGGAGACGGCGTTATAATAAATAATTCCACACTGTAATCGTGATTGTAACTGTAGTGTTTGATTGCAAAGTAAAAGAAGAAAACTTGTTGATCCCAAGAGATCTATTGTTTGATTTGAAAAGAATGTAGACAGATGCGCTGACTTGAGTTTAAATTTGTAATGATACTAATATTATAATAGTAAGAGAAATAGAATAATTAAATTTTGAATAGATAGACAGAATATTGTTCCTACTGTTACTTCTTCGGTGACTAAATGTATTCAACTAGTCCACAAAGATATAAGATTGCAACCGTGTATCTGAGTTTGATCTTAGTTATTATTCTTTTAGATCCGTATAAATCAGATTATTTTACTAAATTTAAAATATAAACAATAGGGGAGGCAGGTTTTTGGTGTTTTTTTTTGGCCTCAGTTGTTTAGCAAATGTTTACCGCTGTAATCTATAAGACTGAGCTGAACACACGGAGTCAGGCAAAGAAATCTAACTGAGTGGAACCAGAGAGCTTACTACAAGCGCCATGTACCAGTATCCTCTACTGGTACTGAAATTGAAGTGTGTTGGGGGTATTTGATTTTGTTTTTGGCTATACAAACACCATATCCTACCAGTAAACACGGACAAAACCACTGTAATAAAATGGCGATGGTCTGGATGGCTGGTTTTTGGAGCGTATTCCAAGAGAGCTTCACTTTTCTCAATTAATATACTGTTTCTGGAAATATTAATTGTTTTCAGCTTAATTACGTGCAGATAGCCTGCATTTGCATTGTTCTCGAGGTGCACAGGCCGCGATGGCAGAGCGGCCGGCTTCCTAGAGTTCTGGCCGCAAGAAGGACGCGTTGGATGCCTCTTCCAGCTGGCACCGCCGTTTTGCCAGCCCCCTTGCAGCACTTCCTGCCTCTCTTCGTATCTGTTAGTTAACAGTAATGAGATGGCATCCGTGCACCTAACAGGGGGGATCCATCATCTAATTCAATTCATATAACTTGATTCAAGTATTTAAGTATTTGGTTCAAGTTGGATCTATGGGCGCGTCGTCTTTAATTTATGTTCACATGACCATATTTGTGATTTGGCTCTATTTAAAAGAATTCTTACTTTTGTCTTTTTATGGAAAAGAGTTTTTTTTATGAAATTAATCTTGTTGTTCCAGCTATACATTGACAAGCCATAGTCATAAGATGAGCGGAGGTAAATTCCGAAGACTGAAGTTTCCATTGAAGCTTTTAGAGGACAGTCAGAAGATACAGAAGAAAACCCCGTTTACACCTGTTGATATAGATAAAAATCATATAGTGAAAAATTCCCCGGTTTTCCAAACGCCTGAAAAATGGATTTCAAGAACAAATAAAATTTTGAATACAGAGGAAAATACATTTAACACATATGTACCAATAGAAAATAATATTTATGCTGATTTTTTAGCTTCTCCTTCAAGAAATCAAGCAGTTTCAAAAATTAACTTCCCAAGAAATTTACTGATCCCTCTAACAATTGCAAAAGATACATTGAATAGAAATAGCGAAATTGAAGATGAAAAACTGGATAATGTTTTGGTACCGAAATCAGACTTTCAGTCAATCACAGATGCACCAACTATTTACTTCCCACTGAACTCTGCCTTTTTGAAAAATATTACCGAACTCAACTTAAAAGCAGGTAAATCCAGAAGAAACAAATTAGCAAAGAAAATTAAGACTTTGGAGGTGATAGAGCACGAAGTGGATTCTGAAAATAATGCTCCTGATATTACAAAGACTGTAATTCCTGGCTTTTTGACACCATTACTATATAAAAGTCAAGGTCCAGTATATTGGATGAATATTACAAATAATGTTTTACAATTTACACTTACAAAAGAATTGACAGCGTCTTTCAAGAAACTGATAGACGGCAAATATTCCTGCAGAAAAAGTGCAAAGAGTCCAGATTTATCGATAACTTTATCTTTCAATAAAGCTTCTGCAAATGGAGTCTTTCAGTTCACTCATGATCCTACAGATTGTGGAACAGTAATACCGATATTCAATATTCCTTTTATTCTTAAAAGGGAGAAAAACTTACAAGATTTAATTTATAATGAACTCAAAAATTATATTGATTCTAATCAAATGATTACTCTAAGAAATATCAAATCAAATAAAAAATCTCTTGAAAATTTAAGAGATTTTTATTTCAGCTTATATAAATTGGCAATATTTAATGAAGTTGAGAATCTTGAACTCACAAAAGATGATAACAATTCCCCTTGATTATACCCGATTTTCTTTTCTGTTAGATAAATGTGGATTTACTTTAACTTTCGAAATCGATTGATATCATTCATATATCATGTACATAAAATACAAAAGTTTATAGAAAATTCGATATATTGTTTATATATATATTATTAATAATATTTGATAAAATTACATAAAATTAAATACACTAAATTTATTTCAAGGTCATTGGAATACCATATAAAATAGGAGCAGCACCATTGAGATATTTTAATGTACAGGTATCTCTAGAATCTCTTATTGCTTCACTTAAGTTTAATGGTAATTCGTTATTTTCCGTGGAATCATCGTTACATGTGCTTAAACTAAATGACTTCAAACTATCATAATCAACAAATAATTCCCATTTTTGAAACATGGAAATTGTAAATTTATCTATATCTTTATCAGTAACATCCCAGAGATTTGCCAATACCATAGGACTACCTCCTAAAAGGTAGTTGTAAACTGTACCGTATGGTTCAAATACACCCTCATATTTCAAAGCGCCAGATGAACAACCAAGTAATATTGTAGGACAGCAATTTTCTAGTTTCCTGATGGATTTAGATTTAATGTATTGCTCACCACCCCCATGACCAGCATATATGTATAGATTGCTATTACTTATCCCTTGAATGATATCGGTTTCTGTTGGTTTATCACCGACAATACCGTTCCAGCCATGCATGTCTTCAAATATGGTTTTAAAATTCTCTTCTGTTCTTTTCAAATCACCAGCTGGATTGATCACATAATAACCTTTACTAGTATCTATCTGTTTTCCTTCTGGTAAGTCGTTATTATTGTTTAGTAAGTCTGTTAGCATTTGAATGGACGGCATTCTTGTTACAGATTTGTTTCTCAATATTGGAGTTGATTCCCAAGGTATTGAATTACATTGATGAGTTGGTATCAAAACAATATGAGTATCGTCAGATTCTTTAAGTATCGTTGATCTTCTTTCAAGTAGTTCTACTACCTTTCCAACTGTGCCATCAATTTCGGATGAAATTGGCATTTTAAATGAAGGCATTTTAGATTGGATACAGTATAACATATGCATGATGATGTCCTTGGCTAATTTGAATGATAAAGTCTTATTTTCTTGAACAGTTGGATCTTGTAACAAAAGTAATTCAATTGAAGTATCATCAATTTTAGAATATTCCGTCTCGGATACTAATTGATTCATAATTTCGTAGACCTCCCTTTCAAAATCTTTAATTGTAGTTTCTTGAAATTTTGAACTTTCGAATAAAGTCCTGAATCCTCCAAACCAATAATGATCAATGTCTTCCAATACAGTTTTTAAATCATTATCTAATGATTTTCTTTCCCTCCACCACTCTGCTTTGTCTTGTTTGGTTTTGATCCTCTGAATACGTGCAATCTGTGTGGTTTCATCGCTTGACTTGATTATATCTTGCAGTCTCTTATATACACTATCAAAACTTAAATTTTCATTTTTTTCTGCAATATCCTCATCGTCCTCATTCCTTCTTTTACGTCTTTCTATACTATCTAAAGGTAATCTAAATGATAAAATAGAAACATCGTTTTGAGCAGACTTATCTCTTGTGATCTTATTTATTAGAAGATCGCCATTCAGTGAACAAATATTTAGCGTGATTACCATCCAATTCAATGGCAAAGAGTGGCCCAACTTATTTTTCATTGCAAGTGCGTCTGATATAAATTCATCCAACAAATTTGTATTCTCTGAGATTTTTGAAACTTTAGAACATGCAGTAATATCATCTAATTGAGGAACCAGTTTGGACGGAATCTCAATGGCATTTGATAACATACTATCTGTTTTAAAATATTTTTGTTTAACCACGTCTTCTGAGTGAACTAATTTAAGCCACAATTCAGTATTATCTTCTCCACTTGTAATATTTTGTTCTTTAAGTGATTTAGAAACAATACCATTGTTCAAAGAATAAGAATATTTTGAAATCTGAAGAAATTCAGAAACTTCATGAAATTGATATTTCCTCAAGAGTAATGGAATAACATTGGAAATTGAACATTCTATGGAATCTAAAAATGCGTTGACTTCATCCTGTTTACCTACATTTTTGATTAAAGACATATCTGATTTTGAGATTATTTGTGGCATATTTGTCAAACCACCCAAATCATTTTCATTAATGAAATTCGCTGCTAATTTCTTTGAGGATATTAGATTCCAAGTATCGTTTTGAAGACCTAAAGTATTTATAACCTCTTCTGAAAATTTATTCTCTGATAAGTTACCATTAAGTTTCAAATTTTGTCTAATAAGTTGAATGTTCAGAAGTCTCCTAAAAATGTCTCTTAAATCTGAAATATCAATACAAGAAATATAATTATCTTCAATCCTTTCGCTGATGCTATTCAATTTTGGGAGATCAGAAAGTATACTTGATTCAATCTTATTTCTAAAATTATCAATATTTTGATAGTATTCATCATTTAGATTCAGATCACCTGTGCCGCCATATTGCATGAGTAAATAGTAAAACTCTATAGAGTTCAAATCGCTTGATAAATCGTTAAAATTGGTATATTTCGCATAATGTTTTGCATCATATTCAAAAATTTCATCCAAGATAGATTTTGAATTCACGCTAAGTGTGTTGCTGTAAATCTCTTGAGATATAATATATTTATAGTTATATGATCTAACTAATGGTGATTTTTGCAAACCAGTTAAGACTTTTAATTCATTTAAATAATATTCGAAATCTTTGAACAAGCTATCTTTTCTAGTCAGTTCAATTAACATTTTCAAAGAATTGCATAATTTGACATTCAACTCAAATTTTACAAGGAATTTAGATGATAAAGAAAACCCTATACTTGCTGCATTTGTGCCAAAGAAATTTTTCAATATCGATTGATAGATCCTAACAGCTGTTTTAAATGCCAATATAGATTCGATGTCCTGAGAGACGTGCAATAATAAAGATCCGTATGAATATGAAAAGTCTGCAAAGAGTGTTAACAACTCTACTGCTCTGGATCTTTGTGAAATCTGGGATAATGATAATTCTTCAGGATTTGAATTTATGGTTTTCACAATTAATGAACATTGTTCAAATCCTTCTTCAAATTTATCAAGATATATTTTATTTGAGACGGAATATATGAGATGTCTTACCATATCGCTTGATCCCGAAGGTTTATATGATGACAATGTCTGTGTTAGGGTATTAGAAAAAGTCATTTGTGATTCAATATCACATAATTTCAATACAAGATCATTAAAATAATTTTTAGAGTCAATATTTGTCTGAGAATTTTGAAATTTCTCAAGGGAAAGCTTCAGTAAATATCTTGATTTACTGAATAATCCATTAAATGATATGAATTTAACAAAAGATTGGATTATATCAAAATGGTATGGGAACAATTTTTCGTTTTCATCTGTTTCAGCGATCCAATTTTCAATTAGGGCAATACTATTATTCAACGTTTGAAGAAATGATTCTCTCTCAGTTGATGCATTATTGTTAGTATCGTTAGATTCAAGTGAAGTGATACATTGTAAAAGATTGATATGTGATTTTATCAGAGTATTCAAATATCCGACAGATGAATTTGGTTCTATCATTATTTGATCTAATGATTTAAAAGTCAGGTTATTTTCAATAATGAATGATATCTTTGACAAACAATAAATGAACAATCCATTATCATTCAACTCGTTCTTTAATTGTAATATAGATTTATTTGTTATTTCCACTTTGTATTTATAATTTAATTTAGTAATTAATTTCAATAAAGAAATTGTGATTACCGCTTTTGATTTATCAGTAATCGAGAATTTATTAAGTTTTATTATTGTATTATTTTTAATAATTATTTTAGTTAATAATTTAATAATTGATGATAAATCAGATTCAAATTTTGATTCATAATTTAAGTAATTTATGTTAATTAAATCAGTTAAATTTTCATAATTTTCAAAGACTTTTGAAAAGAAATTAAAAGTTTCATTAAATTTTGAATTTTCAATTAATTTATTTAATATTCTTTCAATTTTCATTTTAAAAATTTTAAAATTATTTAAAGTATTTTCAAATTTTAAATTTTCAATTTCCATATCAATTGATAAAAGCCAATTACTGAAAGATTGTTCAAAATTTAAATTAAAATTTAAGTTACCTAATTGAAATAATAAATTTGAAAAATTCCTCAATTTCTTAATTATTATTTCAGTAGTTTCAATATTTTCAATATCAGGATTGTTAAATTTTAATATTATTTGAAAGATGATTTCACTTAAATCATTGTGAAAATTAAAATTATCTTTAAATTGATCAAAATTCTTTAATTTTATAGTTATCAAATCAAAGATATCATAATGTGTTTGTTCAAATTGGAAAGAATTGAATTGATTTTTCCAAATTTTTAAAAAATTTATTAAAAACTGTTGATTTCTAGAATCATTTAAATTCATATCAACTAATAAAGAACGAATTTTAATGAAGATCAAGTTCTTGTAGAAAATATTGTTATTCTGTTCTTTATGATTTTCAATCAATTGATTTAATTTTTCAATTACTTCTGATCCCGTTGCTGTTTTAATTGATAAATTTCTTAAAGCTGATTCAATGTTGTTGACATTTGTTGTATCTGTAGTGCTGTTATTGTTCACTTTTGGTTCCTGGTTATTGGTCCTTATTGATTTCAAATCACTGCGTATCACATCAGAATGATTCTTCAGTTTTGTAGTTTGAGGAGACACTCTTTTTGGTTGGCTAAGTTTATTTTTGTTGAAAAGGTTTATAAATACTTTCAGCTCATTAACGTTTTTATGATTCAATTTCCATGTATTTAAAAGACATTTGAACGATTCACTTGAATAGTCATTAACAACTTTAGGATTCTTGGTTATCATTATAGTGAATGTTTCTACTGTTTCATTTATAAGTTTTCTGTTATCATTTGATAAATCTTCATTAAGATTTTCCAATGACATGAAGATCATGGCACTGAATAAGAAATTAAGTTTTAAAATAGTCTTTGTTTTCTGACTCAACTGATAAAAGATATTAGACAATTCAATTGTAAATTTGGATTTCATATTCTTTGCTATAGGATTTGAAGATAATAATGAAACTAATGAAGTAAAAATATTTGAATTTGTGTTTATCAATTTTGAAAATTCTTGTAATGAAAGCTTATTTATATCTATTAAAACGCAAGATAATTTTAGTACTAGTTTATAATAAGTTAGTAAATATTTTTTAAAAGATAAATCATTTTGATATAATTCATTAGTTAATGTGAATCCTCTGAGTAGTGAACCGGTTGAAATTTGAGTTTCTGATTTTGAAAATTTGAAGTCTGGAGATTGCATAAAACGCAAATGAGTGTAACATAATTGTAATTGATTCAATGATTCCGTAGGTTGTTCACTTTGTATTAGATCTTCAATAAAATTCAAGTGTTCCCATATAAAACTTGAGGAAGAATGGAATAACTTTAATTGGTCTATTGGTTTTGTTGAGCTCTTAAGAAAATAATTTTCAAACAAAGATTTAAAATGATTTCCACTTGGATTAACTAAATCAGATCCAATATTTATTTTCACATCATCTTCTATGACTTTAATTTCCTGTATATTTGTTGTTCCCGTTGTATTATTAGTGAAATTTGACTCTTGCAAAGGCCTTTGGAGGGAGAGTTTGCCAGTACTAATACTTTTATTAGCAGACACTATTTCATTTCTGTTATGACTGGATTTGGCATTATCTTGCCTTATATTTTCTTGATCCCAGTTCGGGAGGGTCTCTATATTGTTTATAGTTTGTGCTTGTATCATAGCTGCTGGTACATATTATCAATAAAAAATGTATAAGTCAAGTAAAATCTGTGAAATTGAGTGGTAAAAGAGGAGTCGGTAATACCACTTAATGTTGTATTATTTGTTAAAAGTTGTCGAGAGAATAATTATACAAATTTTCAAGTTATTATTCTGTTATTATTTGCCTTAATAACTTACCAATATTCTAATATAGTCCATTTAAACGGTAATTTATGGCAAGATCAACTTATATCCCTTTTTGAATACCTAATGGAGACATCACCAAATGATAGACAAGTCCCTTCTTGTTTACATCTCAGGTTTAGCACGCTTCACATACATTGCCACATTATTTGTTGGTGCACGGGTTGTATTTTTTATCTGTTTGTTTATTTCTGTTTTCGGATGCGCGTATTGAACTAGGACAAAACGTAAACACGGGGTGATTTTGGTGTTTGCCAGCTGGTTCACGGGTGGTCTTACGGTGTGCCATCCGGCTCTTACTGGAGAGTAAGCTAAGAAGGGCTGATTTCTTAGAGTGCCCTCTTTCAGTCAGTCTGGCTTACCTAACAAAGGAGAAAGGTGTCATTATGGCATATGCTGGTATTAGTATTACAATAGCACATGGATCACTACTGCACACTGTACACTGCCGTTGCCATTGCCATACACAGCTTCATACGCTGTTCATTCTAAAGACTTTCTTTTGCTATCGGAATTGATGTTTAATGTTCAATTGTACATGTTGAATCAATGTAAGTTCTTGTGATGTATCTAATTGGTATTTATATATCAATTATATAGTGAATCATCTATTTTCCTTGTTTTTTCCTTGTCTGGATGTATCGGATTAAATAAAAATCAATTAAATATTTCAAACAAGATGAAATTTTCAAATTTATTGTTGATTTCTTCTGTACTTATTGGATCAGTTGTTTCTGAGGCAATTAGTGAAGATGTTGCCACTACTGTTGCTCACCAGCAACAAGAAGAAGAATTGGCTGTTAAATCAGAATCATTATACCATCCAGATGGTATTTTAAATCTTGATCTTATCAATGAAAAATTAGAAAAATGTGATGTTGTTATACAGTTAAATAAAGAATTAAAAGAACATGATCATGATCATGGTGAAGAAGGAGGATTTCGTTCTATGATTGAATACCTTTTCGCTAAATTATTCCCATTTGGTCCAGCAGGTAACTCACTTTTAGCAACAACATATATCTCAGGTCCACCAAATTTCATACTAGCTCTAATTCCTGCTAATATCAATGTTTCATCTTTATCTTTATTAGTCAGTTTTGCCATTGGTGGTTTATTAGGTGATGTTTTCTTACATTTATTACCACAAACATTTGTTGGTGAACCTCTAGAACATAATGCTTCATTTGTCTTAGTTGACTGTAGAAGAAATTGTATATTAGGTTTATTTATCTTTATTGGATTTTTAATGTTTTTCATTATTGATAAAAGTTTAAGAATTTTAGAACATACAGGCGATGGTGAAGAAAGTAATTCTCATTCACATTCTCATAGTCATTCTCATACATCAAGTGTTGCTGATGAAGTCATTAAAAGTAGTGGAGCTGAAAGCAGTGAATCAACTTTAAAGAATCGTAAGAAGGAAAAATCTATTGAAACTGAAACTGAAGAAGACGATGCATCATCATCTAATAAAGCTGTTGTTGCCAATCCAAATTCATCAGTTAAGACATCAGCATATTTAAATTTAATCTCTGATTTTACACATAATATTACAGATGGTTTAGCTATTTCAGCATCTTTTTATATCTCTCAAAATGTTGGTTGTACAACAACACTTGCAGTTTTCTTTCATGAAATTCCACATGAAGTTGGTGATTTTGCATTATTGATTCAAGGTGGTTTCACTAAATGGCAAGCTATGAATTCACAATTTGTTACAGCAATTGGTGCATATTTAGGTACATTTATTGGTATTTTCATTCAAGAATTAAGTAATCCACAAGAAGATTCAGTATTTAGTTCAACAGTTTCACAAATTACAGAAACATTTAATTCAATTATTGGTTCAGAGACAAGTAAATCAATTATTGAATCAAGTAAACCAATTTCAAAACAAATTATTGAAGATTCAGCTATGATTGCAAGTGGTTTATTTGGTACTACTGTAACACTTGGTGATTTAACATTACCATTTACTGCTGGTGGTTTCCTTTATATTGCCACAGTTGGTGTTATTCCAGAAGTTTTAGAATTAGAAAATAATTCAACTAGAGGACAAGAAATTATTAAAGGTTTATTACAAATTTTCTTTATTTTTGTTGGTATTGCTTTAATGTTTTCAATTGCTTGGTTTGAATAAATTGGATAGATAAAATAAGTAGATAAACGTATTTTAATATATGTTTAATCTTATTAAAATATTATATAACAATCATATTATATTGATTTGAAAGCAATAATAACAAATGTTTTAGAAAACCTCAATATTTTGATTCATCTTTTATTTTTTTATTTACATTTCAATTGATATTTTTTTGTTTGATTTTGAAATTTTCAACAGAAATTTTCTTATCTTCTATTAAGTTTTGATGAATTTTACTACTTACTTACTTATTTATTCAGTATTTTATTTTATATAGTTACAATGTTATATTATATTCTTTTATTCTTTAAGTCAAGTTAATTTGTTGTAATATAATTTTATTAGTCTGTTTGTTTCCATCTTTTTTCAAACTGCTTTTCCATGATTAATTTATTCCCTACACCGTTGTAGATTATTGAATCTGGAAGGAGAGCTAAGAGGGTCTGCAAGTGTGCAGATAAGTGCATTCATTCATTCACTTATTTATATGGGGAATTTGTGTTTGTGATTATGTAATATATATAAGATGCCCCCTAATACTTATCATTATAATTTACCGCTGAGCGGTTCCAGAAATAACTCTTGGGTAAATACTATCATCCAATCAGAAAGGTGCATTCTTCAAAGTGAACGGTGTTAGTATTTTAGAAATGGTAAGTTGTGCAACGGGAGCAGCATGGCTGAAATAGTGATGAGTTGATGTTGTATTTGTACAGTGTGGGAATGCACACACACACTTCAATTTCTCTGTCTACCTGTCTGAATCTCTGGTCCGCAATTTAGCTGCCCTTTTGCTAATTTTCTTGAATTAAAACGAATCAACAGAACCTGAACAAAAATATACGCAAATGCAAACAAACAAATACAAATTAATTAGGTTTTTTTGGTTTAAATTGTTAGAGAATTTACCCAAAGAGGGAAATAACTCTGTAGAATGCTTTCTTGCATCCTGACACAGGCGGGCACGGATATTTACATACGCTACGCAGATACCGACAGGCGCACAGAGATGCGGGCGGTGTTTCAGCTGACTACACGCAAAGCAGAGACCCGGATGCTCCTGTGGCTATTCTCCGATTCCCCGTACGTGCAGGGTGGATCCAGGTTGTCTGTCCGGAGTCTACGCGAAGTCTCCGTTCTCCGTTCGCCGTTCGCCGTTTTGGTTTAAATTGTTAGAGAATTTACCCAAAGAGGGAAATAACTCTGTAGAATGCTTTCTTGCATCCTGACACAGGCGGGCACGGATATTTACATACGCTACGCAGATACCGACAGGCGCACAGAGATGCGGGCGGTGTTTCAGCTGACTACACGCAAAGCAGAGACCCGGATGCTCCTGTGGCTATTCTCCGATTCCCCGTACGTGCAGGGTGGATCCAGGTTGTCTGTCCGGAGTCTACGCGAAGTCTCCGTTCTCCGTTCGCCGTTCGCCGTTCGCCGTTCTGCTTTTTTTGCTCCGTTTTGGTGTCTGGAGCCTGTGGTAGCCTGTCAGCTGCAGTGGCTGTTATCTGTCTCTCAGCCTTGATAACTGATTAGATTCACGTACACTTTTATTAAGATGTTATCATTAGTATGTTTAATGTTAATATTAACTGTTAAATTGTTTAATTGTTTAATTTGTAATTTGTTTAATTAAAAGCAATTGAAATTGTGTCTCTTAGATCTCCACTTGTCTCTTTTCCCTTGTTCTTATCTTATCTCAGTACTCTACAACTGTATGGTTGTCGTGTCGTGCCTCCTTGTTACAGTCTCTCCTTCCCTCCTTTCTTTTCATTTCCTCCCTACTTGATCCTTGTTTCTCCTTCTGCTTGAACCTCTTTTGCCCTCTTGGAACTGCGCTTCACCAAACCCTTCCTCCTCATAATTCTGGGTGCCACATCTCACATCGCACATCTCAATTCTTTCACTCACACTCACTGCCTCCTGTGGATTCTCGCTCACTTTGATCTGTCTAGATCAGCCTTATCATACCCTGTAACTGTTTTTTCTTATCGCACTTCATTTCATCCCCCATTGTCTCCGACTATTGTTTCTAGATCTTTTCTTAAATAATATAACTACTCTTATCGTAATAACATCAATATTATTTATTTAATTTCATATTTATTAAAAAGAAAAACTTATAAATAGACTACTTTAGTTTATATTATTGTTTAAATTGAAATATTATTAATTATAATTCACTAGCAATCATTTATTATTGCTATATTTTTAACCTAGACTTAACTTATATATATCTTTAAACTAGATATATTATATACCATACCATACAATTTATATAATATTAAATTTGTTTAATTTAATATTTATAGAAAAAAAAAGGAAAATTACTGATAAACTCACTTGATTTGTTCTTACCATACCATCCACATACAATATATACATTTGAAGTATATTTTATATTATCTTTACAATTATTTATAGATCTAATATCTTATCAATCATACTCACATATACATACACATACACATACACATAAATACATTCACATATAATTTCTTATTTAATAAAATGGCTTATACTTACACTTTTGAATGGCCATCAACTAATGTTAATGAAGTCTACGTAACTGGAACTTTTGATAACTGGAATAAATCTGTAAAATTAGTTAAATTACCAAATGAAAATAAATTTAGACAAACTATTAATTTACCTTATGAAAAAACTATTTATAAATTTATAGTTGATGGTAATTGGATTGTTTCAAATTTTGATAAAAAAGAATTCGGTTTAGATGGAATTGAAAATAATGTTATATTTCCTGAAGATTTAATTAAATTAGATTCAATTTTAAATTCATCAAATATTCTCAATAATAATATTAATAATAATACTACTACTAATAATAGTAATAACATTAACTCAAATACTACTAATAATAATAATATTAATGATCGTGAAAGTGAATTCACTTCAATTTCATACCCTAGTGAACAAGAAAGTTCAACTAATACTGATGATTTTGTATTATCATTAAATCAAAGTGAAGATGATTTCATCAATTTCGATTACAATGATGTCAATAGTTTTAACAATGGTGAATCTGAAGATATCGAAGAAGTAAATCTTCCAACTAATGATCCAAATGAAATAACTATTAATGATTCAACTTTAGATCCAAATCAAAGATCTGTTAAATTTATTAATATTAGTACCTCTGATTTTAATAATAATAACAATGATAATGATAATAAAAGTTCTATTAATAATATGGAATCATCAGTTCAATTAACTATAAATAATTTAGAATCTTCATCTTCTTTAAAAAATTTAGATTCTAAAAATAATTCAATTATTCAAATTCAAAATTATAAATTACATTTCTCAAATGATTTAATTAATAATCATAATCATAATAATAATGATTTTTCTGAAAATTCAACTATAAATAATGATAGAGAAACTGATTTTGTTATTACTTGTACTGATGATTTTGATAATAATCCACCAGGATTAAATTCAAATAGTTTATCAAATAGACAATTTCGATATTCAACTGATGATAAAAAATCTTCTGCTATTTTATCAAGATTAAGAAATTTCTTTAAATGATTTAACCTTATTCTACTTTTACTATACAATTATTTGTATTATTTCGCTCATTTTCGCTATTATATTGGCTTTCATTGCTATTATGAATGACTCGCTTTACTTTACTTTTCAAATCTTTAATTTTAACATTCTTCTTTATTTTTATTTTCTTTGGGTTTATTCTATTCTTTACTACAAATATCGTTTTCTTAATCAACTGTGTGGTGTCTGTCTTTTTTTTCTTTTTCTTTTTTTTATTTTTTTATTTCCATAATCCCGAAACCCCGATCGGATATAACAATGTCTACAAGTTTCTTGTTATTGTTGTTAAAATTCAGATTACTTTTATTTTGCTCATTCTGACAGGATTTCTTTGTTAGAAATAGTTTTTTTATTATTAGTATTATTATTATTCTGGTGACTTTAAACAATATATCATATTTCATTTATGATTATAATATATTTGTTTGATTTCTTGTGCTATGGCTTGCAGTTCTATTAATTCACTGATTTTTACTTGAATTGTCTTGACTTATTTTTTTTCTTTTTATTGTTTCTTGTATCTTGAGTCTTGTATTGAAGATATGCTAAACATCATTTTTATTTTACTTAGTGATATTTCAAGTAATCTTTTAGTTATCCTTTTTTTTGTTTTATTTTGCAGTTTAATCACCTTTTATGCCTCTTATTTTAAACTATGGATAGAATTTCTGTAATTTAAAAGAAATCAAAAAAGAGGGTATTTATACTTATTTTATATATTTGAATTCTCATATATATATTTATGTATATATATTTATGTATATATATTTATATATTTATATTTATAAATAAAAATTATTCTGTTTTTTTTTCATCATCTGATTTTTCAATACTTTGATTTTTTGAAGCCTCTAAATATTCTTTTCTCTTTTTAGTAATATCTAATAATGAAGGACTATTTTCAATATATTCAAAATTACTAAAACCAGAAACTTCGTCTTCAGCAGTAGCTTTACTCATATCTAAATATTTTAAACTTCTATTTTGAAAATTTTTAATTTTTTTATTTGATATTAAATCTTTTTTATATTTATCATTTGATGCAGATAATGAATAAAATGAACCTGCAAGAAAGAAAAAAGCAGCAATTATTGGTTCTATTTTAATATCTATTGGAATCGAAAAAAAACTACTGGAATTATCTTCATCTGTACTTATACCACTATTATCATTATTTTGATTATTGTTATCACCATTATTAAATATTTCATCTGGTGTTATTTCTTTCTTTGATTCTAAAAATTTTGATAATTGATTGAATTGATAAGTTGAATAAATTGAATTAACAAATATAATAAATCCAATTAAAAAAAAAATTTGTGCTGTTGTTTTCTTTGAAAATGCCATTTTTGATTATATTATATAACAGTCAAATCAGTCTTATATACTCTCTATTTACACTTTGATTATTTATGGCTAATTTGTAGTATACACCTATATACAGTTGAATTGACAATTTTATTCAAATCTTATAATGCAATCCAAGTAACTATAAAGCAATGATACACTTAAAATATTGATTAATCGTTGGAAATCACACTAAATGGACCTTAGATCCAAACAAGTTTAAGTCTCCAACTATAGCCATGTGCTGCAGTTACTCTCCTCCTAGTAGTACCCTGAACTAGTATCTCAAAATCAGTAGCTCCGACGCCGCCGGTAAAGAACATGTACGTAAAGTCCCTTAAGCAATAAGGTGTACGGGTTTGGATTGCATGAACTTATTTCATAATTCTTGTTGTTGTCTTCAATTTCACTTCCTCTATTATTTAAGAAATAAAGGTCAAGATACTGAAACTAACATAAAAACATCTAAATACTAGTGAAAATTGTTTAACTCTAATACTGTGATAAGAAAAAAGTACAATTCAAAAGTAAGCAGGAATGTTGATTAACATTTGTGGAAAAAACTAAATAGTTAAGGGAATGTAATTACTTTCAATGATTTTTAATTCTCTTCCAAATTAAATAAATATAGAATAAATAACTTTTCTTGTTGAGTCATTCTAGAGGAATTAATTCAAATTATGTTAAAAGAATTAAATTTATCTGAATTTATATGAGATAATATGCGTTAGTATGTTGGTATGAGTTAATATGAGTTAATATGAGAAAAATTCAGGCGGGATTACAACCGTAAATAGACTCAAAATACAATTTTTATAAATTATACCATAGTAAACCATATAAGTATTGCTGCAAATAGAATTAAATTATTAAAAGACATTGTCATGATAAATTCTAAAACGAGACATATTAGGAATGGGAATTACAACGGCGGCGAATATTCCATATAATTGCTCTTTGTTAAATCATTTTATTACGACTATCAAAAACTAGGGGTGTGTAGAGCAATATTATTGTTATTTTCCTTCAACTAACAAATTTGATTCAATCAAAGTTTAAAGTCTTACATGTACTGAAAAAAGAAGTGAATATAGCTTCTCAATCAATAAGGTAAGAATCCCGATTCTCACAAAAGTCTCAGACAGGAGCGGACTTTCAAATTTGAGCGCAATCTTAAGGAAATTAGAGTCACGTAGTTGAAAGATAATGCCTTTCTGTTGTTCCTTGTTTCTACGACAATAACATCACTTAGATTGATATTCAACTTGCTCATTTGAAAATAATAAATCTGTTCCCGTTTTATTACATTGTTGTTAAGAGAACACAACACCTTGATAAATATTCAGATGACCCATTATCGGAAGCAAAAATTGGTTGTTTCTATTTCTAGAAGGTACAATATTAACGAGATGTAAGATAGTGTGCACATGGCAGATAACAAAGAGTTAGAGAATAAACTGTAATTATACACGAAATCTGTGACAAAGTGAAAAAGTCCAGGTTTGTTAAACATAAACACCTTAAACATGTTCAAAATGGATTTCCGACTGGGTAAGAACCTGATATTATCCGACTCTCTATCAGGTCCTGAAAAAAAATGAAAAAGAATGACTCCGATTCCCTGTTTCAGTTCCTGTGCTCCTCTGTCTATCCCCGTGGCTGCATGCTATCTTCAATGACCGCGGAGGTCTCATAGTCCGACGTTCACAGAACACCGCATTGGTTATCTGGCTATCTGGCGTGGTACTTGGTGTACGGCGATTCTTCTCGGGTCCTGTCTGGGCTGCTGATTTGTAAGCACTACAGCGGGATTGTATGGGGGTCACTGGATTGTCAATGGTGTGTCACTGGAGTGTCGCTGGAGCGGCTGAAACCAGTACGCGTGGATGGATGGTGTACCCGTGCGTGCGTCAAGACCAGCAATGGGCAGCGCTCGCGATAAGGTGCCCGTTGGGAGACATATTCAGCAGCACCACAGGCCCACGCCGCATCGTGTTTTCTCGTGTTGTCTCTGGAGTGCTAGACACCCCGATGGTTCACCAAAGAGGGACAGGACAGGGTTCGGGACTAGAGCTCTGCCTAGAGAGAAATTTACGTAGCAGATCTGCTGAACCCGATTTCTTCCTTGACAAGTGATTGATTGACATGGCGGTTGTCTTTGTCTTGGTCAAACTTTAACTTTTATACAAGCATTCTTCTTGTTGCTGATGTGTGAATGTGAATTAATCATTGTTCTTTTTTAGTTTAGTTGGTTGATCTAATAATATAGTGTAATATTTACATTTTGGTCTACCCACCTATACTCTTAGCACTCAACACGAGTATATTAAATTTACAAGGGCTGTAATTCGTTTAAATTGCTCGCCATGATGGCTGATAAATCCACTGGTAAACTCAAATGATGCTAGATTAGTACCCTATTGTCCCTTTGTATTGTTTTTTTTTCTTTTCAGATTTGTGTAGTTTTACTTAACAAACTATGGTTTGCAAAGTTTGGCCATCTTTTAAGACAACCAAGAGTCAGAAATGTTACAGTGTGCCCTTCTATTGTTCCTTTTTCGCTTTTTTGTGTATCTGTGACGATTCATTTCAAATCCCTATTTTGTACTTTCAGTAATGCCTTTTTTTCTCCTTTTAGTGTGTGAATTTACTAAACTGTGTACATTTACCTACTTATGTCATTCGCTTAATGATTGTAATTTTACAAAGAAAAACGGTAATTTCTTTCTTTTCGCTCCTAAGCGGGTTTTAGACGGAGGTTGAAAGTCATTTGTTTTATTTGTAACTATCTTGCCCTTCGGTTATTGATATTAAAAGGTCATTCAAAGTTAAGCGAATATGTATTCGATAGTAATAATGAGTGTAACATGTCCCAAAATTTCCGTACCAATCAGATCCCTTATTAAGAGATAAATGAAATATTATGGAAGCTTATCTTTACATGTTTACCTTTTTGGCGAATGAAATCAATTGGGATTCAAGTTTAAACAATACCATATCACACCCCGTAAATTTTGATATATCTGAGTTGATGTGTATAGTGTATATGATTAAACTGTGGTAATATGTAACTATTTACTTTTAGTGTCTATTTTTTCTTAATTATGTGATACTTTGTTTTTTTCTTCTTGGTTTCGGTTTTCTTTTTGTTTAGTTACTGCTCTAATTTCATATTCTTTTTGTTCCGACTTGCATATATTTAATTTTTTTGGTTATAACCTTTTGTCTATGAGATACATGATTAAACTATTTTGTTTTATCATCATTCATATTTCTTTGCCAACACATCATTGTTTCATTGATCATTTATTGTAACGTTATATGCTATTTTTCTTTTTTTTTTCTTTTTTTTTCTTTGGCTGCTTTTGTTTCCTTTTTTGTCTTTGTATTTGCTTTCCATTTTTTAAATAAATAATTAATTAATGAAAGCATTCTATAGATAATGCATAATATATTACACAATATCATAGCTTTTGAATTCGCCTTGTAGTGAAATCCATTTGTAGAATTAAATTGTATAAATACCGCTTATATTTTCTCTAATCTCTGTAATTTATAAAAATTAATTATTTGCTTTAAGTATTATTAATTTATTTCTATTATTATTATTCATTACTTAAATATAATTATATATTTACATAATATTACAAAATGCTTGCTACTCAAATTAAACCAATTACAACTAGAGCTTTAAAATCAACATTAACTCCTATTGTTGATTTATCAATAAGAAGTTTTTCAACGAGTGCTATTAGAAAGACAACTTTATTAACTGCTGATGATAAGATAAAAGCATCAGTTAATGAAACAAAATTTTTAACTAAAAATCAGTATGAACATCCAGGATTTGAAAATGAGTTATTAGATACTGTTAAATTTGAACATAGACCATGTAAGAAGCCAAGTGATTATGTTGCATTGGCCATGATTAAAACTTTAAGACATTCATTTGATTTCTTTACTGGTTTTAAAGAAGCTAATACAAAAGAAGAAAGTTTAAAGATTTATAATTCATCTAAAAGAATGACACCTGAGAAATGGTTAAATAGAATTATTTTTCTTGAAAGTGTTGCTGGTGTTCCAGGTTCAGTTGCTGGATTTTTAAGACATTTACAATCTTTAAGATTATTAAGACGTGATAAAGCATTTATTGAAACATTATATGATGAAGCTTATAATGAAAGAATGCATTTATTAACTTTTTTAAAAATTGGTAAACCAGGTATTTTTTCAAGAACAATGTTATATATCGGACAAGGTGTTTTTTCAAATATTTTCTTTTTATGTTATATAATGTGTCCTAGAATTTGTCATAGATTTGTTGGATACCTTGAAGAAGAAGCGGTTTCAACTTATACTAGATGCATTAACGATATTGATTATGGTTTATTACCAGAATTTAATAAATTAGAAATTCCAGATATTGCTAAAGAATATTGGCATTTAAGTGATAGTGCTAATATGAGAGATTTAGTTAATTACGTTAGAGCTGATGAAGCTAAACATAGAGAAGTTAATCATACTTTTGCTAATTTAAAATTACGTGGTCAAGAAATTGATAGAAATCCATTTGCATTAGTTATTGAAGATTCAGAAAAGAAACAACCAACAAATACATTAAAAAATTCTAAAGCACAAGGTTGGGAACGTGATGATTTAATTCTTTAATTAAACTTAACTCAACTATATTATTCTTTTATTTTTACTATATAGTTTATGACACAATATTTATGAATCTATGATTTTTTATCTTTCCCCGTTTATTTTATTAATTTTTCATTTAATTTATTACCTATAAAGTTTTTTATTTCTTTACACATTTTTCAAATACATTATGGCTGTTTAGTTGTCAATTGATCCCTTTTATATTTTATTTACAGACAACTAAACCTTTTTTTTTTAGTCAGGCAAAAAATTTTGCAACTTATCTAGATTATATAACTTATTTTACTTCGACTTGTTTATTTTCCCCAATATATTTATTATTTCACTTCTTTATGAATATCTTTATATAACTAACCAACTAAGTAAAACTACCTTGTATCTTGAAATCCGTGACACATCACTAAATTGTGGCTCATAAGAAGCTCACGCTACTGATGTAAGCATGATGTAATCGAGATTGAGGGAATCACAAAATCTTAGATTCATTAATTAGGGAAAGAAAACGCGTACTCATTTAACAGCTGGTTTTGGTGACGTGGATGGCAGGAGAACACAGGCCCATTTTTTACTGTCTTCTGTTGGCTGTTTTCTACAGCTTAACCAGGGCTCCCTGTTGTGTCAGCCAGAGAATTTCCGTGCTGTGCTCCTGGTTTCTCAGCCATGCGCCGTGCGCCTGGCACGTTCTTTCGGAAGAACCCACTCAGGCGCTCAGGCATTCAGGCCAACCCACCATCCCAACAGTGTGCCATCTGGCCATCCTCCCAGCAGAGCAGCTGTCAAGTCAGCCCGTCCAGCCAGTCCGCCAGCCTGGGCAGAGCTGTGTGCAGGAAGCAGAGCACAGAGTCACATCAACGTGCGTCAACTTTACTTGTTGTGCTTTTCTTTAATTGTTGAGTGCATATTGGCTCTCATGTTTCCCATGTCTCTCATGTCTCTGGTGTTTCTTATGCTTCTTGTTCTTCTTGTTCTTCTTATATTTCATTGATACACTTTGTACATCTTGTACGCTTAGTACATCTAGTACATCTTGTACATCTTCTATAATCTTCTATAGTTTATTCTATAATTTGCATCTGTTGAATCTGTATCTGTCTAATTTGTAGGGTACTTACTACTCTCTTACTTACCTTACTTACTTTCCCTTGCAGCTTTCACTTTTCTTACTGTTGATACATACCCTCTTTCCTGTCTACTACTTCTACAGATTCATATCGTGATTAGCATTTGTAAAAACT
Organism: [Candida] boidinii; assembly: GCA_001599335.1. Taxonomy (NCBI): domain Eukaryota; kingdom Fungi; phylum Ascomycota; class Pichiomycetes; order Pichiales; family Pichiaceae; genus Ogataea; species [Candida] boidinii. Next base: position 2,645,010 of record BCGP01000002.1, on the reverse strand, counting down.
GTATGTACTCTTTGGTCCCTTGTATGCTTTTTGTTCAGTGGTTTTCTTATCTAAATACATATATTTTCTCTCTGCCCGATATCGTTTTTTGTTTGTATATTTAACTGGCTTCTAGATAAACTCCAGGTGAATCATCATATCCCCGACTACTATTATACTTCTTACTCTGACACATATACATTCATGAACAAAAAAATAAATACATACATACTATAACAAATCTTATTATTTAATTGATATTCTTTCCATTTTTACTCTAAATTCTAATGAATCTCAAGAATTAACAATCAATATAAATATATAATTAAAAAAGTTTTTAAATTCACTTGACATCGTTTAATATTATAGACAGACAGTACAATTATGGATTTAGATACTGATTTTGAAAATGATCAATTTTTCACATCATCTCCTCAAAAAAATGCTGTGATACCACATATCAATAATACACATACTACTCTAAATAATATCCCAACAATATTGCCTACTGCATTTCAATTGTCTACTTCAAATAAAACCACTATCAATACAAATACACATACATCCAATAAGAGTTCAAAATATTCACATAAAGATGGGGACCCTTTACTTTCTTTGAAAGGTAAAATGGATCAGCGTATAGATGATCTTTTCCATCCTATGGAACAATATAATATAGAAAATAGGAAAACAATTGAAAGAAATCCTAAAACTGTTTCAAGATTAAAAAATTCAAGACATCATAGTCATCATGTACATCATACAAATCATAGACAACAGAATAGCAATAATAACAATAGTCTTATTGATTCAGATGAAAGTTCTAATTCAATTAAAATTTCAAGAAATCAAATAATGAATATGTTAAATAATAGACAATCAAAAAAAGAAATAAAACTATTAAAACAAAGAGGTGGTATAAATACAATGCAAAATTTTGTATTTTCACAAGAAAATAAAAACAGACTTATAGAATTACAAAAACAAGCTAATGAAAATTCAGTATTTGATATTAATAAATTATTAGGTGAAATAGATAACGCTTATGATGCAGATTATGATGATGATTATGAAAGTTTTAATGAATATCATAGCGCTAATAGCAGTCATCATACAATTAATTTGGATAACTCACATAAGAATACTGATATCAATAATAATAATATTGAAGAAAATTCCGCAGATTCTAATTCAATACCTTTCACTTCATCGCTTTCCTTTTCTGCATCATCAGAAGCATGTTACACGCATAATTCATCTAGGAAATCACTGAATAAAAAATTACCATCAGAAATGGATGTGGATCCATATTCTAATACCACTATATCTAATAATGAAAATAGATATAACGATAATACAAACACAAATAATACTACTAATAATAATACTAATAATAATAATAATAATAATAATAATAATAATAATAATAATAATAATTATGAAGAAATACAGTTTATCAATGAAGAAACTATTGAACAAAGACAACTTGAAGAAATGTTAAGATTAGAACAATTAGAGTTAGAAGAATTAACTGCTAATTTATCTTTGGTTTAAAAAGTGTTTGAATTATATATTTAAATGTATATTTTATATTTTATTTTGAAACATATTTAGTCTTTATATATTTATTCTCATATTTTTAATATGTAATTTGTAACTCTAGCTTTTAAAAAGTAGCGACTGCAACCTCGCGTAAGTTAAGATTCTCAAAGCGGGGGAGATCCCTGTATGCGAAGAGATGGCCACAGAGAAGTTCCGATCGGGGCAGCACGGTGTTCTGACGTCTGATAGCCGGACTCCTTGCCCGTGGTATTTCCCGGGATCTCAAATTCATGGCCGCCCTGTCTGATACCTCATCTCCAGGCTTTCTCCATGCTCTTGCCATGTCTGATCTGTTCCTGATTGGTCTTGGGCAAATAAGGAGACAACAACATCGCTTCTGTTTCATCTCTTGCAACAAGACATCTCCACTCACACATTCCCAATTTTGCCACCCTGGTTTCCAATCATTCTTCTTTTAGATCTGCTCTAAGGGATCAACAGATAATCAATTGATTTAAAATAAAAAGGACTTAACTCATTAGCATTTTCCAGGTAATTAAAGATAAAGTCAATCGACAATACCGCACTGCACAAGAGATATTAAGTGCCTTCTTTTATTAACTCTCAATTATTTTCACACAAAAATGTCAGATTGGGATGATGCTGATATGTACGATGACGAAGAAGATGAAGAAGAATTATCATTTGAAGATACAGATGAAGAATTAGGTGAAGCCAACGATGTACAAGATGACAATGCGGAATTGGATGGTTCGGATAACAGACTACAGAATTTTGATTTTGAAGGACAATATTTTTGGGGTAAAGAATTGAAAGAAGATGATAAATTATTAGATGCAATAGATATATTTAAAAAGGTAATAGAATTTCATAATGATAATGATATTGAGAAAGATGATAAACTTAAACCAGTGAATAATAATAATAATAAAAATAAAAATAAAGATGAATATATTTTTAAATCAATTAAACAATGTATGAAATGTTATTTTGAACTAAAAAATTATGATCAAATTTTAGAATTACTAGATTTATTTTTTAAACAACTTCCATTAGTGAATTTATCATATGGTGAAACATCATTTACAAAATTAGTTAATAAATATGATAGAGATAATAATTCAGAATTTTTAAATAAATTTTATGATAGAATTATAAATTATTTAGAAATAATAAATTCAAATAATAATAAATTAGAAAATTATAATTCAAATATTAAAAGTTATTCAACAATGAAATTTGAAAGAGTATGGCTAAGGTGTAATTTAAGGAAAACAAATTTATTAATTGAAAATAAAAATTATAATGAATCATTAAGAATACTAAATATTTTAGAAAAAAATTGTGAATTCTCAACAGAATCAATAAAGACAACATTTTTAATTGAAATTATATCAAATAAAATTATAATAAGTATGGCAAATGGATTTAATATTAAAGAATTAAAATATTTAAGTGATAAAGCTAAAAAATTAATGTATGGTGTACCACATTCAAGAATTATAGGTATTGTTAAAGAATGTATGGGATTAGTTAATATGTATTATAATGATTATTTAAATGCAAGTATTAATTTTAATGAAAGTTTTAAAAATTTTAATGAAAGTGGTGATGAAAGAAGAATTGAAGTATTAAGTAAATTAATAATAAGTAATATATTGTGTGAATCAAAGATAAATCCATTTAAATTAAATGAATTTCAAATTTTTGTAAAAAACAATTTAAAAATTCAAAAATTAATGATATTATATAATTCAATTCAAGATTTAAATTTAAAAAAATTTAATAATTTAATTAAAAGAGATGAAATTTTTAAGAAAATTTTAAATGATGATTATTTTTTAAATAAATATTTAAAAAATTTTGAAGAATTATTAATTTCAAAATTTTTAATTAATTATTTTAAAAATTTTAAATTTGTTTCTTTAAATTATTTATCAATAAAATTAGAAATGTCAATTGATGAATTAGAAGATTTATTAATTAAATTAATAAATAAAGGTGATTTAATAAATATAAAATTAGATTTAGTTAATGAATTAGTAATAATTAATGATTTTAAAAATAATAACAATTATAATTATAATTCAACAATGTGGTCAAAGACATTTAATACAATTGAGTTTTTAAATAATCTTAATTCAATTAATAATAATTATAAAAATAATAACAATAATAATGAAAATTGCAATAGTGCAAGTACTGAAAATAGTGGTTCAAGTACTTCAACTACAACTATAAACACAAATAATAATTTTAATATTAATTCAAATTATAATATAAATAAAGATAATGTTGAAAATTCTGGTGATATCAGTATTTCCACCGCTGGAATCAATAATACCAATGGCAATAGTACTACAACAGGTAATTTAAATAGTAATAATAATTATACATTTAAAAATGTTACATCAATGATTAATAATGGTAATGGTATATTATTAGATACAGATTTTTTTAATATTGAATTATCTAAAAATAGGTTATTTAAATTATTAGGTGGTAATTTAAATAATATAATAAATAATAAACAAGAATTAACAAATTTTATATCAAATTTTATTAAATATATTTATTCAAGTTTACCAAAACCTAAAAAATTAAAATTATCACATATTGAAAAAATTAAAATTGAAAATTTAAATAAAGAAAATGAAAAATTAAATAAAATTAATAAATTATTAAAAAATTTTAATTCAAATATTAATAATAATGATAATAATAATAATAATAATTTAGAATTAGATTTAAATTCAATTGATTTTTCAAATATAAATTCAAATTTTAATTCTGAAATAGATTATAATATTGAAGAAGTTTTACAAAGTACTTTATTAGGAGAATTAGATATACCACATGATCATGATAATGATGATGAAGATGATGAAGATAATGATTTACAAAACGATGGTTTAAACGAGGATGGAGAATATATTGATGATTATGATCAATTTGATGAAATTGAATATGATAATAATGATGATGTTGATGAAATTGAAGATGAGGACGAGGATGATGATGATATTGATGAAGAAGAAGGTGAAGATGATAATAATACTAGATGTGTAAATACAGAAGGCGATAATGGAAATAACAGTGTTAAATCAACTGTTGATGAAAGAAATGCTGAATCACTGAGGCATGATACGACTCAGGGAATCGATTCTATGAATATAGAAAGCGAAGACAGTTCTAACAAGAAGACAAGACGAACATCCTCAAAATCAAAGAGTCGTAGAAGCGGTAGTAGTGATAATTTAAAGACATCAACTAAGGATAGAAGATATCATGGCAATGATGGAGATAGTACTGGAAGTAAGAATACTAAGAGTAGTAAAGTTAAAAATAATAATCAATTGAAAAAATCTACAGATTTACTTTCATTATTTAATTCTAAAAAGAATAAAAAAACACTTGAAAAATTGATTGAACATTTAAAGAACTGTAATTACGTTGATAATGATGATGATGATGATGATGATGATGATGAAAATTCTAAGATTGATGTTAATTTACTCACAAATATTTTTAAACTTGTTAGTGCAATTGATAATTATGAATTAAAATTAATGAACGGTATAGAAGGTTTAGATATTTCTAATAATATTAATAGAGAAAGTATTAGTGTTAGTGTTTCAGTTGATAACTCATCTAAACAATAAACTAAAAACAAGGATATCATTATCCGCTACTAATTTATATTATGTATATTACATAGGTGTTTGTATAATATATATTTAGAAGTAATTAAGTAACAAATAAACAAACAAATAAATTAATGTATTGTATTGTAATGAATTTGTATGTATTATGTAGCAAACACTAACTGAGTTCACAACTACAACAAATGGAAAGTCAGATTACTTAAAAATTAAAGTGGGTTTAAGAGTGAACAATCTAGGAGCGGTAAAAGTAGACATGGGCAGTATAAGTCATACGCCGTATAGCATGTTAGTATGAGTTGCTCCGAGACATCCGCTGGTGTTTAATTATATACTACGGTATGGTATGTGATGGATATGGTGTCGTCTTTCGTCAATGGAATACAAATATTTTATGGCGCAAGTATATGTATTGACAGACAGCATAGTAAGAATGTACGATGTTTCTAATACTACTCCTCATAAAAATTTACAAGCTTAGATTAACAATGTCTCTTATCTCTCGCATTCTCTCCGCTTTTCATATACTTGCATACTATTTGTATACTATAAGAACTAGTACAACGAATTATCCTAATGAGGCACAACTGTGTTGTATTATTGAATTCGAGATTAACAATGGTGGCAAAAATCCACCTGTAGTAACGCAGACAGATTAAATAAATATAATAATAAATGCAGAAGTGACTGTAAAAATGTAAGTAAGAAAGAACAAAAAGAACAAGAAGAACAAAAAGAACCCTGTGCATCGCTCGAATCTCTTGTTTGCTCTCTCGTTTTGTCTCCGTTTAAAGTTTGGCAAGAACTGTGTAGCTTTTTGAATTATGAGAATTATCACTGTATTAGTATATTTTACTTTATTTTACTGTATATTACTGTATATCACGGCTCAACTGGCTGAAAGCTTAGCCCCGCAGGCTGCCTCGTATAAGAGTCGCACACGCACTGGCCGCCCGTCTGTGGTTTCTGTGGCAGAGCACTCTGGGCCGGAAAAGGAGACTGACGGGAGCCAGACACAGCCATCCAGGGCACTTTTCTTCATCCCCGCCGGGGTATTTCAGCCACCCGCTTGAGACACACTCCGCCCAGCATCCTCCGCCGCCTCCCCCCCCCCACTCTCCCGGCTCCCTGCTCTCCCTGCTCTGCCTGCCCCAATAATTCGGAGCATAGGGCCCGTTAGGCGCGAGAAACGCAGGAAGCTCTGCCGGCGATGTCTTGCGGTGTCTTGCGGTGTCCCGTTGTGGGTCTTGCCCCGTCCTTTCGATGGGATCTCTTTGTTCAGGTGCATGTGCTTCTTGTTTCCTCTTTGTCTCCGTCTGCGTCCTTCTTTGTTCTCTTGTTTTGTTCTGTCTTGTTCTGTCTTGTTCTGCTTCGTGGTATGCTATTCAGTTGGCTTATTTTCTTGCTCTTCTGCTTTCTCCTTCCACCGTTTCAACTTGTATTTACAACTCTTAAATCATCCAAATACACGTTTACATCTTGCTAATAACAGTACCAGAACAAATCATAAAAGCCTTCATCACAGTATCAACAATCGCAACAATCATAATAATAGCAAAAATAACAATTCACAGTCTACTTGAACTTTCAATTCACTCATTCTCTGATTGGTAACTGGCAATTGACTTCATCTGATACTGGCATTGACAACAAAGACAATCAATTGAATTGCCATTTAAAAATATCAGATTTATATATAGATTAAGCTATTTATTTCATTTTCATCAATTTAAAGTATTCATATATCGTCCAATTTCTATTTAAGACTTGTTCATTTGATTAACATTGAGGATTGTCGAAAATGGAAGAAGAAAATTCTAACAACTCATTTCCTTCTCCAGTAAGGACATCAAATCATCCTTACGCTGATTTAACATCTGCAACTTCTCCTAACAACAATTCAAATACTGAACAACAACCTTCAATTGCAAATCAAGAAACACCAGCAAAACCATCGTCACCTCTACGTCATGTTCATCATATCTCAGAAAATGCTCTTGGAGTTGAGTCAAGTCTTTCTTTAGTTCCACAACCTTCTATAGATGATACTGAGGATATCAAAGAAAAGCAACACTTAAATTCTTCATTATTAAAATTAAAATTATTAGATTGTTTAAGAAATAATGATATTAATAAATTAAATAATTTAATTAAGGAAGTTAAATCAAATAAAAATATAGGTTCTGATGATTCATCAAAAAAATTATTACATCAATTATTACATTTAGCAGTTCAAGTTGGTCATTTAAATATTATTAAATATATAGTTAATAATCATTTAGTATCAGATATCAATTCACAAGATGATTCAGGTAACACTCCTTTACATTTAGCTTCAATGTCTTCAAGAATGGATGTCATTGAATTTTTAATGGGATTATCATCAATTAATGATTGTATAATAAATGAAGATGCAAAACAAGCAATTGAAACAACTTCTGATTTACAAACAGTTCAATTATTATCTGATATGAGAACTAAATTTGTTGAAGTTAAAGCAAATGAATTAAGAAATGCCTTTGAAAAAAGAGATTTTAAAACTTTAGAAAATTTATTATCTTCACAAAGAGTTAGAGATTTACTTGATATTAATGGTACTGATCCAATAACTGGTGATACAGTATTATTGGAATTCATTAAAAAAGATGATATAGAAATGGTTAAATTCATTTTACAATATGGTGGTGATCCCTTCAAAAGAAATTTAAATGGTAAATTACCAATTGATTTTGCTTCATCTGCTGCAATGAAATCTTTAATTCAAGAAAATTGTAAAAATCAAAATATAATTGACCCATCGGCTCCACAACAAATTGGTCCTCCAACTTTTAAAGGATTTTTGAAAAAATGGACTAATTTTGCAAGTGGTTATAAATTAAGATGGTTCATCTTAGATTCTGATTGTCGCTTATCTTATTATAAATCTCCAAATGATATAAATAATACTTGTAGAGGTATGATACATTTAGCTAATGCTTCTTTGAAAATGGATAGCTCTGAAAAATCTAAATTTGAAATTATTATTAATAGCAGAACAGGTAATCCAATTAGATGGCATTTGAAAGCTAATCATGTAATTGAAACAAATAGATGGGTTTGGGCTTTACAAAATGCAATTAGATACGCTAAAGATTTAGATAAACAGAAAAGAATAGCTTCTCGTCAACAATTACAGCAATCTCAACAACATGATACTTCAGGTGCTGCTGCAACTACTAGCTCTGGCTCTGGTCCAGGTTCTGGTGCTATTTCGTCACAATTACAATCACATTTAACACAAACCCCTGCTTCTCATCATCAAGATCATGTTTTACAGTTGCAACAACAAAAGAGAAATCCAAAGGAGAGTTTTGATTCTTATAGGTCAAATCCAGATTTTGCTAATTCACCATCATCTCCAGCTTCTTTAACTTCTCCAACTTTTAATAGTATGGCTCCAGCTTTTTCTGTTGGAATGCATCAAAGAAATTATTCTGGTGCTTCTTCTGTATCAGTATCAAGTTATTCAGATGATGATTTCTCACAAGTATCAACATCTTCTTCAAAGACAAAATCTGCAAAGAAAAGATTATCTAAATTAAAAGCCAAGGCAAAGGATAAGATTTTATCTAATATTAAAGAAAATGATTCAAAATCAAAATTAAAATCAATTGGTAAAAAGAGTAGACCAACATCTCAAGCTTCTTCGGGAGATACAGAAGATTCTATTCCAATGAGTCCTTCTTCATCTACTATGGTTGAAAGCACAAAATCAAAAATAGGTTATCCAACTTCATCAACTTTAAAACAAACTAGTAGACCATCATCGGCATATTTGAATAGCGCTGCTGCTTCTAATAGTAATAAATATTCTTCTGATGAATATCAAGAAAAATATTCTGATTACGAAGATGATAATGATGATGCTGATGGTGATGTTGATTTACAAAATAATATACCACATGGTAAAGAAGGTGCTATTGGCGGTTATGATGATAATGAAATCCCAATTAATGAATTGGCTTTCAAACATTCAGATTTAATAATTATTGATAATCAATTAAACATGGAAATTAAAAGCTTTAATGAATTTTTAAATTCATCTAAATCTGATAAATCATTAGCTTCAAAAGATGTTGCAGATGTTTCTTTAGGTATATTAAATAATATCTCAACTTTATTGAAAAAACATGAAGAAGTATTAAAAAGAAAAGAAAATAAATTAAGTAGATATTTAGAAAGACAAACTGAAGTTAATAGTTTATGGGAAAGATCTTTAAAACAATTAGAATCTGAAATAACAAAAAGAGAAGAAAAAATTGTTGAATTGGAAGATAAACTTCGTGTATTAAGAAAATCATTAAAGTCTCAAATTCAAAATCCAGAAGATGCAAAGGGTGCATTGGCTCCTCTTATTCATAGATTATCAGTTATTGAAACTGCTTCTCCAACTCAGATTGATAATATTCAAGGCAAGACAACAACTCCAGAAATTGTTATTTCTGACAAAAATGCTCCTTCACCAATTCCTTTCCCTAACCATGTTAGTAAAGCTTCTGAAGAAAATATCGATCCTAGTAAATTGGCTTCTCAAACTCCAGATGAAGAGATAATTAAATTCATAGAAGAGTCAGACAGTAGTGATGATGAATTCTTTGATGCCGAAGGTGAAGCTGAAGAAGAAGAAGAAACTTTTGAAGCTGAACCTGAATCAACTACTGTTGGTGAAAAAACTGTTGAGGGAGCCCGCGAAACTGAAATCAAATCTCCAGTCGAACCAAAACAAGAATTGAAAACACCACAATATGAAAAGGAATCAGAGGCTAAATCAGCTATTACAAGCGCCTCTGAACAAGATTCGCAGACTGTAACACCAGCTACTCCAACTACATCAGATTCAATAACAACTACAACTGAAAGTACCCCTTCGATAAAGAAATCACCAATTGTTGCTACTAAAGTCATTTCACAGACACAATCAAATGTTTCATTAAATGATGTTGCTGTTGGTTCTTTTAGTTTAAAGACAGATGCTCAAAAGGAAAAATATGCTGTTCTCAAACAAGAAAACTCTTTTGTTGGTTATGAAGATCCAATTAGAACAACATTAGGTAAAAAAGATGATAGACCATCTATCTCTCTATGGGCCATTTTGAAATCTTTAATCGGTAAAGATATGACAAGAATTACATTGCCTGTTTCATTTAATGAACCAACCTCATTATTACAAAGAGTTGCTGAAGATATGGAATATAGTGATTTATTATCAAAAGCTGCTACTATTTCAGATTCAACAACAAGAATGGTCTACGTTGCCGCATTTGCCGCATCCGAATATGCTTCCACTATTGGTAGAGTTGCTAAACCTTTCAATCCATTACTTGGTGAAACATATGAATATGCAAGACCTGATAAAGGTTACAGATTCTTTATTGAACAAGTTTCTCATCGTCCACCTATCGGTGCCGCATATGCAGAATCGCCATTTTGGGATTATTGGGGTGAAAGTAATGTTAAATCTAAATTTTTAGGTAGATCTTTTGATATTAAACCATTAGGTACTTGGTTTTTAAATATGAGACCAAATTCGGGTGTTATTGATAAATCAGGTAAAGTTGTCTCTTCAGAATTGTATACCTGGAAAAAAGTTACCAGTTCTGTCATTGGTATTATTGTTGGTAATCCAACTGTTGATAACTATGGTGAAATGGAAATTGTTAACCATACCACTGGTGATCATATGATCTTCAATTTCAAACCAAGAGGTTGGAGAGCATCATCTGCTTATGAAGTTAAAGGTGATGTTATGAATAAAAAAGGTGAAGTTTTATATACTGTTGGTGGTCGTTGGGATAGTAAGATTTTTGCAAAGAAAGTTGGTAGCGCTGATAAAGTATTAATTTGGGAAGCTAATAAGAGAACTGAAATGATCTTCCATTTGACAAATTTTGCAGCATCTTTAAATGCACCACAGAAAAGTTTATTACCTGTTCTACCAGTTACAGATACAAGATTTAGACCTGATCAAAGAGCTATGGAAGATGGTGAATATGATTTTGCTGCTGAAGAAAAGAATAGAGTTGAAGAAAAACAAAGAGCAGCTAGAAGAGCTCGTGAAGAAAGTGGTGAATCATATGTTCCTGAATTTTTCACTAAGAAAATACACCCTGTTACTGGTGATGAGTATTGGGAATTCGACCATAGTTATTGGAAGAGAAGAAAGAGTGGTGAATTAAAAAAGTACAAAGATATTTTTTAACTTTGTTTGAATTAATGATTACAATATTAAACTAACTTTTTATTTCATCTCTTGAGATATATGTATGTATATATATATTGATTTTACCTCTACTGTTTTTTATATTTTGATTAATGATTAATCCTACTTTTTTATTAATATTATGTAATTTTTTGTATTAATTAATAAATATATTGTATACAGAACATGTAATATTTAATATATATAATCAAAAGCAGCTCTGGCTGTTTAGATGAGTGAAGTTTTCTTTTAGAGTGAGTATTGGCGAGAAATATTGAAGTGATGTAAAAAAGTTTGAAGCGAAATTCATGCTATAAATATAGATATATGAGCTGAATAAAAAAAATGGGAAGAGAAAGTAAGTGTAATGATAAAAGAAAATTGAGAAAAAGAAGGTTTGTGAACAGAAACAAAAAAAAAGGTTCAAAATGCAAGTTTGTATATATGACTATTGAGAATTTAAAATTAGAGTAAATTCTATTTTTCTTTAGAAAAATAAAATAAAGTAATGTAAACATGTGTATGTTTGTTAAGCGAAGTTCCCAAAATAATGGCTCTAATAAGTTCTAAATGGAGTGAAAAAATGTGAAGAAAAAAAAATCGTGTTTGAAAAATAAAAAATGCACAGCAACAAAAGAAATAATTTTACATTTCACGCTAGTGCGGTTGTCAGTTGAAAACAGAAAACTTTCTCTCATATTTATAGAATTACGATTGAATGTGTTATGCTCTGTTCAATCTAGGACCTTTTAATTTAGGGGCAGCAAGGTTACCATTGAAGGAGTTTGGTTGATTTTTGAGCTGTCTCATTGAGACAGGTGGTGAACCAGATCTAATTGGACTAGGTGATCTGCTTGGTTTTGGAGTGTGTTGGTGACTTAGTTGAGGTTGTTTCAGTTGTTGTAATTGATGTAATTGTGGTTGCTGAGCAAATAACAATTTTGTTTGAACAAACTGATCTTTTAGATTTTGTAGTTGAGTTGGTGGATTACGCAGCTGGTTAAGTGGTTGTACTTGTTCATATATTAAAGACAGCTGCTGTTCTATTTGGTACAGTTGTTGGATCTGGAGAATTTGTTGTAGTTGCTGTTGAATCTGTTGCAGTTGTAATTGTATTTGATTTATTTTCTGTTTACTGTTTTCATTAACTTCTTGTGCTTCCAGTGATTTCAAAACATCTCTAGCAGATGCATTTTTTTCGGCAGCTGATTGTAAATATACTAGGATATAGTTTCTATAGTCTTCCCTTGTTTCTTGTTCAAATTTATTACATTGAAAAATTCTTTCACTTACTTTTCTTGCTTCCTCATTCAATGTTGCTTCTCTTAAAATCAATTCTTTTTCTTTTCTAATCAAATCTTTCTCCTTTTGCTTCATTTCCCATTCTAATCTATATGGACGGAAAGAATCGGTTTGTAATAATTGATTAACACTAGCCCTTTCATCAGGATCGCAAATAAGACATGCTTTAATTACCAATTTCAAAGCATCTGAATAATAATCTGGAATTTCTTGATAATCACCCTTTTTAATTTTTTCTTGTAGGGACAAGTGAGTTTTTGCCTGGAATGGGGGTCTCAAACAACAGAGTTCGTATATAACACAACCTAATGACCAAATGTCACAAACGGGAGAGTACGGACTATCCATTAGGACTTCAGGTGACATATAGTAAGGTGTACCAACATAAGTCTTAGCAAATTCATTTTCACTTTTTAATAATTTTGCTAAACCAAAATCTCCTAATTTAACAGTATATTCATCTTTCATCATAAAGATATTATCTGGTTTAATATCCCTATGGATAACGACATTCATTGAATCTGATGGTCTTGGTTCATTTTCATTAATGTAGTATCCATCTCCAACATTTTCAATATTTTTACAATAATGACAACGATATAGTGCTAATAACACCTGAGTGACAATTCTCCAAATTTTTATCTCGGGAATACATTTCTGAGCCTCTTTATGATACTTAATTAATTGAGCTAAATCACCACCATCACAATATTCCATATAAATATGAACCATTCTCTTATCTGGGATTGAACCATGACTAATGTATTGAACAATATTTGGATGTGCAAGACTTTTCAAAATTATAAATTCTGTCTTCAGTTGTTGAGCTTCTTTAGCATTCATAGAATTATAGGATATTTCTTTACGTACAAAGATTTTCCCATCGATTCTTCGACGTACTTGTCGAACACAACCAAATGATCCTCGACCTATAATATCTAAAGGTTGATAATCATCAATTATTGCCATTGTCTTTAATTACTTTCAAATTTTATCTCTATATTCTAATATGAAACTTGGTTTTTCTTCTTTTTTAATTCACTATAAATGCTATTAATTTTTATTACTTTTTTTTTCAGCGTGAACAAAACTTTTAAAAGCTATGACAATTTAGTTTATAAATGAGTGTATGAGTTAGTTAATAAAGTCAATTGGTTTTGAAAATTTTTAAGAAAATACCACTATAAGCAATATTTTTTCCTGTACTGTGTTTCATTACAAACTGTATTGATAAACAGGAGCTTAATAAAGGAGAAATTCTACGAGTGATATTACTACTCGTGGGCATAGCCAAAACGGTGAACAACCATGCCACAGAATACAAGACTAGCAGTAAGAGAAGAATGATGGAAAAAAAGAATCATCACTCGTTAGGACAGTAAAGAAAAGAAAGTCTTCCTTCCTTACTTCTCTCAACCGATTGGTGTTGTCAAAGACAATGCAGACTGTCTTTAAGAAGTACTTAATCCAGGGCAAAGCTCATTTGTTGATTGTTATGTTTATGTATTTCCCGGATAGGAAAAGTAATTGATTTAATTAGCTTTTCTACGTGAATTACATAATAAATAAGATGACTTGTCACATGATGTGTTCAAATGGTGCATGGATGTATTTTGTATTGTGAAGCGGTCATTTTCATTTCTAGCTTAGATAAATCTCAAATCAGATACTCTTACAATATTATCTCTTTCGTATAAAGGAAAACCATTGAGTTCATTTAAATTAAGTACAAAAATATAAAAGAAAAGAAAATGTATAAGGAGACGAAAAAAAAATTACGATAAACAATAAATAACAAAGAATGTGAGTACATAGAACGTTTGTCATCTATAAATATTAATATGAAATCCCATTCAAGGAGAAGGTTTTAGGCGGATCTATAGAGATAATAATTTGATTTATTAATATTTATCATCTAAGCAACCCATTTTTTACCGGTTAAAGCTTCAAATGCTTCTGTGTATTTTTCAGCAGATCTAGTAGCAATATCTTCAGTCATTGAAACACCTTCTTTACCATTTAAGCCATTGGATGTTAACCAATCTCTTAAGAATTGTTTATCGTAACTGTCTTGGGACTTACCAAGAGCAAAAGTGGCCTTACTCCAAAATCTAGAGGAATCTGGGGTAAGAACTTCATCAACTAATACTAAGTTGTCATTTTCGTCAAGACCAAATTCGAATTTGGTATCGGCTAAGATAATACCCTTGGTTTCAGCGTAGTCAGCAGCCTTTGAGTATAATTCAATAGCCTTGGCAGCTAATTTGGTACATAATTCTTCACCGACTAATTTAGCAGCGGCTTCAGGTGAAATGTTTTCATCGTGTTCACCTTGTTCAGCTTTAGTTGATGGGGTGAAGATTGGAGTTGGGAATTTTTGACTTTCTTGTAAACCTTCTTCAACTTTTAAGCCGTGAACAGTACCTGATTTCTTATATTCTTTCCAAGCACTACCAGTGATGTAACCTCTAACAATAACTTCTAATGGTACTAATTTGTGTTTTTTAACAATTAAGGATCTACCAGATAATTGATTTTTATATTTTGGTTCTGATAATTCAGCTGGCAATAATTTAAAGATTTCTTCATCTTCTGAGGCAATCAAGTGATTTTTAATTGAATCAGATAAAAATTTGAACCAAAAGACGGACAATTGGGTTAAAATTTTACCTTTATCTTTAATACCGTTTTCCATAATGACATCATAAGCAGAAATTCTGTCAGTGGCAACAAATAAAAGAGAATTTTCATCAATTGAGTAAATATCTCTAACTTTACCCTTAGCGACTAAAGGTAAGATACCGTCAAGATTTGTAGATGTGAGAGCTGACATTTTATGTATGTTGTGTATGTGTGTATATATGTGTTTAAAGGGTTTGCTCTTATCCCAAGTCAATTTAGAGTATACCGAATTGAATTAAAATATGAAAAACTACAAATCAATATCAATTTTATAAACTAATCAAATCTATTTATATATTAATATTTATATTTATATGAAGAATCAGTACAAGAATGGAAAGAAAAAATAGAAAATGCCATTATCGTTCTTGCTTTTACTCCAACTTTTACTCATACTGAGAGCCTAAACAAAGCATGCTAAATTAATATTAATATTTTTTCTTTGCAGTAGAATTGACTTCTCCACGGTGCAGCTGCATCCATCCGTACACTATAACCCCAAACAGAGTCACTTAATTATAACCACGGATCATTCCGTTTCTGGCTATCAAATAGACCGATCGACTCTTTAGTTTAATGAAATATGCGTCGAGTTGGAGATCAAGTGAGAGAGATCTAAGAGGTTTACAAGAGATAAGAGAGACGCGGATATGCATTGATTGTACATATTACTTGCGTATTTTATTATGAATTGATAAATATTATGCATCATTGTTATATTGTTTGTCTTATCATCTGCAGCGAACGCCTTTTTGCAGGTTGCGGTTCGTTTTATCTATAACAAGCGTTTCTGACTCTGGGCTGACTCGCTATGGGTTCACTGGTGACAATATCGTGGAGATACCAGTATCTGTAAATAAGCTAGATGTTTGTCATATGAGCTTTGATGGCCATTCAGATGTTTCCATTTCACATTTCTTGTCTTTTTGCCGCAGTGAGCCATTGAATGAACAATTGAAACTGGGATAGTTGCTTTGAAGCATATTTCAATATCTTTATTTCTTTTAAAATAAAGTGGCTCACTTAAACGAAAAATTAGTTCAATTTATTTTAGTTTATTTTAATTTAATTTAATTCAAATAAAGAAATGGTAACCTCCTTCATTTCACAATGCTAGGAGAAAGAAAAGTTAAAAGATTTGAATATCTGTTTTTATTGGTCATAGGTTCAAAAGATGCCAAGTATCTAAATTCATTGGTAAAAGATTCTAACAATGCCCGTTTAAAGAAAATATTAGAATCTTTAGAGAAAAAGTTATCCCATATAGAGAAAGAATTCAACTTTCCAAATGATGATAAAGACAATGGAAATTCAAAAAGACTCTCAAGATTATTACTACTGAAATCATTTAAGAATTTTGTCCGGTTGTTCATTGCTTTATTTTTATTATCAATGTTATTCATTAAATTCAAATTGAAGCGTTTAAACTTTAGGAACAATTTGAAAGAAATCACTAAAAACTGTATGAGATTTTCAATTTCAGTTTCAACGTTATTGACAATAAACCCAATTCTAAAAAATATCTTTAATTCTTTAAATTTGAAGTTTTATAGTGCTTCAGTATTAAATAGTTCTCCATCGGCATCACCATCATCTTTGTTTTCTAAATATATAATTCCAAATTTCTTAACTTGCTTTTTAAGTTTAATAATATACCCAAATGATAAGTGGTCAATTTATCAAAGACATTATGTTTCAATATGGTTATTGATATCTTCTTTAGATCATTGTTATAAATATTTTGAGTTTAAATATCCATCTAAGAAATCTACTTTACTCAAATCGTGGTACTTATTACCGATTTGTTATTCCTTCATATTTGAATCATATATACTTGATGAAAGCAAATGTCCTGAATATTTTAACAGTATCTTAAATAATTTAACCACAGGCCTCTTACAGAGAACGCCAACTCGTTTCACATCTTCATCTTTCTATTTCAAAGATATGATTTTAAGAAATGATTTTAACAAGAAAATACAACATCTTACAAAAATTAAATCAATTGATATAAATAATGTTATAAATAAAAATTATCTAAACCACTTTATAAAAAAATACTTACCGAAAAAATTGAAATATTTATTGAAATATATCTTACCAATAACGTTACTTGGTAACCTTAAAACGTATAATGCAAATACAGACACATCATCAAATTTTAAAATACTGATAAATTCGATAACTCAGAGTGTTAAATTAGCTTTTGTTATCTTATCTATTGTATGTACATCTGTATTTTTATCTTTAAATTTGAAATATTTTGATAAATTTATTGGTGGACTTTCATTAAGAAACAGATTGAGAATAGTTGGTTTTATATCCGGTCTTATTTCTGTTATCTATAGTAGAAGAACGATAAATGAAAATAAACCAGTACAAGATAAAGCTGAAACTACGCAGGGTGATGACAGCGCAGCAGTGGTTGAAACCATACCTCCTTCAAATTTAACACATAGATCAATTTGGTTATACGTATTGAGATTAACTTTAGTTTCAAGTACTGTCAGATCTTCAAAGAGTTATAAAACTTTTTACAAAAACAAAAAAATGGATAAAATTCTTATGATTTTAAGTTTAATGGCGTTGTTAAATGTTAATGATTTTTATTCATTATTTGATAAAATTAAATTTAACGATAAAAGAAATTCAATATCAAGTGATAAAATATTAATGTATTTTACAAAATTTATAAATGATGGTGATACACTTTCAAATTGAATAAGAAAATCTCTTTCAATTTAACATTATTTAAATATAGATAAATCTTTACTTTATTTATTTTAGGCTTTTTCATACTTCAATTCTTCACTGTAAAAATATATTTACTGATTTTAATATACATATACCCATTCTCAAGAGTCCCGTTTTTATATATATATATATATATATGTATGTATTTTTGTCGATTTTTTTTGAAACACTTTTTTAATCACGATATGTACATAGATAGATAGATCAATATAAAATGTGAAACAGGTTCAAGCCCAATATTTAACCCATTAATTCTTCAATCAAAATGTTATCAATGATACACTTTTCACTGCTCTGCAATACATCAAATTTTACATTTAAACATTCTTTAACCGTTTCACATAAATTTTGTACGGTGTTCTTTTTAACCATCTTCAACACATTCAAATTGACAAACTCTTTTGTAGTCTCCAATTGATGGTTATCAGCCAATGAATCATTGATTACAACAACCAATCTTTTACCGCATCTTAAAGTATCCAAAATAGATCCAGTTCCACCATGACTTATCACTAAATCTGCTTTTGATGTATAATCTTCAATAAAATTAGAACTAAAATTTAAACCAGTAATTTTAAATTTTAAAAGTGGTTTAAATTCAGGTTTATCCTTGATTGATTCATTTTGTAATTTATCTAAAAAAATTTCATTTGTTGTTGTGTCTGAATTATTAACTAAAGTATTGTAAGAATTTGTCATACTATTAAATTTTAATTCATATTGTTCATATAAATGACCAACGGCTTTGAAAAAAGTGGGCAGAGATTCTAATTCTGCTCCATATTGTACAATCATAGTATCATACCCCATTCCATATACTAATTCTATAAATTTTCTATCTAATACTATATTTATCAAAGTATCAAAAGTCTTTGTTGCTCCTGTTGTTACCAGTATTGTACGTCCCGACATTGTTTCTATATGAGTTTTTTAAGTAGTTTTGTTGTTGCTATCTGTATATATTTTGTAATTATATTTTGCCATCTAACTCAGAATATTCTATTAAAAAAACACTTGCTGAATATTATTTGCTTTCAGTTTTGCTAGTAAGTTCTTCAATGACTCTATGTTCAAATGAAACAATATATTAGTGCCTTTTGTTGATACTTTAAACAGTTCATGCTCTGCTGTGTATATACAATTTCATTCATCTATCTTTATAATGATTTCATAGATATATATATATCCACAACAGCGTATCCTATATTCTCTACTAAAAATCTTCTGATTTGTTTAGCTCAACTGATGTGTGTGTCGTCTCTCTGCCTGTGCTTACTCTTCTGTTTAATGCATTGCATGTGTTGTTGAATAGATAATATAATATTATAATCGACTGATTTGGCTTTGCAGAGTTGCATCCGAAATGTGGAATGTCCGCTGGGCTCGAAACTGGAAAGCGGCGCGTAGTTTAGAAGAAACACTGAGAGCGCATTTCCTCCGTGCATGGAAATCTGGCTGGGCGGTCTGTATTTGCGTGCGGCGCTTTTGCCGTTGGCGGGCACGGGCAAGGGGCATGGGGCACGGCTATCGCTATAACCTGCGCTTGCGTGATTCTGGAGAGCGTACAATAGTCAGCTACAGAGGAGAAAAGCTGGAACTGGCTTTTTCGTTAATAAGATACACAGTTTATATTTATTTAATTATATGAATAAATAATATACAATATATAAGTACATAGATTGTTTATATGATACAGTACCGTTTATTGGTTTCTTTTTTAAGGAAAACGATGGCTTCCTTCTCCAGCGCACAGGGTATTCACAAGATCAGATTTTTGGGTGTCCTTGATATTATGTGCCTTCAGCGCTTAGTTTCTTTAGCACCTCAGATTAGTCGCTTAACATAGATTCGTCAATGTCCTCTTGGTTATCAGATATCCCAAGTTGTTGTTGCACTTTCCTAATGGCTTCATCAATTCTCTTACGGTCAATCTTTTGACCATTAATTTCAACTTCGTCTTGATTATCTTCATTCCCGTCCTCTTCTTCTTCCTCTTCTTCGTCGTCTCTTTCATCATCATCTCCCTCTTCGCGATCAAGACCGTCTTCATCTTCATCTTCATCTCTTTGTTCTTCTCTGTCGTCGTTTTCGTCATCGTCATCATCCTCATCCTCCTCTTTGTTTTCAGTATCGTCATCAACTTCGGCATTTAATGGATGTTGTTGTAAATATTGCTGAACGGCTAGCATGTCAACATCTGTATGTGAAGCAGAATCTCTGGCTTCATATTCCGCTTGAACATTTGCAGCTACAGATCTTGCCGCCAACGCAACAAGCTCAGCTTGATCTTCAATACTGTGACTGCCAGAATGTTTCAAAAGTTCATTCATATCATCCGCAGATGTACCACTAACGTTATTGACATTTTCGACATCTTCCTCTTCTTCTTCTTCTTCATCTTCATCATCTTCAATCCTGCTCCTCTCCTCGTCATCATCAACACCGTCTCTACGGATATGATGGAGATGGCCATGTGGACCACGAATATCTTGGGCAGCCTCGGCGGCAGCGGCGGCGGCGGCGGCAGCGGCGGCGGCTGCTGCTGCTGCTGATACAACTGCTGCTGCATCAGTTAATCCAGCCATTTGAAATTGTGTTTCATCATGTGTAGAGGCAAAATTACCAGTGATGTTTTCCTTTTTCCAAGTATAAGGTTCGTGATGTTTATGGTTAAACCCAATATGTAGGAAGCAGGTCACTAGATCATAACTTACACTTATTTTAGATTGGCACTCTTTAACTTTTAATTTATTAACTATATTTCTCTTATTTTCAGATCTAGATTTTCTTTGCCTACTTTTATCTTGAGAGCAGACAAATATAAATGAAACTCTTTTCGATTTTGTTGAAGGTAATAGGTTACCGTCATCATCTGTTCCAACAAACAAAGGTGACTTATGAAAATCTCTTACCGCAAATTTATAACCTGTTAAATACATCAATGGAGAAATATATGTTTGAATTAACAATTTTCCAATCTGTTTATAAATATTATCCGTTATTTCGTATCCTTTAAATCTTGGAAAAATATGCTCTGATGTATAACCTCTATAATTATGTTGAAAAATATCAATTTCTTGATTTAGTCTTATCTTTTGTAAAAATTCGTCATAATCATTGTATAAATTTGGTAATTTGGTAATATCTCTTGGTTTCCTTTCTTTTCTTTTCCTTTTTAAACGACATTTAATACATGTTTGATATTTAGCTAACATTTCTGAATCCTCACTTAATCTCTTGACTCTACATCTTGAACATTTCTTAATTGTATCTGGAGATACATCGGTTATTACATCATCCAGCTTTTCTTCCTCTGCTATCTTTTGTCTCTTTAATGGTGGTAATCGAAGATCTTCTGTTTCATTTATGGTTGTAGTCGCTTCTGTAATAGCAACAGCTGCTGCTGCAGTGGCTGCTGCAATTGCTGCTTCTTTGGCAACTTCAATAGCAGATAATTTGTCTACATTTTTCTCTGACTCTTTCATCATTTCTTTTAAAGGTTCTTTAATAGACTGTTTAATTGATGATTTCGATTCTTTGTTAGATTTTTTAGATCCGCTATTTTCCTTAGATGATTTCTTGGATGATTTCTTTGATTTCCCTGATTTGCCTGATTTGCTGCTTTTACTTTGATGGGTACTTGATTTTGATGATTTACTTGATTTTTCTGTAGCGCTCGATTTCTGTGACTCGGCATTAAAATGATTATTATTATTAATCCCATTCTTAAGTGAGTCATTATTAGAATATCTGTGAATATCGTTATTATTAATATTATTAATTGTAGAAGTATTGGTATCTGCCTGAAACTGTTTAAAAATTGAGTCATGGGTCTCTTGATCTTCTTTTGAGTGATGATGGCGACTATGTTCTTTATGTATAGTATAATCTTTTTCAAAATCGTTTCCTTTAGTATTAATATCTTGTGAATTCTGTTGATTTATATCAGAAAAAGAGACCAATTCATTTGAATGATCTTCTTCGTCTTCATGTGGATGATTTATCTTATGATTCCTTACCGCTTGATTAACAACTGCATTGACTAAAGATGGATCAAGATCTTCTAAATTACTATTTTCCACTTGAACATCATCTATTTCTGATCCTAATGATCTTATTTGCTCATTCACGTCTTCAAGAGTCGTTATTTTCTGTTTATCAAGTGGCATTTTTCTACTTTATATATATTTATTTTCTCCTCCTTTTGTTTCAGCAGAATTTGAATATTGAGTGCTTCTCACACAATAAAATAATAAATTATTGTTTATGTATGTGTGAAGTGTGTGTTTTTTTTAAATATTTTCGGTTTAATCTTTTCTGATATCAATTTCTTTTTATTGTTTCATTTCATTTAAACAGATCTTGATATTATTAATAAAATATGGTAGAGTAACAGGAAAAATCAAAGACTGTATAACTATAGGGTAGAAATATTTCACTATAAGATAAATTTGTGTAGAAATAAACTTGTTCAATGTATATCTGTATTTCCTACTTTTAACTTCCTCAAGAAAAAGAGAATCTAGATCCAGAACTCTGTTACTGTTTATCTGGTAGTGAAATGATTGTATGAAGTATACCTTTATTTGAACTATTTCTTTTTCCTTTTTTCAGTTTAAACGCAGGTAAAAAACTGTGATAAGTCAATTCAATTCTTTAGCTGAAAGAGGCTTGTGGGTCTCTTTCTTGCTGGATCGGAGACATGTTAATCACCACAAACACAATGTTTAAAGCTGAAGAGGATCTACTAGATTAATTTTTACACTCTAATTGTTTGTTTGTTTGTTTGTTTGTTTTCTTTCTCGCTTTATTTTCAGCTCTTGATTCCTCTGCAACTGAGCCGGTGTTTCTGCTTTTTGCTAGGCCGCAGATGAACCAACTTCGGCTGGATTTTACACTAACATCTGTGCACCTGTTATGCACGCGGTATTCTCAGTGACGAGCGAGTTCTTTTGGTTTACTCTGATAAATCGAAATGCCGAAGACTATCAGAGACACTTATCAATGTTATCTGTTCCACTGGATATATGAATTGCTAAAACTCACTGTTTCAATTGGGCCAGATATATAGGTGATTGTTTTACAGATATATAACCATCTGTACAAATTGAATTGAATTGAAATTGTTAATTACTCAAACTTTTGAAATTACCATACCACTTGATTTGCTCAAATAAAAAATTGTGACGCGGTTTAATTTGCTATAAGAAAGAAAATTTACATTTTTGTTCAAATAAAGGAGATAACAATAAATTAATTGATAGTGAAATTAATATATAGTTTTATATTTTTAAATTTATATTTTATCATATAGTTCAAACATGTCAGGTGCGCAGTCGTCGGATTCAGAGTTATCTGATGTTTCAATGGTTGAAGAAGAAGTTACACATAACGAAGTGAATGACGATAATGAAGATGTTATAGAAATAGAAGATGAGGAAGATGAAGAAGAGGAAGATGAAGATAATGAAGACGTTATTGAAATAGACGATGAAGAAGAAGAGGAGGAAGAGGCCGAAGAATACGAAGATGCCGACGAAGAAGCTGAAGACGTCGAAGGTGAAGATGGCGAAGAGGAAGAAGCCGATGAAGAAGGCGAAGAAAATGAAGAAGGGGAAGAAGGTGAAGAAGAAGATG
This sequence comes from [Candida] boidinii, assembly GCA_001599335.1. Lineage (NCBI taxonomy): Eukaryota > Fungi > Ascomycota > Pichiomycetes > Pichiales > Pichiaceae > Ogataea > [Candida] boidinii. The sequence goes on along the minus strand of BCGP01000002.1, from coordinate 2,621,193 downwards.
AAGAAGAAGGTGAAGACGAAGAAGGCGAAGATGGCGAAGATGAAGATGGTGAAGAAGAAGATGGTGAAGAAGAGGAAGAAGATGGAGATGAAGAAGAAGATGTTCGTCCTTCCAAAGGAAAATCAAGAAAAGCTGTGGTAGAAGATGAAGATGATGGTGAAGGCGAAGATGAAGACGAAGAAGACGAAGACGAAGATGAAGACGAAGATGGTGAAGAAGCTGATGAAGAGGAAGAGGAAGCGGAAGAAGATGAAGAAGATGAAGAAGCTGATGATGAAATCCCAACTTCACAAAATGCTCCAGCAAGTGAGATTGATGTCGATGACGATGGTGAAGGTGAGGATGATGATGAAGATGATGATCAGGAGGAGGAAGAAGAAGAGGAAGAAGATAATTACAATGCAGATGAATTAGATGATGACGACATGAACGTTAAAGTCGTCGATGAAGACGATGACGATGACCAAAATCTCAATCCTGTTGCCGATGACGACGATGAAGAAGACGAAGAAGAACAAGTTGAACCTGGTTACGAGGATGAAGATGATGACTATGAAGAATCAAATTCTAAAAAATCGCCCAAAAAGGGATCTAAAGGTAAGTCAACTAGAGTATCACCAAGAAAAGCTGCTTCTGCGTCCAAGGCTTCTCCAGATTCACCTATAAGGGAAAAAAGAGGTGGTAGAGGTAGCAGTAGAAGACTAGAAGATCAATATGAGGATAAAAAGAAATCTAGCAGCGCTAAGTCTAGACTTTCAAACAGTCGCTCAGCTGCTTCAACAAAGGAATCATCTCCATTACCTGATAGAAGATCTAGAAGAAGACCAAATTATAAAGAACTTGCCGAAGACGATTTGGATTCATTTGGAGAAAAAGATGATGAAGAAGAAGACGATGAAGATGACGATGAAGATGTGAAAGAAATAAAAGCAACACGCTCAACAAAGACACAACAAAGACAGAGCAAACTGCGGAAGCAAACTCAAATCTCTTCTTCACAGAATGATGATGATGGTGATGATGAAGATATGGAAGATGACGAAGATGAAAACGATGGAAATAATGAAGAAAATGATGATGACGAAAATGATGAGATAGAAGAAGATATGGAAACCGGAGAACCAGATGAAGAAAATGATTGGGAAGTTTTCAATCCAAATGATGTTAGCAGAATGACGGAGAGACAAAGAGCCAAATATTTTGAAGAACATGTACAAGATTCAGATTCTGGTTTAGGCGATTTTGATGACGGTAACTTATCAAGTTCAAATATGAGTGATGCTGATACAAAGAAAAGAAAAATACCGCATGCTTTATTGGCTTTATCGAATAATCCAACAAAGAAGAAGCAATTAACGGAAGAAGAACAGCAATTAAGAAGATTAGAAACTGCACGTAAACGTAAGAATTTCAATGAAAAAAGATTAGAAGCTGAAAAGAGAGATACTCTGAATCGTTTATTAATGAGAAGAGCTACTAAAGTTAGAAACTTAGATAAATTAAATGGTAAAGAATATGAAGAAGAAGAAGAATCAAATAAGAATAATCTGTTGAATAAACGTAGAAGACCATATTTTAAGCACAAAGGATTATTTACTTACGTCTCTAAAACTATTGTTAAAAAGGAAAAAAATGGCAAATCTGAAATTCAAACTAATATCAATAGACTTATTGTTCCTGATTCTATGAAATTATGATTCAAATTCAAGTGCTTGATTAGTATAATTTTAAATTTTACTTTTCTTAATTTATTTTGCTTTCTAATTGTTTCCCTCATATTTATATTTATATTTATTCAGTTTGTATATTACCGCAAGAAAAAAAAAATCTCTTTGTACTGTTTTTTTCTCCAATTTATTTTAAATAAAAGTTATTTACTGTTAAAAATAGAATTTTAAAAAAAAGATTACATTCGTACAGTAGTATTAAATAAATAAAAATAGATGAATATATATAGTGTATTATGTATGATGATGTTTGTATAATGTTTAAAATATATAATGTAAATGTATCTATAATAATATTAACAAGACGATATATTAATCAAATATATCTAACTCTTTGACGATTTTTTTTAACTTTATTAGCCAAATAATAACCGTACAATACTCCGACAACTGTACCACCTAAATGAGCAGCGTAATCAAAAGTACCCCACTTTAAAATACAACCAGCCAAATTATAGGCTGTGAATAATAGCAAAGCTGTTTGTGCGCCACCTGGAATTGGGAAAACAAAAAATGAAACACCAGCTTTAGGGAATAAAACTGAAAAACTTGCAAAGACTGCTGATATAGCACCTGAAGCACCAACACTTGAACCGTATAATCCAATTGAAGTTAATGAACTGAAAGCCAATGAAGCAAAAGATGAAATTACACCAGATGATAGATATAAGGAAGTAAAATTGTCAACACCTAAAACGTTAATCATAGTAGTACTAAATGAGTAAAAACAACCCATATTAACTAAGAAATGGAAAAATTCTTGATGTGAAAATGAACTTAATAATAATGACCATTGAGTACGAATTGTGGTTGGGTTGTGACTTAAGACAAAAAATTTATATAAGTAAGGGTATAAAGTGTTAACACTTGGTGCCAATCTCCAAAGACCAAAAACAATTGCATTTAATGCCATAATAGTATACATCAAATGAGTCTTATGAGTTTTAAAATAACTTAATGGAGTATAATTGAATAAAAGAGGAGATAATAAGAAAGTACCAACTGTGAAAACGACAGTAAAGATAAATGGTTTTAAAAGTGGACCCATCATTTCCTGTCTTCTTCTTCTTTGTAATCTACTTCTTAATTCATTATGAGTTGCGTAAGATCTATTACTTATGAAATTAAATGAATTTGATTTAATATTATTATTATTTTTAAAAGGTGATAATAAAAATGATGATTTTAAAATTGAATCTTTTTTAATATTTATGTTTGAATTAGCTTTATTTAAATTTTTGGAAATATTTTGTTTTAAATTATTAAAAATTGTATTAAATATTGAACTTATATTACTATTTTTAACATTATTATTATTACCAGAATTGAAATGTTTAGTACTTAATAATCTTTTATTCAATTGAGGTAATGAATTTAATCTTAAATTTTGACCAACCAATAGAGATGGTCTTAAAAGCAATCTACAATTCAGCATGGTTATTTGAAAACTATTGAATTTATTGAGAGTTTCTATTTATATGTGATTTTTTTCTATACCTTTTTGAGGTACTTTTTGTTTCATTTAAACTCTACTGTTTCTTATAAGTATATAACAGACACAAAAAAGGGAATAACTAATATTCTGTGGCAATTTACGGAGAAAAGAGAACAAAGAGCCAAATTTCTCAACCTTTTGAAAAGTTCGGTTATTTTTTAAGTACGCGGTAAATTAATTTTATTATTATATAAAGAGATGATCTTAACTATTATTTATATATATATATAATCTATATAATTTTTTGTTAAATTTATACTAATTTTTAGTATTTGAAGCCAATTTTGAATTTATTCTACTATCCATTGAATTTCTATCAGGTATTTCTAATTCGAATAATCCACTAATTTCATTTTTAAATAATTCTAATTGTTTTGTAGCTCTTACAATATTATCAATATCATTTAATTTTGTGACATTAATATAGACTTTAATAAAATATTTACCTGTTATTTTATCTAATAATTGTAAAACCAATGGTTTTGATTTTTTTTTCTTTATTATTTTTTTAACTTTTTTAATCTTTTTAACTTTTTTCACCGAAGTGGTAGGCTGTTGTTGTTGTTGCTGATTTTCTATAGACTGTTTTTTCTCTTGTATTTGTTCTTGTGTTTTATTATCTTCTGGTTTTGAGCTATTTCCCTTTTTCAATTGTTCTTGTACTTGTTTCTCTTGTTTTGATTGACCATCTTTTAATTTTTGTTTATTCTGTTCAGATAAAGGTATATCATCTAGATCTAAATCCATTTGATCTAAATCTATTATTTCTTTATTTGTGTTTTGTTGTGGTAAATTATTATCATCATCAGGAATTACAATCTCGTTATTATTAACTATTGAAGGGTCTTGTTCTTGTTGTTGATCATCAACAATTTCTTCTTCCTCTTCTTCTTCTTGTTCTTCTTCAACTTCAATTTCTATTTCTTCTTCATCTTCAGCAGCAGTTGGTGGTTGCACTGGAGATTTAATGTATAATCTGAAAATTTCAATGATTAAATCATTATAATAAAAACGAACACCTTTATTCCAAAATTCTAATTCTGGTATAAAACCTAATTCATCTATATAACCTATAATATCATCAGTTTCAAAAATTGTTGTTTCATAAATTGCTTGAGTTGATACTATTCTTTTACCTGCTGCAGGTATATCAGATAGTTGAATTGTCCAAATTGAATCGTTTCTTGTAGATTCATCAAATATAGAATCACCTAAAAGTTTTTCTTTATCTGTGTTAATTGTATTAGTGGTTGTCGTTGTATTTTCCAGAGTTGATATAGGTGTATCCCAAACTCTTGACATTCTCAATCTATACTGTTCTATTTGATTTGGTTTATTATTTGTCTTGTATTGTGGAGTATATGGGAATTTTGGTTTTAAAATCACTGTATGAACTGTCAATGGTTTTGGAGACATACCAGTTAAAGTTGATAAAGTCAATTTTACCGAATTAAACTGATTTTCTGGAATTGAAGAAACCAGAGATAATTGTTGTACCATTTTATTTTATTTTAATTTAATTTAATAAATATATTACAATTGATATTATTCAATATTTAATAAGATTGGTTTTGTATATGAAATTAACTTATCTGATTAAATATTACAAAATAAACTATTCATTTATATTAATATAAAAGATCAAATTTGAAGAAGTGAATTATAAAACACTAATTCAATTATGTAATATAAACATTATAAACATTTATTAATCTTTTGCTGTCGTTGGTGTACGGATTGCATGATACTTCATATTGAAAACTGTAATTTTAAATTATTTACATTTAATTCTGATTAAATTCTGATTGAATTCTGATTTGATAAGTATTTATGAGTTTATGAATGATTTTTAATCAAAGTTATTTTAAAGAAATAGGTATATATTAACACTTATAATAGATATAATAACATAAAATATATAATACATATAATATAATTAAAGATTAAATGAAGAAATAAAGAGAAAAATAAATGAATGTAATGAAATTAATATTGTAAAAATAGAAAAAAGGTAATATCAAATTAATTTTTCTTTTTTTCATCAACTTCAGTTTCAATTTTTTCATTAAACGCAACAGCAACATAACCAATTAAAACTACATTAGCTACTAAAGCAGCTAAACCACCTGAAACAATTGAATTTTCTATAATAAAATCAAAAGTATGAATTGTATATATTTATTATGATGATGATGATAATAATAATAAAATGTTAGTAAATTAAGCCATTAAACAATAGAATTTTTATATTTAATAATACTTACCAGTTAAGGCTCTTGCAGTGAAGAAAGTAACCAATGGTGCAATGATCATCATTGCTGTGAAAAAGATCAATTTTTTCAGTACGGTACTAAATAACATTCAATAAATATTAAATATTAAGCAATAATTAACAATAAAAGTTAGTATTAATCAATGATAAGTGAATTTGAAAAGTCAATTGAATTGAATTGAATTGAATTGAACATACGCAGGTATATCAGCCATTTTGAGTATAACTAGATTGAATATAAAATTAAACTTGGAAAAAAACAGCCAAGTAAAATATTAATTGTGAAAGTAAGTAGTATATATATGTATCTATAAATATATATATATATATATATACTTGTCTGTATAAGAAATCGGATCGAAGCAACAGAATAAACCAAGAATCAGAATAGGAAGTGATGATGACATTTCAGATACCAGATATGATAGCCATACATACTACGCATAGCATACAAATGATATCAGTAACAGTGGAGATAGAGATAGTATTTGAATGGCGATAATAAGAATCAGCGATAAGAATTAAGTGCCACCTAATGAGACAGCCAGACAGCCAGACAGTTAGACAGCCAAACAGCCAGGCTATTTCTCAGACTGGAAAGCCGCTGAGGGCGCGAGAAAAGAAACAGCCTGCGGGCGTGGATCCAGCCAAAAGAGAATTCATAAAAGGTGGAAATCTAGTTTCTTGCCAGGTGCACGGATTATTATTTATTAAAATATTCCATCCTTTGACAACGGGAATTGCATGTGACTTGTTTCGGTTTTTCGTGCATTAAATTTCCATTCTATTTTAATTTACCCTTTCAGCTGAAAAAGTCTCCAGCTAGTGACTTGTCCATGCTTTGTTCACCTGTGAAGCGTTTAATATGGGACTTCTACAGCCGTTTGCCTGTTACAAATACTATGTGTTCAATATCCAGGCACTTACCCAGCTATTTAACTCGTATAAAATGGGACAATTGCTCTTGCTGGGGAGATGGGGGATCATAGGTAGCGAACGGGGACTGGACTGAACTGGTGAATCTGAGCCGAATCCGCAGATTTTGCTTGGGCTTTGGAATGGACTTTGGAATGGACTTTGGAACGTGCTTATCAGTGGCAGGAGGCCGGATTGTGTTCTGTTGATCAGAAATACGAGGAGCAGATACCGCTGAAGACAGGCTCTTCGGCTGATGGGATATCAGATGGAGATGGGACGGTGATGGGATGGGATGGAGAAGCCTGACAACGGGGCAGGCAACGAGACGGGGAGAGACGGGGAGAGACAGGGAGAGACAGGGTCCTGCCGAGGCGAACTGTGGAAGCGCTGGGCTCTTTTCAAAAGTAGAGCTGATGAGCGATGAGCTTGGATGGGCCTTGCACCTCAACGGCTCATCGGCTCATCGGCTCATCGGCTCATCGGCTTAGCACAAGAATTGGTGGTGACTCTTTCAGCCAGAGATCAAGTCAGATGTCCAGCCAGACGTCCAGCCACGGGCGTGCCATCCACAATAATCCAAACGGTTAACGGCGGCTGTGGAGTCTAGCATCAGCACAGCCGCAGCAACAGAAGCAGCCGAGGCAACAGAGAAAAGACAAGCAACAAGTAACGGCCAGCGGCGCTGCAAAATCAGCGGCAAAACCAGCGGCTGACAGAAGATCGCGGAGCTAATTTATTGTATTAATCTTTAATTTTGCTTCATAATTTTTTTATTTTTAGCTTGCATGCATCTTTTTAACAGGTGAAATTTTGCAGGGTTTTTTTTTCGTTTCGTTTCGTTTCGTTTCAGTTATTATTGTTAGTGTTTGTCTTGTCTTGTCTTGTCTTGTTTATTGCCTTGTTCGTTTTATTGTTGCTTTCCATTTGTTGTGGTTACACAATTCAAACAGGTTGAACAATTGAAACAAGACTGTGAGCCTCCTCTTCGCCTTGTTATTTTCTAACTCGAGATATGCTCTTCTGCTATTATTCTCTTCTCCTCTTTTCGCTTCTCCTCTTTCCTGTTATCTTCTAGTAGTCTCTTTTTGAATCATATTTCTTTATATATTTATAAAAATGTCCTTTATCCCTGTATTTATATCCATTTTGTAGTCACTGACAATCAATCTAATTTCACCACTTTCCATTCGTTTTAACTCCCCCATCCTCATTCTCTTTTTCTTATTCTTTTTCTTCTTCTTTTTTGGTTTTCCTTCAACGATTATAGAATAATGGCTATTTTATTAATAGATTCATATGATTCTTTCACTTTTAATTTGAAAAATTTAATTCAAGATTCAATAAAAGAATTAGAAGAAAATAATAAAGAAAATTCAATTTCAAATGATTCATATAAAAATTATGAAATTATAACTATTCATAATGATTCTTATGATTTAAATAATAAAAATGATTTAAATGATTTAAATGATTTAATAATTAACCAAATTGATTGTATTATAATAGGCCCAGGCCCAGGAAATCCAACTTTCCCTTCAGATATAGGTATTATCCCTCATATCTTATCAAATTTTAATACTGTCCCAATACTAGGTATATGCTTAGGTTTCCAATGTATGTCTTATAAAAGTGGTGATTATGATATTAAATACCTTAAAAATCCAGTTCATGGTCAAATACATAAAATTAAAGTTGAAAATACAAATAATTTTAACACCATTAATAAAGACATTACCAACTCAATTGATTATAATTTATTCAAAGATTTCCCAGGTCAATTTGATAGTGTAAGATATCATTCAATTTATGTTGAAAAAAAATCAGACCGATTAGATTCAAATAACTTAATACCATTGGCTTATTATATAGAATCAGACTCTGATCTTATAGTTAAAAATGAAAACTCAAATTTAAATGATAATAAAAAAATTTTAATGGCTTGTAAATTACATAATTTACCTCATTATGGTGTTCAATATCATCCTGAATCAATTTGTTCAAAAAATGGTAAATTATTAATTAAAAATTTTTGGGAAATTACTAAAAAATTTAATAGTTTAAATAGATTTAAAGATGATTATAAAAAATCTATTGATATTTCAAATAATTCTAAATTCATTTCAAGTCATTTTATTAAACCATTACCTTTAAATTATGATATCGATAGTAATAAAAATTCCTTTATAAATATTGAAAAGAAAAATTTTAATTATAATTTTATTGATATTTCAGATACTTTGAATAAAAATTTTAATAATAATGTTATTAATTTATGTGATTATTTAAATCAAAAAATGAATAAAGATGAAAATGAAATTATTAATGATTTTGTATTGTTAAATAGTTCTTCTGTTCCTGGTAGATGGTCAATTATTGGTTTACCAATAAAAAATGAATCAGATGTCATAACACATTCAACAGAAGATTTAAATACAGTTAGATTAAATAAATGGAAATCATTAGAAAATTATGAAAAAAATTTAAATATTGATTTAACTAAATTTGATTGTTCAATTTGGAAATTCATTTCATATTATTTAAATTTTTACAAATTTGAACCTACAATTGAAAATAATGAAATATTGAAAAATTGTCCATTTGTTGGTGGTTTAGTTGGTTTCATCTCATATGAAGAAGGTCAATTCTTAAATTATAATAAAATGAATAAATTAACATCTACAACTAATGTACCTGATTTAAAATTATTATTTATTTCAAGATTTATCATATATGATAATGAATCAAATAAATCATTTTTAGTTTCAATTAATGAAAATGATTTAAATTGGTTAAAAAATTTTGAAATTTTTTTAAAAAATAATTCAAATATTGAAAATAAAATTATTGATAATAAAAAAATTTTTAAAGATAATATTAAAATAATATATGAAAATGAAAAAGATTATGAATCTGCTTTTAATAAATGTCAAAATCATTTATCTAATGGTGATTCTTATGAATTATGTTATACAACTTCAACTAAAATAAGATTACCTAATTTTATAAAATCATGGGATTTATATAAATTAATTAATCATCATAATCCTTCACCTTATTCTTCATTTATTGAATTCGATGATTGTAAATTATTATTGAATTCTCCAGAAAGATTCATATCTTGGGATAATAAAGTGGCTCAAATGAGACCAATTAAAGGAACTATTAAAAATACTCCTGAAATAACATATGCAAAAGCAGAATCTTTATTAAAGATTCCAAAAGAAATTGGTGAAAATTTAATGATTGTGGATTTAATTCGTCATGATTTATATAATTTTTTACAAAAAGTTAAAGTTCCAAAATTAATGACAGTAGAAGAATATAAAACTGTTTATCAATTAGTATCAGTTATAGAAGGTTATTTTAACGATTGTTCAAATGATAAATCATTAAATTATACAGGATTAGATTTATTAAGTCAATCATTACCACCAGGTTCAATGACTGGTGCTCCAAAGAAAAGATCTGTTGAATTATTACAAGAAATTGAATTGAATGAAAGAAGAGGTATTTACTCTGGTGTTGCAGGTTATTTCTCATTAAACGGATACGGTGATTGGTCGGTTATCATTCGTAGTTTATTCAATTACACAGATGATATACTTAACTCAACTGATAATGATAATAATAATAATGAATATAATTACTGGAGATGTGGTGCTGGTGGTGCTTTAACTGTTTTAAGTACTTGTGAAGGTGAATGGGACGAAATGAACTTAAAATTTAATAGTGCAACCCAAATATTTAAACCATAAATAGATAGATTTTACAATTATTTAATTTAATTTAATTAACGAACTGTATATAGATATATTAATTGTTACATGTAAATTTTATATATATATAAAAATTAAAGTACATATTTTTTATTTTATTCTTTTAGAAAAGAAAAAGAAAAACAAGAAATTTATTTATTTCTATAAATCTAATAGTAGTAGTAATAATAATAATAATAATTTATTTTTTTATTTTAATTTATTTTATTTTTATTTTAATTTTAATTTAATTTTTTTGAAAAGTAAGAAATTTAGATTAATATAATTCTAATTAATTCAAGTCTTTTTAGTTGAAGAAGTACCAGCAGCAGTTCTTCTAACCCTTGCAGAAATTGGTCTCTCATCATCAACATTTGTAAGCTTAACTATTTCTTTATACTCTTCAGCTTCAATCTTTAATCCAGGAGCAATTTCTTCAACATCGCTATAACCAATTTCAATAGTATCATCTTCACCATTATAATCACCATCTTGATTATCAATTTCTCTAGTATCTATAACTTCAACACCACTTAATAAAACATTTGAAACAAATTCAATCAATAACATGAATAAAGAACTTAATATGGCCAAACAATAATTGGAAATTGTAACTCCAATATCTAACCAACTACCTTCAGTTTTAACTAAGTAAAAGAAATTTAAAGATAAAATATCACTTGTTGAAATAATCAATGTTGAAACAGAGTATGGTGGAATTAATAATTTATGATTCATAATACCTAAACCAGTAGATAATATAGCATATGGAATCATAAGTTGTAACATTAACATAGCACCTTGTCTAAATGGATCAAAAATTGGTAATATTCTATAAACTGAATCTAATGAAAAAGTTGAAATTGATGCCATATTACCAACCCCAAAAAATGCAATTTGTAAGAAAAAGAAACCAATAATAGAAACACGTAATAATTGAATCCAATCATGCTTTTGTTTTTGCTTTTCATTTTTTTTACTATTAGCATCATTTTTATTTGAAATATGTAATAATTTGGTTTCAATTTCAATCCATTGTAAAATTGTTAATTGAAATAATAAATAAAATAATGATTCAAATGAAATTGTTAAAATAATAAAAGTTGGAGCAAAAGTTAAAGAAATCATTAAAAATCTTAATCTATAATCTTTATTTGGATTATAATGATGTAAAATTGGTAATAAAATTAAAGAAATAACAATTGAACTCCATCCTACAAATTGTGCTAATGGTGGTAAACCTTCTCTTTTTTGTAAAGAAATAACTGCAGCTCTAGTAGATATAATAGAAATTAAAACAACAGATAATTGTAATGAAACTAAAATAATTGAAATTTTACTAACTGGATAGATTTGCCTTTTCAAAATATAAATTAAACCAATAATACCAGAGATTAAAATTAAAACACCACCAAGAATAACTGAATTCAAATTTTCAACTTTAACTGGATTTTGTTGTGGGAAAAGTGACATTAAACAACAAGAAATAATCCATGGTAATAATTGTGAAATTGGGAATTTAAAAGTTATAATTAATGGATATAAACTCAATCCCATGAAAATATATGAAAGAACTTCTCTTTTAGAAAATCCAATTGTGATACCTTCATACATACCAATGATTAAAAATAAAATTGAAATAATCTTGAAGGAACTAACGCCTTTAAAAAATTCAATTAATCCTTCAATTAAATAATTTTTATTAATTGAAATTTGGTGCCAGAAAAATAATGGGAATGCTAAATACATAAAATAATTAATTGGTGATTTTTGATAAAATAAAATATAATTCAAGACAATTGTTATTATTGAAAAAATCAATAAGTTAATTGTTTCAAAAGTTTTAGAAATTTCTAAACTTTTTTCATCTTTAACTTTATTACTGTAAGGTAAAATGAATACTTGTAAAAAGATGACAAATGAATAAACAATCCAACCAACAAAACCAAAAGTGGCAATTGATCTTAATAATAACCAATTGTATTTAGTTAAATAATCTAAACCTTCTAAAGTATCTTTCATAAAAATTTCAATTAATTTAATAGTATGTTGTTCTAATTCTGAACTATTTGGATTACCAGAAAACAATTTAATGGCAGCTTCAATTTCAAATTTATAAGATTCAATTGGTTTTTCTTCAAATTTTGAAAATTCTTTGAATTTGAATTGACTTGATTCAACTTCTGATAATTTAACTAAATATTGTTCTAATATACTTAATGCATTGTTATATAAAGCATTGATTTTATCGATTTCTTCACCTTCAATAAATTCAATTGGTAATTCACCTACAGAATTAGAAGGATAGTTAGTACCGATAAGGTATGACATTAAAGAAGCAATATCAGCTTGTTTAACATCATGTCTTTTAACGTTTTGTAAATACCAATCATCCATATAACCATCATCTGAATTTTGAGATTCTTTTGTAATTTCAGGTTTTTTACAACCTTTACCCCAACAAATCAATGGACATCTAGTATTATCAGGATGACCATCACCATGAGAACCAAGATCACTCATACCATGATCAGAAGTGAAAATGAATGCAGTGTCTTCATCACCAAAAAATTCGTGAACTTTAGGTACAAGTTTTCTGATTTCTTCATCTGTATATTTAATATTATCGTAATATTCTGGAGAATAAGGTCTATAACCATGACCACTTGTATCTGTACCTAATAAATGTAAGAAAAACACATTACCTTCTTGTCTTATTTGTTTATCTAAAGCTGAATCGGTAGTTGAATTTTTGAATAAATCATAAAGATGTCTAAAGACAAAGGCATCAAGTTCAATAGATGATTGAGTGAAATCTTCAAATTCGTGACCGTACATCCATGTATCAATCTTATCGGCATCTGAAGCACCTTGAGCAAACATAGGTAAAATATCTGGAGAACCAAAGGAGTAAGTATGTGTGGATTGATTGAAGACAGAATCAAAATCAACTGGATTTTCTTTCCAACCTTTAGTAACAGCACTGACATCTTCGTAGAAACCTGCAATCATGGCGACGTGACCTGGTCTAGATTCTGTAGGCATTCTAGTATGTGAAATACCATATGTACCTTGATTTAAAACAAGTGATCTTAAGAATGGAGCAAGATAATCAACTTCACCAGTAGTTGGATGTTCAATTTTAGCAAATGTCTTATCAGCTCTTTGACCATCACCGACAATTAAAAATAATCTTTTAGCTGGTGGTTTATCTGTACTTCTATGAAGCGACATACCATGCACTAATGGTGAGACAAAATAAATATCAAAGATGGACCATAAGTATATCAAATGGAATAAAACACCTACAGCTAAGAGAAGGACTCTCTTATTGCTAGTTATATTCAGCATTTTTTGTTTTGCCCTTTTTTATTGTACTCTAATCCAATGCCAATCGAGAGATGTAATGAACAAAGAAACTTTTTTTTATCTTGATATTGAAGATTTCAAGAGTTAAACAATATACAAGTAAAATGGCGATCACCTATCTGAGATGATCCAGAGGAGTACAAGATTTCAAGAAATCCGATGAAACAAGAAATTGCAGATACTAGCACCGCCGTGACCTACTTGCACTACGACGTGGGAAGATAGCTGAATCACTTGCTGTTTGACAATTGCGTGAAAGAGAGTTAAGGACACGAAACTGAGCGTTTTACCTTCTCCCCAAGAGTACTTCAAAGAGTGTGACCGTATTAGCAACTCAGCATCAAGAGGGATAAAGATGATGCGATGAGGAGAACGTGAACGGATCTGGGTTAGCTGTAGCTCTAACTGTCACGTAAAGCACAAGCGGTAACCTTTCTTTACTATAACCACCGCTCATTTAATAATTTCAGCTGCCACGGTGCTTTGCTTCCCTTTTCGGTGATTGCAATTTCAACACGTAAAAGGAATTTGGGGAAACATAAACACAATGCAGACTAAGAATCTCCAGCAGTCCGCTGCGCATTCCATTCGGATCTGGAGTACGCGAAGAGGGCCGCGTGGACTGCAGGGTGGATGCTGTCTATTCGGCCATGCAATGCGAAGCCGCTCCTCCGCCTCCAAAGTGGCGTAGAGCGCTGAGCGTAGAGTGAACAGACCAACACAGCAGCCGTCGAGGAAGAAATCACAGGGAAGCAAAACTGTAAACCGATTTAAAACACATAAAACGCATATTTCAGTATCACATTAGACATAGATGACTCTCTGGCGGTTCTTAGTTGCTAAAGATATAAGTAACCAATATCAATAATTACCAATATGGAAGAAGAGAAACCATTTGTCAAGGAATCTAACAAATTTACAAAATCAGTTACGGCAACATTGACGCCAATGTTTGGAGAGCCTTTCCAGGTGGCTGTGACTCTACCTTCTCAAAAACCTGCTTTAGATAAAAGAAATTCGGTACCAATTAATTGTCATATCAGTTCAAATGGTTGTGCCACTGAGTTTGGTTGCTGTATATACTCTATTCCTAGAGGCTCCAGATCTGGAGATGGAGACAAGATTGAAATCTTACAAAGTGTAGTGAATAACTCTGAAGATTCGCTATTTGATTCTACAAAGAGACTTTCATACTTGATCTGCAAGAAATTCAACTGCCCAACCTACCTCAGCGTATCAGGACAGCTACAAATCGATGACCAAATGATGATTACAAAGGAAGTCATGCTATTTTTGAACCAGTCCATTGCTGAACTCGACGATTAATCCAGAGAAATTGATCAACTCTCTCTTTTCTTTACAAGAATCATCATCATCATCACCATTACCACCATCTGTACACTATATGTATCTATATACTCACTCGTTAATATAAAAAAATTAGTCAAATAAAACCGCCTAATTGTAAATGACTAAAATTATCCTAAATAAATCAATGAAATCAAATCAAGATTCACTATTTCAATCAATAGAAAACTATCAAAAACTCCAGGTTTTTATTTGATTCAATACAAAACAATAATCATGAAATATAGATAATATTACATCCGTACACCATATTAAAAATACTTGAAAATATGAAGATTGGTCATTTATTACGTAATTCTCTCTGATTCTTTTCATATTTTTTTCTTTTTTTTTTTAATTTTTATATATGCATGAAAAAAAAAAATTTTATTATCTTAATAGATAAAGTAAGAGCGGAATACTAGACTAGATACTACAGAATTAAAATACTACTTCTAACATGCAAAAAGATCAGAACATATATATAAAGCTGTAACAGAATTTGTTTAACTATTAATTTAAAAAGGATTTGAAATTAAAAGTTCTCAAATTCATTAAAACCATTATATAATATTCACAATGGAAGTAGGAAAACCAAGTCAAAAGGGACAATCTTCAAGAAAGGGTAAAAGAGCCTGGAGAAAAAATATTGATATTGGAGATGTCGAAAAGGGTCTTGAAGAAAGAAGAGAAGAATTAATAGAGCACGGTGAGGCTATAGAGAATGTTGACAGTGAAGATTTATTCATCATTGATGATGAAGCTGACGAAAAGACTGTGAAAAAAATGAAAAGAGAAAATATTAAACCATTAAAGTCACAAGAAATTTTAAATCAAAGATCAAAAGTTGCTCCATTAAAAGTTGAAAGAAATAAGAGAAAAATTCAAGGTGTTGATAAAAAGGAAATACATAGATTAATGAAACTTGCAGGTAGAGTGCAAGGTGAAACCCAAGCTAAGGAATTATTAGTTAAAGATGGTTTAGTTAAATCAAAATCATATGATGTTTGGGGTGAAGAAACTGAAGATCCAGACTATAAAGAAGTTAAAATTCCAATTCCAGAAGTTCTTACTAGATCTAGTGGTACAAGTTACACAAAGGCAACTAAAGCTCCATCAACTTTAAAACAGGCACCAATTAAAGTCAGAGAAACTGAAGCTGTTCCTCATGGTGGTAAGTCTTTCAATCCTTCTTTTGAAAAATGGCAAGACTTAATCAAACAAGAATACTTTAGAGAAAAGACTAAGGAAGATCAAAAAATTGCCTTGGAAGAACATAAGAAAAGAATCCTTTTCCTTATTGATACTTTACATGATAATGAATTAGACGAAGACAGTGATGAAGAAGAAGAAGAAAAAGAAGAAGAAAATAATGCTGAAAATGAAAATGCTACAGCTAACAAAGAAAAGAAGTCAGGTGAAGAAGAAGGTGAAGAAGAAGATGACGAAGAAGAAGATGAAAGATATTTACTCTCTGTAAATGCCCCTGTTGTCAACAAGGAAAAGACTAAAGCTCAAAGAAATAGAGAAAAGAGACATAAAGAAAGAGTGAGATTAGAAACTGAACTTAAGGAATTAAAACTTAGATTAAAAGAATTAGAAGAATTACCAGATACTCCAATAATTGAAGAACCAAAAACTTCAGAAGTCTCTGAAAAGACTAAAAGAGAAAAATCAGAAGAAAATAAATTGAAAAGAAATAAAAAGAAATTATTTAAACATAGAAGTATTGATGAATCTATTGAAGTTAAATTAAGTGATGAATTATCAGATTCTTTACGTAAACTTAAACCAGAAGGTAATTTATTTTACGATGAAATGAGAAAATTACAAAATAGTGGTAAAGTTGAAGCTAGAGTTCCTCTTAAACAAAAGAAGAAATATGCTCCTAAGATTACTGAAAAATGGACTTACAAAGATTTCAAATAAATGGCTGGCGCTAACGCTGGTATCAGTGTATAGATTTTATTTCATGTATTTGTAATATGTTTACTTTTCATTTTTGTTTTTCTTTGTTCTTGTTTTTTGTTTCAGCGTTTAGCATTTGGAATTTCTTTTTATTTTTTTAATAAAAAGAAAAACACCATCGATTCCTTTGGGTTTCCACTACTGTACATTATCTTTATACCTTGGCATATATTATTTTTTTTCTACTTTTATTTTATATCGTCTTCTTTTTATACTGTTACCGTTTTTATTCTGTTATTTTTACATTTTTTATATAAAATTAATAATTATCTTATCATTTATAAATACTAGTTTATCTTTAAATAAAATGAGCATGAATCTCGTAAGTCAAGTACAATCTATAACTTTATAAATTAACCTAATCATTATTTAATTTTTTCAGTTTTCTTCAAATTGTAGTTTAATTCACTCTGGAAAAGTATCCAGACTGCTGTTAGTAGACAAAATTATGTACATTCAATTTCAAAAGCGCCAAAGTTTTGCTCTCTGATATACATATGTCTGTGATTGAGCTCCAGGGTCAGATAATTCGATAATTTAATGATTGACATAGTGGAACCAGAACAACAGTTTAAAAGTCGCATTGAGATTACGGAATTCCCGAATTTTCATTTACTAGTGAATCAAAAAGGCGCGCGCTCCATACAAATACGTAGACGCGCTGTACTAAATTCTCCGTACACATAGATACTTAAGAATTGTGGCTGTTTTACTTCTCTAGGGATACTATCTAGAAGCGATTACCAATTCCATTCAGTCAATTAACTGTTTAATTAAATAAATATACATATATATATATATATATATAATGTCTAAATCAGAAACTACCGGAGGCATTGATACTCTAATCATTCTCCCTTGTCACTCGATCTACAAGAAAGTACCAAAAAAAGAAACCGTTTCTTCAAAGAAACTATCACAAGATGAGCCAGGTCCTGGATTTGATGAAAATGATTGGGAACTAGCTCCATTTCAGTATGAGGCTCACGACCATCTGTTTTTCATCCAGCATATTTACGCTTCTTATGAATATTTATCACAACACAGGACTAATTCTGTGCTTGTATTCAGTGGTGGATACACAAAAGATACACAGAAAGAGTTATCTGAATCATTAAGTTATTTAAACGTTGCCAAAATGAGAGGTTTAATACCACTAGAATATGAAAACACATTTGAAAATGGTAAAATATTATTAGAAGATAGAGCTAGAGATTCATATCAAAATGTTGTTTTCAGTTTGATTAAATTCAGAGAATTAGTAAATAAGTATCCTAAAAAAATTGTCATAGTTGGATTAGAGTTTAAAAGATTTAGATTCATTGAACAACATTTAAAAGTTTTACAGTTCCCAGTTGCTGATATTGAATATATTGGTATTGGCCCAGAATATCCTGAAAATATAGAAAATTTACCAATTGAAGAATATCAAGAAAAGAAAGATTTTTATTTTAAAGATCTTGAAGAATCTGAAGAAAAATTTGCACGTTCTCCATTCAGTAAATTTTGGTTTGGTGAGTTAGGTTCTGGATTATATACAAAGAAATCTAAAAGAGATCCATTTGGTCTTGGTTATAAAAATTATGAAGATGTCATTAATTCAAAGAACCAAATAAAAGGTGATTCTGCAATGTTATCATTGATCAAATGTTCTGAGCTCTCTACTGAAGAGGCAAGATCTCTATATGATCAAGAGTGTAAAGATAAATTTGCATGGTGTTAGAGATGTTTTGTAAAAAAATTATATATAGATTGAATTTTATATTATAGATGTATATAAATATATATAGATGTGTACTCAAGAAATAAAATATTAAAAAAAATAAAAAATAAAAAGAATAAAAAATTAAAGTAATGGAATATAATTATATAAAATTGATATGTACGAGAATCAAAAGACAAATTTGCTTTTACTCATCTTTGTTCTACTGGATTTGGAATATTAATTGTTACTTTTTTATTAATTTTATTATTAAGCTTATTTGAATTTGAATCTGAAGCAATTGGTTCATCATCTTTATAATCTGAATCAGCATCTAACAAGAATCTAATTTTTTCTCTTTTAGCTTTCATTTCATTAGCCTTTGCTAATTCTGCTTCAACTTGTTTTATTTCTTTATCAAGTTCATTTAAGAATCTTGTATTATTTCTATTAGCTGGATCAATTGATGAATTTGTTGATTTATTATGTAAACCTTTGTTTAATTTTCTAAATTCCCATTTTTTATCTTGATGTAGTTCTAATATGAAATCATGATATTTAGCCAATAAAGGTCTATGTGAAATAGTAACAAAAGTGAATTTTTTTCTGATAAGCATTTCAAATAATTCATCCTCCATATCATAACTAACAGCGTTTGTTGGTTCATCCAAGATGACAAATTGTTTATTATGGAAAATGATACGAGCCATAACTAATTTTTGTCTTTCACCTCCACTTAATAAACTAAACCAAGCATTACCTGTACCCATATTTGAGGATGCTTTAGCAGATGGGAGTTTTTTAGTTTCACCAGTACGACCATTGACAATAATATCTTCATTTGAAGATTCTTCTTGATTTGCTTCATCATTATTTTCATTATTTTCATTATTTTCATTATCTTCATTATTTTCAATTTCTTCAATAATTTTTTCTCCAGAAGATGATTCGGTAGTCGTATCTTTATTATTTCTTCTAGGCACGAAAGAGGTATTAGGATTAAAATCCATATTTTTGTTGAATCTTTCTAATAAATACCCAAGCCCAACTTCTTCCATACATGTAATTAAATCATCATCAGAGTAACCTTTTTGAACCATTTCTCTATGACTTAAAGGATAAATGATTTGATCTCTCAAAGTACCTGAACTTAAAAAGTACGGTTTTTGACTAACGTATAAGATATCTGATTCTGAAGGTTTGGATAATAAACCGCTATACAAAGGCCATAATTCAGCTAAGATTCTCATGATTGATGTCTTACCTGAACCGTTATCACCTAATATTAATAAAGTATCAAATCTATCTAATTTGAAACTGAGGTTATCAACCAAGACTTGACCATTTGGACCCTTTGACGAAGGTACCACAATTGGAATTCTTTCAAATCTTAAACCGTTATAATCTGTTTGAATAGTACCACTGATATTATTTGATTTTCTAATCAAAGCATTAGCATTTACATTATTTGCCATGGTTAATAAGTTTCTTCTACTTGTGAATGAAGAAAGTTTTGTACCTGAACCAAAACCAACTTGATTAGCAATACCTGAATTTTGAGTTGATAAACCATATTGGAAACCGATATCATGAACTTGGTGTAAATTCAATAACAAGGTGAATAATCTGTCAGTGCAACCGGACAATCTTGAAATATCTTTGATAGAGTACATCAATCTACTACCTGCATCTGCCATTGATAACATAAGTCTCTTATTAACAATAAATTGTTTCATATTTGAAGTACTACTGTTTGGTCTTTCAATTGTTTTATTTGATCCATTAATAGAAACTGTTGATTTTTTCATATCACTAAAGATAATAGGAATACTGGCAAATAAATAACCTAAACCAGACCAAGTATATTTTAAAATATAATCTTCCCAAAAGCCGTAATAAAATCTTTCATTTATTTCTAATGTGATGTGATCTAATAAATTCTTAAAGATAAATTGAATTTTTTCTTTTTCTAAGACAATACCTTGATAGAATGAAATTTCTTCACAATTATTAATTAAATTCAAATTATAATTATAGAAAATACCTTCTAAAGAAGTTTTACGTTTCCAAAGTTTATTAAAATTTGGAGATCTCATCTTTAAGAACCAACCAGTTAAGAAATAATTTGCAAAAATACCAATAATACCAAAAGTACCTAAATTATCTCTTAAATAAAATGCAAAAAATAATAAATCCATAAATGGTTTACCGACATTGGAAAATAAGGATGTTATTGAATCACTAAATTTTTTAATATCTTCAGTTAAATATTGATCAACATATTTATATTCTAATTTATATTCATCTAAGAAATCTTTTGAATCTGTAGAATTATTTTTACCTGTTGTTGATAAACTAGATGAATTTTCACCAGCATTATTAAATTGTAATTTATAATAAACCAGTCTTGGATCCATATAAAGATCATGACAATATCTTATAAGATTTGATCTAAAATTTAATGCTAATCTATTTGTTAAGAATTTAATACCAGCATTTGTATATGAGGCAGGAAATGCCAATAAGAACCAATAAATCAAGTCTCGTATAAATTTTTTACCTTTTAAACCAATAAGATCTTTGACTATTTGACCATCTAATTTAGTAACCAATAAACTTAACCAAGTTCTAAAGATTAAGCAAAAAATTTGTGAAATAAGCAATGTTGTATTTTTATGAAAAAATTTTGGAATTAAAATTAATTTCCAAATAATAAATAATTTTTTCAAGAATTTTGAATGGAAAATTGATAAATTTTCATTATTTTCTTTTGAATCCTTAGCATGAATTAAACGATATTCATCTTTCAAAAATTTTTTAAAAATGAATTTATCATGTTCATATTTATCATAATTTGGAGCTTTAATAGCAACTTTTAAATGTGTATCTTTATATGGGACAAATAATTCTCTATTTCCGTTTGCAGATCTTTTTGAGGCAAAAATATCATTACCCAAATTTTCTGATATTGATCTACTTCTTTTTCTTTTCAGTAATTTATATCTATTTATAAATTTTGTCAAGTTGTACAAGACAAATATAGTTGATGAAGAGAATATTGTAAGAAGGAATAAAAAAACTGGTTTTGATTTATAGTTTAAATTAAGTTTTGAAATTTCAATTAAGAGGTTTCTATAGTATTCTCTATTTTCTCTGAATACCAGAGACAAGGTTTTTTTACCTCTTTTAACAAGGGTTGACACTATTGGACTCATATTTTATGATTCAGAATAATATGTATACAGTGAATAAGATATGCAATAGTTTATTATTTATTTTATAGTTTCAATTAATAGTATATTTATAGATTACAAGAAGCACTAGAGGGGGAGTAGTCAAGCAAGAAAAGTGAAAGAAATTAGGAATCAGTCTTTATATATATATATATATATAGTTAGTTTTCAGTTATAATACTAAAGCTAGTAATATAACTAGACATAAGTGACTTTTAATAGATATAAAGCCATGTGAATATAAAATGGTTCGCTAATATGCTGTACGTGATATCATAATCGTAATCATACAATGAAATTACAATGGCAATGACAAGAAGAGCCCTGGAAACATGTGAAAATCGAAGCAAGCAGAGCAAGCAAAGTGGCACAAACTTGTCTGGTGACTGTGTGTGACTCTGGCTGTGGAACAGTTGTGATCTACCTATTATACGGGTACTATGGAAGCACGGCATGAGAGAGGGTGCCATACTTAAGTCAGAGAGAAGACAGAGAGTGCTGGCTGAGTGTGGGGTAAGACAAAGAGAGAGACAATAGGCGATGCCGCAGGTGCGTCACCGCTTTTCTGCCACTTCTGCCTCTAAGATTTTGAGATCAACAGCGCAGAGAAGAAAAGAGTCCCTGGCTCAGACACTGGCTCAGACTCCGTCCCAGGAACTCTGCTCAACGCCTTCCTCCTGTATTTCTTTCCTTCGTCTTTACCCATTTTACAGAATTTGCATGTGCCCAGGCAGTGGGGCTTCCGGATCTCCACCGGAAGACTGGGCCAGCCATTTCAAGCCAAACCTTCTCATAGCTTACTTACACTATATACGTATACATATACACTTGAGTCGTATCGTATCGTATCGTATCGTATTGCACTCTTGTAGCTCTCCACGGAGCGGAGTAGCTAACGTCACCGCCACTCTCACCGTCACCGTTTTCTCTTATTTTACGTGGTGACCATGTCTGCCCCCCAAAGAACAACAAATTAGCACACGGTTCAGCAGTTACTCTAAGCTGACAAGGCCACCATTGTATTCCCGTTGCCTGTGCTTGGATTCGGAGAAATGAATGTCTGGGCATAAGCGTTCGGTGGGCGGACTTTTGCCACAGGCGTATTTTTGCAGAGAGTTGCCTTTCCCTTCTGACGTGGCTGTCTCTATCGCTTTCGCAGGTCACCGCAGTTTGAGCAAATCTCCCCGACAGTTGCTGAGCATTGCAAGAGCGCATGACATGAGCGGGTTCCCACCAAATACCCCGCTCCAGCACAGGTACATGACAGCATTCCCGAGCTGAAAAGAAAATGAGCCAAAGACCGCAGCCAAAAAACCGCGGTAACTTCAAGCATATGCCAAATCGCAGAACTATTATTCGTTCCCTGCTATTTACTATTGGCCCACAGCGCAGCCTTTTGAGGTTTAACAAATAGAACAAAAAAACAAAAAGGAAATATATGATACATTTTACAATTCTCTAAACAAAAAATATAAAAACAAAGTGGACGAGACCGGAGTCGAACCGATGACCTCTTACTTGCAAGGCAAGCGCGCTACCAACTACGCCACACGCCCAAAGACAGCTTTGTTATTTTTAAAATCAAACAGCCCGACATAAGGTTGCTTACGTAAGCGATGACTAACAATGTATGAGAATATCACATTAGCGCGCATATTAATGTATGTATTGATTATATAATCATACATATTTTTTGATATTTTGGTGGTATTTTATACGCAATTACACTTTAATCTTATTTCCTTACAGCTGCTATTCTCAGATCATAAATCAGATCGGGAAAACCGTTTACGTATTTGTTATTTTGTAAATATAGATAAATATTAATATTTATTGATTTGTAGTATAATTTTTAATAACTATATATTTATATTCACTGTATTTTATCATTCTCATATAAAAATGAATGATATATAGTACAATATAATATTCAAATCAATATGTTTTCTGATACTACTGGGTCTTTAATTAACTTATGTGGTTGGCTATATGTCATATCATGGGTATGTAAAATATATATTTAATTATTTTCAAAATTTATTAGATTGTACTTACTGACATTACTTTGTTTTTTTTTAATTTTTTTTTTTAATTTTTTGGCTTTTTTAAAAGAGTATTTCATTTTATCCTACTTTATTACTTAATATGAAATTGAAATCTTCTGATTCAATATCCCAAGATACAACATTACTAAATACAGTTGGATATTGGACTCTTTCAATTTCATTATATTTACAAATATATAGCTCAAAATATCATGAAGAGTTTAAAATTAAATATGAAACTGATATACTACCTTCTTTATCAGGAATTGATTTATTATATAGTTTCCATGGTGTTATATTAAATTTCTTAATGGTTTCACAATTAATATATGGTAAATCTCTATGGAATTTTATTAACCAAAAAAGGGATAAAATAAATTTATTAAAATTAACAAAATTACAATTTTTATTGATTTTTGTTTCTGTTATTTACAAATTATTTAAAATTTTGACTTCAATTGAACAATTTGAGTTTTTAAATTTTGTATTATTTTTAGCTTACTTGAAAATTGTTATTAGTACAATAAAATATATTCCACAAGTTATACATAATTTTAAAAGAAAATCAATGTTTGGTATTTCAAAACTTCAAATATTTCTTGATTTAGCAGGTTGCGTTTTTGCTTCATTACAATTGATATTAGAAAATTATGAAATGTCAATTTATGAAATATGTTATTATAATAGAAGTAAAGTTGGTGTGATTTTAACAACCATAGTTTTTGATTCAATTTACATTTTTCAATTTATAATTTACGGTTCTAGGTCGAAAAATTATGATCATTTACCGGTATCAGAGAAGGAATCATACTATGCATAATTATTTACAACGTCACTTTATCTTCTTTTTTTTGCTTTGAGATTTTTTTTAATTTAATACATTAATTCTAAATTTATTTAAATTATATAACATAAAGAGAGTAAAATCAATAATAAAAAAACATTAAATAACGTAACAATATATACAATACATTAAAGAGATACAAGATTGTATGATTCATATACGGTAATTTTGATATCACTACAAACTTGGAGGAATTGGACTTTCATAAGATTCATTGGATTTAACAGTTTGAGATTGAGTAGTTTTAGCCTTTTCAGATGCTGATACAGATTCAGAATCAACAGAATTTTCATTTTCTGATCCTTCGGTGGCATCTTCGTCTAATATCTGTTCAACATTCTTCACTTCATCAATATAATATTTAAGCATACCTTCAATACCATTCTTAAGAGTAATACTTGAACTTGAACAACTTTTACAAGCACCAATCAATTTTAAATAAACAGTTCCTGAATCTTCATCAAATCTTACAAATTTAATATCACCACCGTCTTCTTGAATAGCAGGTTGAATTCTAGTAACTAATAATTCTTGAATTAATTCAACAACTTCATCAATGTCCTCTTCATCTTCATTAAGTTCATTTTCTTTATCTTTTGCTTCTTGCAATTTATTTATATATTCTTTGGATAAAACTGATTGTCCTGAATTTAAAAATTCTGTTAAAATTGCGAAAATTTCAGGCTTTAATAATGCCCATGTAGAACTTGAACTTTGATCTTCAACAAAATTAGTATCTGTTTCCTCAGCAGCATATTTTTCAACTGTTATAAAATCATATCCAAATAATATACTCTTAATACCTCTTTTACTCTTTGTTGGATCATTTATACTGAATAATTTAAATGCAAGTTCAGAGGATGATAAAGCATCTTTTAAAGAATTGATTTCTAAAGTTGGATAGTCTTTAGAAGGCAGTATTTTAATCGATGATGGAATAAATTTTAGAGCATTCTCATTTGGTGTCTTCTGTGTTTGAATAAATAAAGTACGATAGAATGAAAGTCTATCAATCTTAGAATTTGAAATTCTGGGTATAGATCTTTTAAGTAAACTATTGAACATTTTTCAGTGTGGCAAAAAAAACTAAGTGTATATATACATATAATATGTATAAAATATAGTTAAGTACATGTGTATTGATATTATAAACAAAAAAGCTATTCAAATATACGAAAAGTATAGCTATAAATCTTGTAATCATCAAAATGAGAGATTAAAACGGTGATCACAGATGAACAATCTATCAGGAAGGATCGAAACAACTCTCTCGTTTAATGCAGGCAACTGTCTCACTTAGAATTTAGCACTTGAGACCTATGAAAAAGTTACTATTACTTATTAATAATAATTTTATTAGCGAATTATGATTTGTAATGACATTAATTACATAAGCAATGAAAACAAGTCTGTAGTCGCGTCGCTTCAAAATTACCAATCTCGGATTTAAAATTCGGATATAAGTTGTCTGGATTTTTAAAATAGTTTTAAGATGCAAAATGTATTGTGAATTTTTATGAATAAATAAATAAATAAATAAATAAATAAATAACTAACTAAATAGATAGATGTAATGGTGTTGAAAATTAGTGATTTCAACAACTAATAAATAGTTGACAAAAAAATAAATAAGTTAATGACAAGAGTAAACCATCATTGAATAAATAAATAGGATAATAAATAGATAAATGAGAAATAAAATGAAATAAATAAATGAGAAATAAATAAATGAGTGAATAAATAAATAGGTGAATGAATAAAAAATTAATAAATAGATAAATAAAAAATGTTCATAAAAACGTAATATATTTCTATAGTTTATAAGTGTGAATAGTATGTAAGTGGTCTAATGATATTAGTGGAAATGCAAACTAGAATATTAACATATTTTAATTTAAGTTTGTCTTTCTATTTCTTGGTTTTGAATTTTGTGAATATCTTCTATTTCCATTATTATAATTTGGTCTATAATAATTATTAGAATTAGGAAAGTCGCCGTAGCCTGACTGTGTATTTTGTCTATTCATATTCATCATATTCATCATCGCGTTAGGTGGAATATTCATTGGAATATTTAACTGTGGCATAGGCGGCATGGGTGGCATCGGCTGCATCATTCCATTATTAGGAATTGGTGCTATACTTGAAGGTACATTTTGTGAAGGAATAGGAGGTGGAATTCCTTGTCTCGACATTACAGGGTTATAGTAGTTGTACATATGAATAGGAATCTCTGAAGCTGGTATTGGAGAAGCAGGAAGAGAAGAATGCTGCTGTCTCTGTTGTTGTTGTTGTTGCTGCTGTTGTTGTTGTTCAACAGTTCTATCGCTATAAAAGTTTCTATTATTATTGGAAAATTGATAGCTTGATGGAACAAAATTTGAGTGTGCATTAAACTTATGGACAGGTTTTTGAGATTTCTTGAAAGATGTATTTTCTGATATATCAGGCTCTTCGCTTTCCATATAGTTTTCACTATATTCATCAACAGCTACGTCTTCAAATTCTTCAACTTCATTATAATCTGTATCGCTTTCACTCTCTTCGCTGTAATTTTCTTCATTTCCATTTGTCATTGGATTATAATACCCATTTGCAGGGAAAAATTGGTAATATGCAGGAGGATAAAACATTGGGTTATAATATGGATTTGGAGGAGCATTATTCATGCGAGGGTTAATTGGTAATGGAGTGCTATTTGGAGCTCCGCTGCTGTTATTATTGTTGTTGGATGAATTTGAAGCGCCCTGATTGATCACTTGATCTGGAAAATTTCCGTAATTACCACCATTCTGATATTTTTGATAATACTGTCCAGTGTAATTTGGATTATTGTTAGGCGGATTTGAGTTGCCATTATTATTGTTGTTGGAGTTAGTGCTTGAATTATTACTGTTGTTGTTCGTATTCATATTCTTTGAGTTGTTCATGTAAGCCATGGCCAAATTATAATATGGTTGTAGATGATTTTGAGTATAGTGATGAACAGTACCTCTATTACCTATTCTATTCTCTTTTCTCTGTGCAAATGAAACTTGTAAAATATGTTCAGGATCTAATTCATAATTTTCCATGGCAACAAGTGCCCTGGAAGCTTCTATTGGCTTCTGGAAACATACAAAACCAAAACCTTTTGATCTAAAAGGTATATCGCCGGTAGCACTGTTAGGTTTCTCTTTATTTTCACTTGAATTCGTAATCACTTCTATCTCGTCGTCATCTTCGTCATACTCATCCTCTTCCTCTTCATCATCTTTGACAGCCTCATTTTCATTTGTATCTTTCACTACTTCATTTTCAATGTCTTTATCTTTTTGCTTCTCGTTTTCTTGGGCCAACAATTGTTTTAATTCATCATTATTATATGTCATAACTTTTGCACTTACTATGACACCAAATTCTTCAAACATATCTTGTAATTCCTTGTCACCATAAGTTAATGGTAAGTTTTTAATATATAAATTTGAATCTTGAAACTGTGGCCCAGCGATAGGCATACCTGTTGCTGTCTCAATTATATTTGAATCTGATGTTATTATAAATGGAGGTAATGATGGATTTTCTAGATTACCATTTACAAGTGCTGGAGGAACTATTAAACCTTGTTGCTGACCTTGTTGCAAATTTTGTGGCAAAGGTGAAGGTAATGATGAAGAAGAATTTTGTGATATTGCAATTATTGATGGGGTAGAGAAACCGGATGATGAAGGAATGATCTTGTTTCCAGATAGATCTTCAGGTATGTTATCAGAAACTGTACCAGGTTCCAGAATGTTATCAGGCTGAGAAAGAGGTGAAATCCCTTGTTGCTGTGGTTGTTGTTCTTGGTTACGCTGTATGTTTCTATCAGGAACAAAATGATTCTTGTTTTGGTTGTTATAACTAGAAAACTTCCTTCTATTGTTATTGTTATTGTTATTATTATTATTTGTGTTACCTGACAAATCTGAATTATTAATATTTTGCAAATTATTTTTATTTAAATATTGTAATGATAATTTTTCAGATTTTTTTTCAGCTCTATTTATTATTATTTTATAACCTTTTTCAATTTCATAATTATTCAAACTATTTTTAGCATTTAAAGCACTTTGATGATCTTTAAAATTTATGAATGCATAATTTGTTTTATTTTTATTATTATTATTATTATTGTTGTTAATATTATTAATATTATTTAATGATGGAGAAGTTATTGATGAAATTTTACCGAATTTACCAAAAATTGATTTTAAATTATTTAAATCATAATTTTTAGGTAAATTTTTAATATACAAACTTTTAAAATTTAATTTTTCAAATTCTAATTGTTTTAATCTTTCAATTTTTGAAATATGATGATTAATAAATAATAAATTACCATTTATATTTTTATTATTTAAATTTTTAATTGATAATTTTGACATTTTACGATTTTCAAAATTTATGAATCCAAAACATTTTGAATTATTAAATTCATCATATATTATCTTACATGATGTTATATTACCATAAGGTTTAAAAATATTAAATAATTCATCTGAATCTGTTGTTGGTAATAAACCTCTTATATATATGTTACCTGGTTTGTTTTCGTCGTCTTCGCTATCTGTTTCATCTGTATCATATTCATCATCATCATCATCATTATCCTCATCTTCATCGGCTTGAATTCCATGTTCATTTGAAATAAATTTGTCTCGATTTTCGTCTACTGTTAAATTTTCTAAATTTTTATTAATTTCAGACACTTGCTTGTCTTGTAAATCACCTTTTACTTTTAAATCTTTTAAAATTCCGGTCTCGGTCTCGGCCTCGGTTGCAATATCGGTATCGGCAATTTTTGTTGTATTATTTACAGTATTTGTTGTATTTGTAGAAGTATTTATACCAATTGGATTTGAAATTTCATTTTCAACATCACTAGCATTGATAATTATATTATCATTCATAGTTAGCAATGTATATGTTATATATGTGGTGTATATCTAATTGATATACGTATTAAAATGCAATTGGAGGAGGAAAAGTATTTGATTTATGTGTGTGTTTTTATAAAAGACGATGTAAAATCTAAGTTAAAGTAATACTTAAATATTTCAGTAATTTATCTATAAATGAAGTAAAATTTTTGTTTGAAAAATATGTCAAAAATGTCTATATGTAAATGTTATTAGTGAATATGAATTAAATTGTTAGTCTACCAATGGTACCAGTGAATCTTTCAAAGATAATCTAGTGATTTTATTATTTTGTTCATGAATAAATGAAAAATCAAAATCAAAATTTTAGTAATATCAATATATTCAAGAATTAATTATAGGATAATAATGAGTTAATATAATATACCAAACCAGAATATTTTAAAATTAATACTTTAATAATCCTTACTTTCCAATAATAAAATTGAGAATGATCTCTAGTTAGATATAAAATTTCTGAACCTGACGAATACTAAATCAGTAATTGGACTATCAACCAAGTGACTATGTACGAGTAATATCGAGTTAGTAAATGATCAAGTGAAAAAGAAAAGAAAAGAGACATATTAGGATTACAATTACAGGTAAAGCGTTATTTCATCCAAGTATTGAGCATGTTGTAAGTCTCATGGGTTGAGATTACAGTCCACGGTGAGATTAAGAAAAGAAAGAGGGACAAACGGTAGGAGGGGCACGAAGAGATATGGGAAGAGAGAAGGAAAGAGAAAGTAAAGAAAGAGTCAAAGTTCTCCACAGATAGACAGATAGACAGACAGAGAAAGAGATGAGAAACAGACATGATTAAAAGGCCTACTATGCCATTGGTGAATGGTTCTAGCTAGAGGTATTTACCGATCTTCAGTGCAAATCCAGGGAATAATTCCATCGCTTGGCAGTAGAATCTCTAATAGTCTACAATTGGGTACCGTAGTCATCCATCCCAGTGAATCAGGAACCAGAAAGAGTATCGGTTAGAATCTCCACTGAGTTGAATTCAGAATATTCTCATTAGCATTGAAACCAAATCAAAAGAGGGAAATATCAGAGAGATGTGGAAACATGAAAAAAACGGGGGAAGTAGCGGGGGAAGCCATAACGGGGCCGGGGAGTAAGTTGATCAGTGAACCACACAAACATCTGGCGGAGGAGTGAATGAGTGAATAAAGGAGTAAGGGAGGGAGAAAGGGAGAGAGACAGAGAGAGAGACAGAGAGAGAAAAAAAAAAGAAGCATAGAGCAAGTGAGCGAGATTGCAAAGAGAATTGAAGCAAAATAATAGAATATAACACAATAAGAGAATAAGAAGTAAGATACAAGATTCTGCATTGTGAATATACAAGTCATTTGAGCTAAATAAATTTAACAATTGGTATATAATAATAAAGGATAAATTATGTGCATTGAGTGAAATGTTGTCTGTAACAGGTGACCGACTGACTGAATGAATGTAAATGAATCGGTTAGGTAAAGGAGGGAATTATAATATAAAGAGTGAAGACAGACAGGCAGGTAAATATAGACAAACTGTGGTGTTATGAACCCGCTGCGCTGGAGTAATAACGAGACGGGTTAGCAGCATCAATAAATGAGTGTATGAATGAGTGTATGAATGAGTGTATGAATGAGTGTATGAATGAGTGTATGAATGATACGGGGGTAGCAGTATGTCTAACATTAATAGAAACAGCCGACGGGAAAGTAAGTGACAGGATAACAAAGAATTGAGTGCAGCAGGTAATTTGGCTGTAAGAATAATTTAATTAGATCAGTTTATTAGGAAGCCCAGAATGAAAATAATAGAGTACTAGGGGGAATTGGCAATTGATATTGTATAAAGAGGGAATAATGGAGCAAAGGAATAATCTAATAAGGAAATAATGGAATAAAGGAATAGGAGAATGAGGGAAAAAGTACGGGAATAAAGATGATGGAAACTGGGAATTGAGGAATACTTTATTTAAAAGCGCTGGAAATATGTACGGGATCCTCGGATTTTATCAATGTGAGTAATTATTGTTTGTTATTTACAATTAAAATTTACGGGATAAAATTACAATTCAAATTTATAATTATATATATATTGTGTTAATATATATTATACCGTATTTGATAATAATTATATTTTACAATGAATAAATCATATTTTATAAATTAGAGATGAAGTTGAAAATTACGTTATGGGTTTATTTAATATTTTGAAGTGCAAGCGAAGCGGAGAACACAGTGAGGGTATATAATAGCAGGGATCAGCGGATGTTAAACAGCTATTTAGATAACTCTATTGATATTTAAAAACTAAAAAAACCAAAAACAACCAATAAGAGAGTTTTAAATTAAAAGAATAATTTCTGGGATTGAGGTGTATAGAAGTTTAATATAGACTATTTATTATAGATTGACAAACATTTTAAATTAAATTAAATTAATTTAATAGTTTACATGTTGTAGAGGTGAATAATTAGCAAGGGATTTATTTCAATTTTAATTCTTGTTTTTATAACAATGAATAATAAATAACAATGAGAATAATACAATAAAATAAATTAAAATAAAATAAAATAAATTATTTACCGCGTGCTTTTTTTTATCACGCACTTTTTACAAATTGAGTTTCGTATTTCAAAACATACTGCGCACTATCCGAATTTCTGATCTAGACTTTGCATAATTATTAGCATAACAACCATAAATAAAAATGAAATATAAAATTATTTGCGGAGAAATGGTGGTGCACCGGTGTTAAGTTTTTGGATAAGTAAAAGTCGGTCGGGAATCAGTACAAATTAAGATTTCCCGTTCCCTACAGCACCCCGCATATCTACACAATGAGGGCATTATCACGTCAATCAATCATTACACTAGCAGCTGTCTAAGTCTACTCTACTACTCTCTTCATTTTCCTTCTGTCTGGAGTCTCTGGTACATAGTGTCTGTCACCTAATGAGATTCAAAATTCTGGAATTACATAATCAACATCAAGATATGAAATTCGAGGTGTATCACGTGAAAATATCTGACATTTATTAGAATAAGTAGTAATCTATGTATGCTTTCCCAAAGTATCAATTAACGACACAATACTGCATGTACTTTATTTTCTGACAGAAAAGAAAAGAGAAGAAAATTGAAGGGTGAAGTAAGATAGAATGGAATAAGTAGGTAGGTATTTGAAACATACGGGAAGGAAACAATAGAACGTAATGAATTTGAATCATATAGATCATATAGACAGCGAGGGTGATGAAAAAAAACGGTAGATAGATAGGATTATTAATGGCGTATATTGGATAGAACGGGAAGAGTTTAGGAATCGATGAGAGAAAAGATAGTATCTGGAGATACCAAGATCTTGTTGATACAATAGATTAAAAAGCAATAGAAGAATCACGTATCAAGATTGAAAATTGAAAATTGAAAATTAGATATTAATAGAAGAGAAAAAAAGAAAGGGTAGCTCATTAAATAACAGATTGAACCTGGGCATTCCAGGATGTACACCAGCGTGCGCAGTTCTCTGAACGTCTACCACATATGTAAAAAATGTAACTTATCTCAGAGGCTTGAGGTGTCTGAGAACGAGAGACAAGAATCAGGCCGCAAGCGCCAGCCAGACTTGACCAGGCAAGCCCGTGTACACATCCGTACCTCGCTCGGCTCTCAAGGTTGCATGGTACACCACCAACAGCAAAAAACGTAGACACCAGGAGAGAATGCTATCAAATTAACGAGGGTTCCAGACAGTGAATCAGCCGGTGAATGTTGAATTAGAACAGCTCAACGGTTATGCCGCGCGCCGTAGTGTATCAATTTTCACACAAGGAGATACTATAAAACCGATCACGGTGTAAAAATCATATCTCCGGCAGTCATGCACGCGGAGAGAACAGATGAACTTCCCCTGGTCATACCAGTCATACAAGGGTGTTGAGGGGTGCAGAGGGGTGTAGAAGGTAAACCCGTAGGCTTGCAAGCAACCGGGATGCCATGAAAGGCCGGCGGGCTATTTGCTTTCCAGCCCGCCACTATCTTTTTGTGTGTGCCTCTTCTCTTGTTGGACATACTGGAATTTAATTTCCTAAATTGAAATTCTCATTATAGTAATTATTTAACTTAATTTAATTTTATTTAATTTAATTTAATTAATTAATTTTATTCTATTCTCAGACTTTAGACAAATTTGGAATTTCTCCGCTTTAATATGATCATTATTTTGTTTACATATTATTGATAATTAAACATATTGTACATATTGTACATATATTTAATTTTATTACAAGATCTCGCCATACAATTTTCTGTAACAATCCCCCTACTCCCATTTTCCCTCCAATGAATTTTTATTGTTATTATTGTTGTTGTTGTTTTTGTTGTTAATAATTAGTTATTTATACAGCCAATCGTTATACTATTCGTTAATTAATTCACTAAAATCACTCATAGTACTCTTACTATTACGCTCCCAATTAATACACCACATTTTAAATATTATTAAAATGTTGTTAAAATTTTCAGGTATTAATTTTAATATCAGTTTAATATCAATATAATAATAAAATAGGTAAATTGATAAGTAAATATAACATATAAAGGAATCACTAAAAGTAAAAATTTAAAAGAATGAGGATAAAAAAGGAACAAAGATACTCGATATAAAAAGAAAAAGAAATATAAGAATTAAAGAAAAAGAATAAAAAATAATAAGTAATAGAATAAAAAATAGTTAAACAAAAAAGCAAATTATAGTACAATAAAATATAAAAGTTTTTTTTTTAGATATAATTAAATTAAATTAAATCATAATTAATTTATTTCTTCTTTGGAGCAACTTTTTTAGTTGAAGCCTTTTTAGCAGCTGGTTTAGTAACTTTAGCGGTTGTCTTTTTAGTAGCAGCTTTCTTTGGAGCAGCTTTTTTAGTTGTCTTTTTTGTTGTTTCCTTTTTAGCAGCAGTTTTCTTTGGAGCAGATTTTTTTGGAGCAGCAGCTTTCTTTGGAGCAGCTTTTTTAACTGGTTTCTTTTCACTCTTTAAAGTTTCTTTGTTTAATTTAACTGGACCAGATGGACCTTTTGGTTGAATAAAATGACCTGAAACAACACCTTTCTTTAATGCTAAATTAAATTGAGAATCAAAATTACTGTTTGTAATTGGGAAATTTGATTGAATGTATTTTTTAATAGCTTGACGAGAAGAACCATTTCTTTCTTTTAAAGTTGTAATTGCTGTAATAATTAATTCTTTATAAGTTTTCTTTGGTGGAGCTGTAGAATCTTTAGTTGCGGTAGCCATTTTTAAAAATATTAATTTTTTGTTAATTCGATATATGATTTATATAATAAAACAAAACAAAATAAAGTAAAATAGGATTATAAAATATTTACTTTAATTAATTTATAATTGATTATTAATAATTCTTAAATACAAAAGTAAAAGAAAAGAAAAGGGAATAAAAGGAAAGAAAAGAAAAGAGATGGGAGGAAAGAGGGGGGAGGGAAGAAGGGGGAAGAGAAGGTAAGAGTATAGAGAATATGAAGTGTGCGAGAAAGTAAGAAATTAAGAAAGTAAACAAACAAACAAAAAAACAAAAAAACAAAGTGAGAATAATACGTAAGGTGCTGAGAAGGTGAAGTGGAATACGAGTAGTTAAGATTATGAGAGCTTTGAAAGAAAATATGAAAATATGAAAATGTGAAAATGTGAAACTGTGAAAGATGAGAAGAGTAAGAGAAAAGAAGGAGAAGAAAAGAAAGAGGAAGAATGGAAAAGTGATTAAGAGAATATTGAATAATTATGGGATTAATTGAGTATTTAAGAGATAAAATTAAAAGATTTAATTAAGAAAATGATAAGATAAAGTAGTTAAACAATTGAATTAAATAAACAAATAATATTAGTTAATTTTTACAATAAATTAAGCAAAGATAAAATTACAATAAAACGCATACATAGATAGATAGGTACATATTAAGACATACATATTAAAGCAAATTATATTAAAACATATTAAAACATATTAAAAAATATTAAAACATATTAAGACATATTAAGACACATTGACTTACTTAATTATTAATTATAAATTAAAATAAAAACAAATATAATTTATTATAAAATTATTTATTTGTTTACTTTTTATTTTTATTATTATTGTTATTTGTTATGATTATTTATTTATTTATTTATTATTTATTTATTTACTTATTATTTAATTCCATTGTTTACCATTTACCACCCATTTACAAATTTACATACTGACACCGATCGGGGGTCGCGGTGGAGCGCGTGGCTGGCTGAAGGGAGCGTGGTGCAGTGTGGTGTAGAGAGTTTAGGAATGAGGGATGAGGTCTGTCTGGTGACTGTACGGTGAATGTACGGTGAATGTACGGCGGCCAGCGGAGTGTTGCGTTTTCCTTTCTGTCGTTTCTGCCCTTAGCGTACACCGTGCTGTGGTGCTGTGGAACGACTATTTTTCAGAAAATTGTACAGTATAACAATGTGAGAAGCGTGTAAGACAATAAAGAATCATGCTTCTTTAATTATATAATTATAATATAATATATGATATTCCCCATATTAATCTTATTCATATAATTTGAATTTCATATCATAACATTTCTTTTATTGCAAAATTATCACATTTTAATTGAACTAATTTTGAATTTTGGATAATTTATTTATACACTAAGCTGTTAAAAAAGCTGTTTTGTCTGATATTAATCACATACTCAATACTAATAAAAAAGAATTCAATATAGAATACATATTAATTTTTTTATGGAAGGATTAGTATCAATAATACAAGAAGTTAATTCATCAATACATACTAAATACTAAATACTAGTGGTAATAATAATATAATAATAATACTATTGAAGCAGCAGCATATTGTGTTATAACTTATAATATATGGAATATATACTACACCATAAAGTTATGTTCATCCCTTAATTTTATTTTGTGACAAAGAAGAGAATACGTTTATTTAACTGGATTCCAGGAATCTGATTATCAGAAATAAATGAAGGTGTACGGATTGGCGCATATAAGATAATTCAGGTAATTCAGGTAACTCAGATAAAAGGATTGTGAATTTGTGGATTACGTAATTCTCCGTTAGAGACGACAACTCACATTTTGCCATCTCTTTCAGCAAAATAAACTTTTCATTAACTTCTCTTCCTGGCAATCCATCTAAGCCCTTTTGGGACATCTCAGTCTGGCAAGGCTGGTAAAGCTGCAAAGTATTGGCTTAGTTTAACATCTGTACACTACATAAAGCATAAACCAGGAGCCCGCGTTCAGCGAGAGAAGAGAGATGCGTACGTAATCACAGGTGTCCTCTTGTGGTAACTCAAATCCACTCCACGGCTTAACGACGTATACGATACAACTGTGCCACTCTCACCCTCACTTTCACCCTCACTTAACTGTCTTAGGCTGTCTTAAGCTGTCTCAAGCTGCAAGGGAGCAGCATCTTGTCACAGCATTCCAGGCACTTCTTTCTACGTCTGTCGGCAAGTAGCTGCAGAGACAACGGCAGAGACAGTGTGGCAGAGACGGTGGCAGACAAGCGATATAGGCTTTAGTGTTGTTGGTCCAGATTTGGAACTGCGGCGGAGTTAGCCTCCACGCCACGGAGATAGCTTGGTCAGCTGCTCTGAGGTGAGGTGGCTGCTCTGCGGTGGCTGCCTGGCCTTACGAGATGCCGACTCCAGAGCCTCAACCACTCAATCGCTCAACCACTCAATCGCTCAGTCGCTCAGTCGCTCAATCTACCACCACTGTCACCGAAATCACTATCTCACTAATTATTAATTAGATACTGCCATACTGTCGTCTCGTCTCCCGATGACGATGCTGTCTGTCTGTCAGTAAGTCTTCCCAGTCTCACGCAGACAGTGTTGGTAATTCTTTGCTCTTGCTCTATTTGCTCTGGTTCTATTCTGTTCTATTCTGTTCTGATAAGTTTAATTAGATTTGAATTTCTATTAAACCAAACAGGAGTTACTAATAACCACATATTCACATACAGATACAGATACATATGCAATAGATATTATACTACCACCACACAATTTTATATTCTGATTGCATTTTATAGTTAACTTAACTTGAAATTTATTTTATATTCACCGTTGTATCTCAGATATTTACTGATAAAATATTAACCCTTACTTATAATTATTCAATTCAATTCGCTTATAACTTCTTGAATTCTAATACTTTATATATCAATTTTAATTGTTATAAATATATAAATATACATCCATAAATATAAACATACATTTAATACATATACCTATACCATTTCATATTCATATTCATATATTCATATATTCATATATTCATATATTCATATACTCTTTTTTTTAAAACTAAATTTTTCTTTATAATATCCATTTACTACAAATCATGTCTGTAGCATCTTCTTCAAGTTGGACTTCGTTCATTAAATCAATTGCATCTTATAACGGTGATTTATCATCTTTAACAGCTCCTCCTTTCATCTTATCTCCAACTTCTTTAGTTGAATATTCTCAATATTGGGCAGAACATGTCGATTTATTATTAGCTCCAAATTTTATTACTGATGAAACTTCAAATTTAAAAAATAATAAATCAGATCCAATAGAATTGAAAAGAATGTTAGCTGTTACTAAATGGTTTATATCAACTTTAAGATCTCAATATTGTTCAAGAAATGAAAGTTTAGGTTCTGAAAAGAAACCTTTAAATCCATTCTTAGGTGAATTATTCGTTGGTAAATGGTCTGATGATTCAAATGATAAAGTATTAGGTGATACAGTTTTATTAAGTGAACAAGTAAGTCATCATCCACCAATTACTGCTTACGCAGTTGAAAATGAAAAAAATAATACTTTATTAGAAGGTTATAATGGTATTAGAGCTTCAATGTCAACTACTTCTTTAAATGTTAAACAATATGGTCATGGTATATTAACTTATGGTAATTTAAATAATGAAACTTATTTAATTACTTTACCACCATTACATATTGAAGGTATCATAGTTGCTTCTCCATTTGTTGAATTAGAACAAAAATCAATTATTCAATCTTCTTCTGGTTATATAGCAATTATTGAATACTCTGGTAGAGGTTATTTTTCAGGTAAAAAAAATACTTTTAAAGCTAGAATATATGAAGATAAAGATTCTTCTTCTCATAAAAGTAAAGCTTTATATACTATAATGGGTCAATGGTCAGGTAATTCTTATATCTTACCGGGTTATTCTCAACCTTCTTCAAAAGATGAATTATTCTTTGATTCAATGAATGCTATCCCACAACATTTATCAGTTAAACCAATTGAAAATCAACATCCTTTAGAAACTAGAAAAGCTTGGCTTTCAGTTTCTGAAGCAATTAAAAAAGGTGATTATGATTTAATTCATCAAGAAAAATCAAAATTAGAAAATGATCAAAGAGATTTAAGAAAATCAGAGAATGAATCTGGTTCAACTTGGGAAAGACGTTGGTTTCATCTCATTGATTTAAATGATTCAGAACATACAGATAAAAATGATCCTCTTATAGATTTAGCTAAATCTGCTGGTTTATCAACTAAAAATGTCGCTTCAGGTACTTCAGAAGGTTCTTCTTCAATCAAAAATGATGCTGAATCAAAACATTGGAGATTTAGTCCAGAAAAATTTCAAAAAGAAACTGAAATTAAAATCTTATAAATTTAAAAATATAATAATAATATAATATAGTTTAATATAGTATATTTTTTAATTTTATAATTTCTTTTCATTTTTCAGTTTTCAATTTTTTTTGTTTCATTATTATTATTTTCGTTTTTTTTTTTTTTAATTTTTTTATTTTGTTATGATTTATACTGATTTCCATTCTTATTACTCTTTTTTAATATGCTTACATTTT
Organism: [Candida] boidinii; assembly: GCA_001599335.1. Classification (NCBI taxonomy): domain Eukaryota; kingdom Fungi; phylum Ascomycota; class Pichiomycetes; order Pichiales; family Pichiaceae; genus Ogataea; species [Candida] boidinii. The sequence continues at coordinate 2,581,658 of BCGP01000002.1, read as the reverse complement.
TTAATTATATATCCTCATTTACATCACATATTGCTTATTAGTTACTTTGTTTTATTTTATTTTAAATTCATATATTATTAAATAAATAAATTCAAATAGAAATATAAACAATATGATATTATTTACACCTTACTACTTTATTTCACTTATCGTCAAAAGACACAAAATCTTTACAAATCTGTATTATATTATATGATTGTACATAAACACACACACATATATTCTTTATTTTATCATTAACTTGAACCGACAGTATGACTGCTGGTACTAGTGGAACTACCAGCAACAGGGGTACCGTTTGTACCAGAAGCACCACTATTAATGCCAACAGATGATAGAGTAGAACTACTGGCATTAGTATTAGTTGCAGAATTATCCATAGATAAATCAACCTGAGATCCATTATTTGGATCTGAAAATGCTTCGTTTCTAATCATTTGAATCCATGGATCTTGTAATAATTCAACAGCAGTTGATCTCTTATTAGGATCAGTAACTAAACATTTGGCTAAAAATTCTAAACCTAATGGACTTAATTGTTCAGATGATGGGAATTGCGGTAAATGTCCACTGGCAATATGATACATAACAGCATATTCATTATCTAAATTAGCCCATGGTCTTCTACCTGTTGCAGTCTCAAGAACACAACATCCTAATGACCAAATATCAATGGCTCCATGCATAGCTGATGGTTCTCCTCTAATAGTCTCAGGTGACATATACATTGGTGTACCAGTTAATGCCTGTGTCTTGCGTCCCTGGTGTATTGTAGAATCCTTAGTACGTCCTGCCATGGCAATAACTTTAGCAGATCCAAAATCAACTAATTTAATAACACCCATATGATCCAATAATATATTTTCAGGTTTAATATCTCTATGTACTATACCAAATTGATGTAAATAAGCTAAACCTTCTAATAATTGTAAAGTATAAAGTTGAATAACTGTCTCGTCTTCAATTCTACCATACTCTAATAATCCAGCTAATGACCCACCACTACAGTACTCCATAAAGATATAAACCCTATCTCTATGAACTTCAACACCAAAGAATTGAACAATATTAGGATGTGACAACATCTCTAAAACAGTCATCTCGCCTTTGATTGCAGGAACAACAGTCTTAATAGATTGAGAATCTTGAAATCTAATCTCTTTAACAGCCATAGCACCACCAGTATCTAAATTAAGTGATGCATAAACACTACCAAATGTACCACCACCAAGAAATTTACCCTTTTGCCATCTGATAGAAACAGATGAAAATGATGACGCTAAATATGTCAAGAATTGGTTGGCTGTATCGGTATCATCTAATACTCTACCAACAGCTTGTTGCTCAACTTGTAATATTCTTCTGTCTTCTTCTAATTTGGTAACTTGTTGCATAATATGTGCTCTTAATGATCCTATACTTTCATCGTCTAAAGTATACAAATCTTTCTTAGGTCTATTTGTCTCCATTCTCTTCTTTTGTAATTCTTTAGTTCTTGCACCCATGATATCAAAATGACTAATTAACAAAGACATACATCCAGCAACTTTATCCTTCAATCTGTAAAAACTATCACTGTCCAAAGTTAGAATATTGAAACTTCTTGTTATATCCATTGCAAACTCTAAAGCAGCAACACACCATCTAAAAGTCTTAGGCTCAGTTGGAACACAATCATCAACAATAAAACCTAACCACTCAATAGCCAACTGTGTTAATTTTAAGATCATAATGGATCTTCTATATGGATCAAAATTTCTAACACAATCTTTACCAAAATCTCTAATATAAATAAAACAATTATTAACTAATTCTTGACAATTAGGAACACTTCTACATTGATTTCTAATAGAAGTTGCACCTTCAAGGATAGCAGAACTGATTCTAAAAAAGATCTTTTGAGTATTTGTTAATTCATATTGAACTTGTACTAATGAACATCTTTTAGAAACAAAAGATCCAATGGTATCACCAACACATTCTTTGAACCATGAACCACACATATCCACATTATTTTGCGCACCACCAGCAGATATTAATAATACTTTACCCTTATCGATGTTACCAACAGGTAGTGAATTAATGTCACTTTCAACAACTTTACCATCCCAGACCATAGCCTTTGATGGGTAGACAACCAATACATATTCAAGCAATTCTCCAAGACGTTCATTTGAATTATCATTATTTCTATTATTAGCCTCCATTTCAATTTCATTCATATTATCGTTATAATAATTATTAAAATTGTTAAGATCAACTAAACCTGAATTCATTGTCTCAACAAAAGAATTATAATTTGTCATGACTTCTAAATGTCTTCTTGGAATTTTTGAATTATCAACACAGAGATTGGAACCATTTAAAAATCTGAAAACTTTTGATGGTCTTGAAGCCAACACTTCAGGAACAAAGATATAAATACCTTCATCTGATAATTCTTGGGAATGATAAAGAGTATGATTACTCTCTTTTAACATTTCTAAGAAATATTTAAATTTATTACCATTCAAATTAAATAATAAACAATTTTGAAAATATTGGTTTAATAATAAACTAAATCTATAAAATTTTCTTCTCAATTGACCAAAATTTTCCATTGTCGACGTATACCATCTAAATAATTTTGATTGATCTAACGGAGTACCATCATAAGGTGGGCCTTGGAATTGTTGAACCAAATAATTATTTAATCTACTGACCAATTTAGAAGTTAAAGTTGTAAATTGTTGTGAAATTTCATTGGAACCACCTTCAATATAGAAACCAACATTTTGTAGAAATTCCCATTGTTTCTCTAATTCTTCTGGTTCTTTGAATGTTCTAAAAGATTTTGTTGCTTTCGGAGAATCTAGTAATTTTCTATTTAAATAAAATAAATAATGATGAACACAGTCTAATAACGCATCGTCAAATGCTGCATCTCTATAATCTGGGAATGAGATCCATGCGTCTCTTGGAGTACAATATTCAATCAGAGATGTTCTAATTTCCAAAGACAATTTAATATATAATTTAAAATCCTCTAAAACTTGATCAATCATCATCATTGTTGGATTTTTCAATTTCTTAGCATAACCTAATCTAATTCTGATTAATTCTTTCATTAACTTAGTAGGGAAAGTAACCAAAACTAACAAATTGTCTACATATGAAGGCAATCCTAACTCTTCAAAATTATCATGGTAAACTAAAAATGATTCTTTAGCTTTGAATGTCCAATGTGAAATACCAGCAAACAAACGTTTTTGGAATAAATCTTCAATATCTTTTTCTTTCAAAATTCTTTCAACAAAAGAACGATCATCTTTCAAAAAATGTTCAGGTTTTCTTCTTGTTATTTCTATATCGCCATCATCACTAACTGAGTGTTTATGATTTTTCTTTTTATTTTCCACAGATACAGTATCATTATTCTTGGAACTCTCTTCAATTGGAGTAGATACATCAGCTGGAGGAGGATCAGCTATAACAGAGGCAATATTGTCAACTTTATTAGAACTTCCATCTTCATTGTCAGTTTTCTCATTTTTTATATCAACTGGGGTCTTACTGTTCACCTTATTAACATTGTTATTGGTGTAATTATTAGTATAATTACTCGGAGAACCTAAAATATCCAGCTTATCATTACCAACCCATTTTTTCAAAACATCAGATTCACGTTCAATAGCAGCAGCCACGGAAGTCCATGCTGTAAGTGCACTAATTCTAGCATTGAAATTTACGGTTCCACAACGTGGTTTATCTGTGATCATTTCCTTTTGTGTTCTCCATAATTCTTGACATTTTTCCCATTTATCTAATAATACATCAACCTTTTCAGAAGCAGACTTAACCTGTTCAGCATACGATAACTCAATTACATCATCAGGCATTTCTAATTTAAAGTTCATAATTTCATCGATTGTTTCATCTACCAAACCTCTATGGTATAAGACCAATCTCTTTTGATCCTCTTCACTACGACCGTATAATCTTGATCTTATACCAATCCATAAATCTTCAATATGACTAGCTCTTAAATAATTTTCACCTTCAACTTCTGTCAATGGTTTGATTAATTTTGTCTTTTCTCCAGTGACAACATCACCAGTTAAAACAGATTGCAACATCGATTGCCATTCTAATCTTTCAAATACCTGTTCATTATCTGATTTCAAGGATCTCAAATTGATTTCATCACTATTTTCTAAAATATCTAAAAGGAAATTTGGATCTAAGGAATATTCTGTCTTTTGTAAACCATCATTCTTCATACCAATCTTTTCACCAATTGCATATAAAGCCTGAACTTCTTTTTGTCTTTCCATAATTAAGGTTTCCTCCTTTGATATTCTTAACATATCATCATCCATTTCTTCGGGTATTATCATTTCATTAGCGATATCATAATCTTCTGTTGCTGTATCTGTCAAATCTTCTTCATCAATGTTAACAGATTTATTATAGTAATCGTCATTATTTCTATATTTATTTTTGAATCTAGTAAGACCATTAAGATAAACACTTTCTTGTTGTAAATATTGTTGATTATAGTTTGAATTTAAATTATTTTTTAAAATGAAACTTTTAGATGGGTTATTGATGGATAGTTTTTCAAAATTATCTTTTAAACTGTTTGAGCTTGATTTAGTTGATTTTATTTTATCATCATTCGAATCATCGGCATTGTCTTTATCATTATTCATTGAACCATTTGATGCACTTCTTATATTATTTGATGATCTTAATTTTGCATAACCGTTTACTGTTCTTGAAGATGGTCTTTGAGTTAGGGAAGGATGTGTTGAATGTTGTAATTTCAAGAGCGGATGACTACTGGATACAGATGCAGTAGAAGAAACTGGAGTTAAAGAAGATATACCTTCACTTGATGTTGAAACTGTCGAAGCACGAGAATCTAAACTGGAAAGCTTTGTTGTATTTGGATTAGAAGAGTTACTAGAAATTGAAGAGGATGCACTGACTCCAGGAACCACACCACTATAAACAGGTGATCTTTTAGATTGAGCTGACTGTTGTAAATTGTTTGTTGATTGAGTTGAATTTAAAGGTGGAGATGTAATTCTAGAAGCATTATTTGTTATTTGAGCAGTTGGAGTTTTCAAAACAGAAGTACTTGTAGTAGCCGGAGCAGCAGTTGGAGTTGTTGCAGTGGTAGCAGAAGTATTTGAGTTCATTATAGGATTGGACATTGAATTGGTAGAGGCTGCATTAGAAATAGGTTTAGTATAATCTGGGGTTTTTAAAGGCTGTGAGCTATTATGTAAATTATTGGAAGATGATTGAGATGGGGTAGTAACTTTATGGCTAAAATATTCAACAGATTGAATATTTGGAGAAATTACAGTTCCGCCAGCATTTGTTGGAGTTATGGATGAAGAAGCATGTGAACGAGGAGAAAGCAAAGGTGCGTTATTATTATTCCCATTGTTATTGCTATTGATATTCCATTGAAGTGTAGAATTCGGAGATGATGGACCTAATGGTGTTTTTAAAGCTGATGCAACTTCTGGGCTCAGCAAATGGTTTGAAGATGAGGTTGATAGCTGTTGATGCTGCTGCTGCTGCTGTTGTTGTGTAGTCAATAAATGGTCTACCGGAGTCATTGAATATACAGATCCAGATTCAGAAACACCACCTGGGGATACATTATTGATATTATTTAACATTAACTCGTTTGCCAATGAGTTTCTTCTCGAAAGGTCACTTCGTATCTGTCTTAATTGTTCACCGGAAAAGATGCCAGTTGTTGCTGGTGAAGCAGATGGTGAACCTTTTGGAGATAAAAGTACTGGTGTTGATGATAATGTTTGTAGATTTAGTTTCAACTGTAATTTTGCCCTTTGATTATCGGTTAAATCCGATGATGTATTTACATTGGTTTGGGATGGGGTGTTTACCAACTTTGGAATTTTTGGAATTTTGAATGTTGATGAAAGATCGTTATTTGAGGCAGCAGTACTATTTATATGACCAATATAGTTATCTCTGAAAATATTTGTATGTGTATTTGGAGCTGCATTAGTGCCTGTAATGTCAGGCGAACTTGAAGATGTTGCTAAAGCTTCATCTTTACCATTGGAATTTGAGTTTGAGTTTGGGTCTGAGCTATCAGCTATATTTTGATTGCTGTTTCCTTCACTCATCATTAAGTACTTATTATTTCTATGACTGTCTATTATCTCTATTGAAAGAATTTGTAAATAGTAAAGCCGACCAGCAGTTATTTAATTGATAATAAAGAAGACAAAGCCAAAGAAAAAAAAAAGAGTCAAGAAAGGATAAGAATAACTAATAGTTATATCTATCAAAAAATCGTACTTGTGTATTAAGGAATGATATTATTGGTATAATCTTAAAATAATAAATCAAATTGAATTGAGTATATACTGTGAAATTTTGTTAACTCAATAAAATTACCAATAACTAAATGGACACAGTTAAAAAAGCAGTATAAGTTGACAGTAGTATTTTTCCGTACACTTCTACTATTCTTTAATGTGAAAGAGAATCTTAATTGATATGGTGCAATATCTGGATAATTGATGATAGGCACGGATTCATTAAAACGTCTTCCCTACTGAATATTTAATACGTTAGATGATGCTTTGGAGAAAATGATAGATGGACAATTGCATATGAATAACAATGGTGATTGTTAATAGCCTTAGAATCCATCAGTTACAGTTACACGAATACAGGAGTATACAGAGATGATATAGATTCAGGGAACAAGGCCTTTTGCAAGATACTGCATAACAAGTAACAAACGTTCTCTTCTGTTTGTTTGTGAGCACCGCAGTTCTCACACTCTAAACTCGCTTGTTTCTCCCCCTAACAAGAGGCTTCGGTCAGTTTCTAGCCGGCGGGGATAATGCGCGATGAACCTGCGGCAAACCTGCGGCGTAGCTTTGCCGCAGTCCGGCTTCCCTCTGTGGAGATTTTACGGGGAAAAGCACAGGAGTAAGCAGGGAGAAAACGGTTCAGGGAGAACTACACCACCAAGCTCTCCCCCCGTTCTCTGACTGTTACCCTGAGATGGCCTCCGTGTGGAGCAGTGATCGAGCAGCTATCGAGCAGCAGCAGCGTGGAGAAGACAGAACAGCAGCAGCAGCAGCAGCGCGGAGGATGTTGGCCACAAGAGAAATCCACACACCAGAAGAAAACAGAGAATCTTGTCCCTGTGGAGTTACATACCTGTTAGGAAAGTAAATTATTCTATGGAGGGAACATGAATTTGAGGCGAATTGAATCAAAATAAATATATTGATATAGAAGTTTGATAGTATTTATTTGCATCATTGCAGTGTTAAAACATTCTAATCAATTCACGATATCTATTTCCAAGAGCGTTGAAGTGATACTGAATCAGATTTCATTTGAGATAGAGTTATAGAATTATTGTCTTATTCACTAGCCTTTTCAAATATACATAACGGTTTATCTTTTTTTCTTGTGATTCATATACGTTCATTATATTCTACTGCATTTGTATTCTTATTAAGAAGAGAAGTTCAATTAAATATAAGATTTTCTTTTTATTCTCATTTAGATTTAAACTTTAGTTTTTTAGTTACATGTATTAATTATATCAAACAGTATTATTATTTTAAGAAATTGTATTTTTTTTTTCTGTATTTGATTCATTTAATCTTTCATTTAAATTTAAATTTTGATTAAAAACTTAGTTTTCCAATATAATATTAATAAAAATATTTACACAGGTAAATAAAAGCAATAAAAACTAAGAAAAAAAAAACAGAAAGAAAGAAAGAGAGAGTATATACATAAAAAACAAAATCAAATCATCTTATGACTAAAGAAATATCAACTTGTAATGATTTATTTGATCTAGATCAATGCTTGGAAAAATTATACAAGGGACAATTGTTATCAGAACCAATTGTTGATCAATTGTGTTTTAAATTAAAAGAATTATTAATAAAAGAATCAAATATAGTCCATATTCAAACTCCAGTAACTGTTGTTGGTGATATCCATGGACAATTTTATGATTTATTAGAAATATTTAAAATAGGTGGATTCCCACCAAATACAAATTATTTATTTTTAGGTGATTATGTGGATAGAGGGTATCATTCAATTGAAACTATTACATTGCTAATTGTCTTGAAATTGAAATATCCAAATAGAATAAACTTAATTAGAGGAAATCATGAATCAAGACAGATTACTACAAATTATGGGTTTTATACTGAATGTTTAACAAAATATGGCTCAGGTTCTAAGATATGGTCAATTTTAACAGATTTATTTGATTATCTTATATTAAGTGCCATCATTGACAATCAATTATTTTGCGTTCATGGTGGATTGTCGCCTAACGTTCAAACAATAGATTCAATATTAGTCATTGATAGATTTAAAGAAATTCCACATGATGGACCAATGGCAGATTTAGTTTGGAGTGATCCTGATTTAGAATTATTAAATTTTAGAATAAGTTCAAGAGGTGCAGGTTATCAATTTGGTGTTAATGTTGTTAACAAATTTTTAACAATTAATAAATTTGAAAGAATATATAGAGCTCATCAGTTATGTAATGAAGGGTATCAAACTTTTTGGAAAGGCAAAGTTAATACAGTATGGTCTGCTCCTAATTATTGTTATAGATGTGGTAATAAAGCATCTATTTTAGAATTATTTGATAAAGATAATTTCAGATTTAATGTATTTGATGCTTCTCCTGAAAGTGATAAAGAATATTTTAAACTGATAAATGGAGCTGACGAAAATGGTAGTATGAATAATGGAAGTTTAGGTGTTAATTCAAATCTTGATGAACAGTCATTTAAAGATCTATTGTATGATAATACTAGTAATAATTTTATCAGAAGAGCACCTTATGTTGAATATTTCATGTAATTTATATGAAAGTTGCTATTAAGTTTTAATTTATTATCCTCTTTTATCTTTTGTTCTTTTTCTAATTTGTCATGCCACTTATATTATCAAATCCACTCGACTTTTACTCTGTTTTTAATAATTATTATCATTTTGCATTTATTCTTTCCTTTTATTTTTTATTTGGTTCTTTCTTTGGTGTTTTATGATTTTTATCATTCTTCCTTTTGTGTTTTTATCTTTTGCTTTTGTTTTAACGTTCTTTTTTTTTTCCATTTTAATATCTTAACATTGATGTCCTCACTTTTTATTTTTTGTCTCCCTATTATTTTATATGTAACATAGCTCGTCTAATATTCCATCTACATTTATTTATACAATAATTTAAAACTGTAATGTAAAGTAAGCAATAACTAACAATAATTGTGTATTTAAATAAAAGTACATAAATCAATTCAATAAGTCAAAACCACATAACCAAATTGAATTGAGAAAGAAAAAACAAATGCTGAAATAAAATTTAGTAATTTAATAATTAATTTTAAGAATAGTATAACTCTAAATTCATACTATCATGAATTTCATAATCTTCTAAAGTAATATGATTTTTATAAATCATATATCCCTTTTTCAATACTAATTTATTATAATCAGTACCTATTTGTAAAGATAATACTTTTTTAAAATCTTCAATTGTATCTGAAGGAAGACATTTAACTTTGATTTTTTTACCAAGTCTAAAAATTAATATATGAAATAAATGTTAGTATACACAATCAAATTTGTCGTTAGAAACTCATATCATATATAAAAATTAATTTTTGAACATACCTGTCATTACAGACAACTTCAATCATTTCAGACATGTCTGTAAACCCAAAGATTTTGTTGCTTATGACTACAGAAAGATTTTGTTTGTTCATAAGATCCACTTTTACAGTGACCACATATATACATATATTCTTAACTTCCACGTCGGAGAAAAGAGACTGCGACTCCATTAGATCCACCTACTGATAGATGATTTACAGGACAAACAGTCTCAGTGAAACCATGCGTAGCCATGCGGTGCAAGGAGTGCACTTACTTCTGCTACCGCTCTGCCTCTTTATCTGCAGATCAGACAAACTTACGCGTCAGCCACCAGAGCTTAGCCATTTCAGGCTGAAACCTTGCTCAGCTCAACATCTTTAATATGCCACAGGGCTTCAAACAAGGGGCCATTTAACTAGAGAAAAGAGCTCTTTTGCGACAACCTAGTTTGTTGCAACCAGAACAAGGCAAACGCCACTGGATTCCATCTGTGCTTGTGTTTCAGTTGGTGCAATTAAAAGAGCAACTCCCCCATCGCCTACCTTCTTCGGACTCGCAACCACAAGGGTGGAATCTAGAGACGCTTGCTTGATCCGCTTGGAGATTTTCTCGGGAGAAACTTCGTTGCGGGTGTTGTGCAGGAAACAATGGGGCTCTTGTCGTGTGTTTATAAACAGTGCGGCATCCTTCAGCCACGGCGTAGTGCATTCTTCTTGCCGTGATGAGGACGCCGATGCCAGCTAATGCGCCAGCAGAGGGGCAGAGGTTATTGGAGCACGTTTGTAACCCGTGAGCCAATTCAATAAAACGACACAGACACAAACGCAGCGAAGAAACTACATGGCCATCATCGTCATCGAGGTACCTGATACCGTGCGCACCTCTTCAACAGTCTACGATAATTGTAATTGTAACTTTAATTGAAACTGTAATTGTAATCACAATCAAACTTCAACATGCCATTGGGAAATGAAATTATGAAACAAATGAGACAGGACGGATGTTTATATGAATAAAGTACAATTGCTTATTTTAACAATCTTCTTATTATCTAATCAATTTTGTTCATTTATACCTCCTTTCTATTCTAATTTTGTTATATATCCTTGTTTTGTTTCTCGATAGTTAAATTTAATTCAAGTGTACCAATAGTTCATTCAACTGATACCATAATAAAACAGTTTTAAATTACAGATTTCTATATTACCACTACAGAATAGAAGACAAAAAAATTATAAGAGATATAATATAGCAAAGTGTATTTATTGATGTCTCATTAAAAAGTATACCACGTCACGTACATATTTATATTCATACAAAAAGGTATAGAAGAGAGAGCAAACAAGATAATAAAATACCAAATTTATAAATATGGATTACACAAACCAAAAACAACAAGTGCAGTCGTCTCAGAAAGACCAACAGTCTTCACCATCATGTGTTCCTCTGACTCCAAATTTAAATTCAAGTGCCGCTAAAAGAATGTCAAATGTACCTCTTTTACGACCAGAATCATTCATAGAAGAGGACTCAGAAGAAGATGACGACGGCTTATATTACATAGGAAATTTACCATCAGGTGCTCAATCAAATGCTGCAAATACACCAAAGACACAATCCCCACTGATATTCACAAATAATAATTCACCAAATATAGATGACCAAACCTCGTTTCAGTCCTTTTCAAGTTTGAATTATAATCAACCTGTTAACTCTAACTCTTCTCAAGCTTTCAATTTTCAACCAAGAGCTTCTTCGCCACCTCCAAGATCATCAAATGGCAATGGAACAAATGGTAACAGTACCACTTCCACAAATAACAATAACAATAACGGCTCAAATTACCCAAGATATAACAGACATTCAAGATATGGTAGCCCTTACTCTGTATCTGGTGCACTACCAACAACACCAACACAATCTTCGGGAAACACAAATAAAGCAAACTCGAATCTCACAAATACAGATACAAGTGCAAATACCATAACCGTCACTGACCCTGTGGGATTTCAAATTCCAATTACCTCAAAACATTCAAGAACTAATAGTATGACACAGCAATATATACCTGGACCAAATCTTCCACCACGCGCTTCAAGATCACCAACACGTAGCATTTCACATTCAAGAACATCATCTCCTGTAAGGGCAACTTCACCAGGAAAATTAAATTCACCAAATAGAGCGTCATCACTTTCTAGAAATGGTAATGTTTTACAACCATTCAATTATAAATCTACTTTAATGATGTTAAACAATAGTTCGAACAGTTCTTTGATTCCAGATTCTGGTAATAATGGAAATCCAAATACCCATAATAGTAATAACAATAGTATCTCTGCCGGTGGTAGAACATCATATAGACGTGGTCACAGATATAAGCATTCTTCTGTGTCTATGAACTTATTCCAACCTGATGCATCAGGAATCATTGGTAACAACGAAAATATAACATCTGGTAATGATATTTTAGATTTACCTGAAAAGCCAAGGATTACTTACCCTAAACCTTATCCTATTCCAAGATTTGGAACAATTATAGCATCACTAACAAGAAATCAAATATTGAAATTAACTTACGGTATCTTTCATTTATTGTTATCTTTATCTTTACACATTTTGGGCTTCAAATATGGTAATACTTTCTTTTCAACACTGTCACATCTAGTATTTTATGATGGATTGGGTAACCTATTGGTCATAATTGTTACTATAATGATGAACTTTGATTGCTGGAATAGCTCTTCTCTAAAATATCCTTTTGGATTAGGAAGAATTGAAGTCTTGATGGGATTCGCTTTATCAGTTTCATTATTGTTTGTTGGAATAGATTTATTTTCTCATATCGTAGAAGAAGTGATAATAGAATTAATCGTTGGTAATGAAGGTGAAAGTCACTCACATCATACTCATGAATCATCAACTGCAAATCATCTAGATCCAATGGTTTATGAATCAATGATTATTATTGTCATTCTTGCCACAATTGTTGGCTCAAGTTTAGTACTACAAGATACCCCAACTACCTCACAGGCCACGGACACCACTAAATCACACAATAACAATTCAGCATCTATGAGATCTAAAGTCAGAAGAAAATTGACAACAGAATTAATTGGAGGTAACACTGGAAAAATCGATGATGAAATGGATTTAGATGATAGTAATAACAACTCATTCTTCAAAAAATTCTCTGCAACCACTTTTGATTCATTTTTAAAGAAACGTCATACAATAAATAGTTCGACCAGTACCTTAACTCTATGTTATGCTTGCTATTGTACAATTTATCCTTTAGTAACTTTAACAAATCAAGCAGAGATAATTAACAACATATCAGCTGTATTATTATCCATTTTTGTAACATACAATGGTTGGAAATTAATCAGAGCTCTTTCAAATATTTTATTAGTTGGTTATCCATACTCTGCAAACAATTTTTACCAAGTAGAGGATAAAATTAAATATGAAATAAGTCAATTAGATGTATTTAAACCAATTTATTCAATCGAAGAAGTTTTAATTTCAAAAGTTAATTATAAAATATTTATAATAATCTTAAAAGTTAAAATGTTTGGTGCTTCTGACGAAGATGAGTCAAAATTAAGATTTTATTCAAATAAATTAGTTAAGAAAATATTGAATGAATCAATCAAAAATCATGGAAAATTATCTACTCCTGCTCCAAAAGAATTTTCAAATATTTTAAGATCGCAGAAAGGTATAAGAAGTAATAACTTCACCAATTCTCCTAATAACAGAAACCAACCACTTTCAATTCCAAAAGTTAGAGCAAAAACAGGAGATATAAATTTAAATAGCGATCTCACTTCAGATGGTTCTAATAGATTCTCATCCTTTTCCGTCAATTCAACTTCTAGTGCAAATGATAGACCCAAACCTCTCGTTAGGTCCGTATCCTCTTCAGCCACAGCTGCTTTGAACTCATTAACAAGAAGTTTCTCATCTGGTGCTTTGTCTACTCAAGCTTTGAAAAATGCAGCAGCAGCTGTGGGAAACGCTTTTGGAAGTACTGCTGGTTCAAATACTGATTTACTTGATTCGGAAGATTTTGAATCTATGGATAATTCAGGTGAAAGATTTGAAATAACAATTGATATCGATAGACTTTAATTTTTAATGCCAATTTTTTAATCGTCATTATTTTACACCGTATTACGTGAAATTTTTCTCTTTTTTTTAATTTTATATTAAATGGTTTGTAAATTAATAATGAAAACAATAATATTCATAATAAAATATACATATAAAAATACTGTAAATCAAAATAAAATAGAAAATATATGCAAATTAGAATTAAGTGTATCTATAAATGATTAGCCCAAATTCGTTCTGGTAATGAGTGTATATAAAAAAATTAAAATGTCGTCAAAAAAAGTATGATATACATAAAAAAAGAGACCAATTATTAGAATGCAATGAAATTAAACCGTGGAAAATTAAACATTAAATGAATGCCAAAACACTAACCAAACCTGAAATGCGTAGAAATAAAATATAATAATGAAAACCAAAATAAGAACAAAAAAAAACTGAAATGAAATTAAAGAATACGACAGCGGATTGGTAAATCAAATCAAAAAGAAAATTAGAGAAAAAAGAAAAAAGAGACAAAAATAATATCCTCTCTTAGACTTTCATTGGATAAAATAAACGTTTCATGAAGCCTACAAAACCATGTTCGAGTAAATTTGTGTAGTATAATTCACGTCTTGTTAATATCTTGAATTCTTCATTTGGATACTCACCATTTTTGTTTTCTCCTTCTGTGATGTTTTCAGTTGCTGAGCTGCTGTCCTCGTATGCCTGCAACTGTAATTTAGTTGTCTCTAGTCTTTTAGTTAAAACTCTATGAACTTTGGCTTCTCTCACTGGGAATAAACAAAGCACTGACGCAACAGCCATACATCCACTAAATATTTGGGCATGATAAAATGGGTTTTCCAATTTCATGTCTCTCAACTTTAATGCAACAGGTTCAGATAAAAGACAACAAAGACCAACAAAGATGTTTTCAATTGACCAAGCAGAAGGAAACAATTCAGGCGGGCATGCATCAGCAACCAGAGGGGCATTCATAGTCGATCCAACACCGGTAACCAATCCTGCCAGTATACCAAAAAAGACCATAGAAACAAAATCTTTACAGTTTGTCCACATGGCAAAAATGAGGATGAAAACAACAACCGTAAGACACAAAGACATATTGATTCTTCCAAATTTATCCGCTGTTAATCCAATAGTTGGTCTTCCTATACCTTGACAGCCATTAAATATAGCGGTAATATGTGAACCTTGAACTTGAGTCAAACCAATAAAAAGACAGTAAGAACTTAAAGAGTACATAGTGATAACATATGCAATAACAATTAAACCAAACCACAAACCAATTAAGTCAACTTCGTAAATCTTTAGGACTCTCCAATTCATAATCACTGGCATTTTGTTTATAACATCCTGAAAAGTTTTGGCTTTTTGTGTTGGAATTCTTGATTTACAGAATAAACAGACAGTAGCATTGATAAAAAACGTGACCAAGCCAATCATTCTCATTGGCCATTGAAAGCTTCCTGTGTCATTCATCATCTTTTGGGCACTCAAAGCAAAAACAACACCACCAACACCTGCACCGGAGACAGCAATACCAGCAGACAAACCTCTATATTTATCGAACCAACCTGGTAATAACACAATACTTGAATTAAAAATTAAAGCAAACCCAATACCTATTAAAACACCATAAGTCAAATATAATTGCCAAATTTTTGTTGTGAATGTACTTAAAATATAACCAGCAACTTGAAAACATGCCCCAATGAAAAGCGTTGGTCTGGTTCCAATGATTGCTGACAGTAAAACTGCGATGGTAGATAAAGCTTGCGCTAAACATAAAACTAAACCACCAATAATCGCAAAATCAACAGCCGTTGCTTCAGGATAGTAATTATTACTAATAAAATAACTTAAAAAGACACCATAAGCACTACTACTACCCCAGGTGGCTAACAACATAAGAAATACAGAAATACACATGACCCAAGCATAGCCTTTATCAACTGGTGGTAAGTTATCTTCATTTATTGTCGAACTCACAACTGTTTCATCTACTTTTTGAAAATTTGATTTTGATTGAGCGCAAGAGGCAACTGTTAATACCTTTTCCAACTTTTCTAGCTTGTCTTCGTCTTCGGAGTTTAAACCGTTTGCTTCATTTAGCAATAAATTTTCGTACTCCTGTTTTTCTGTGTTGAATTTTTGGCTTCTTGTCTCAAGTACGTGTTCAGAATCATGCTGATTATGTGTAGCTATTTTAATTGCATCTTCAAACTCTAAATTTGTCAATATACGCCCCAATTGGGTCTTTTGTAGCTCCAATCTTTCATTGTCTGTTTGCAAATTATCGTCTCTCACTTGTTCGATAAATTCATGAACAGATCTGGAGACAATTTTAGATATGTTAGGTAATCTTGATGTGCCCGATCTTATTGAGGAGGCATTTGAGTCTATCTTATGCAAACTGTCATTTAATTGATTTGGCATCTCTTTACGTGCCGTACTACTTGAAAAAGAATGAACATCCGACAGGGATGTGGTATCTATTGAATTAAGCGATTCCGCCATTTCCCGTTATTTTATTTGCTGTGATTATTTTAGCCTTTTGTGAACTCACTGAGTTTCAATTTAATTTTTTTTTTGGATTTGAAAATATTTTTATGTTAAAAACTAGACCTATACTTGATATTACGTATGCTCAACTCATTAAATAGTTTGAAATAAAAGAAACCTATAGTGAAAATTCGGTCCTAACCTTACAAATTGAAATATTTATTTCAAATTAACTTATATCTACTTAAGAAATGAAAAACATAAAATTTTCAGCCATTCCTATGATGAATAATTGTAATGGAAAAAAAAACCAGGTGAGGGAATTATTATTATTATATACTCAAATCCTGCTTTTTAGGATTAAAAATTTAGCACTGGTTATTCATGAACAATGGAAATAGAACAAGATGGAGATGCAAAGCCGCGCTAGCCTTCATTATCTCACAATCCTGATAGCCAGTATCTATTTCCGTCAAACGCTATGTGAACAAACGGCTAAAGACGGGGGTCGTTTAACGACAATATACGTGGCTATACCATTTGAAGATCCAGCAATAACCTGGTTCTGATGCCTCTACACACAACGAAATGTGTATTAGTAATACATGAATTAAAGAAGAAATGCTTAAAGTGATTTTGCATATTTTAGCCTTGGTATCAAAAAGTTAGAAACTCAGTAAGACTCATAAGAGCTGAGAACCTAAATCATATCATGTATCCAAACTATGTATGCCCCTTTGTTAAAAAAAAATAATAAAAAGACAGAATCAAATTTAATTTTAATTTTTGTTAGTCGATCAGTCATGGCGTCAAACTAGCATTTGGCACCTTTGAGCTCAATAAAGGGCAAGAAAAGGAGGGGACTGGGTAAAAGGTTGTGGTCAAATATGAGTCAGTTCCGAGATCCATTCGCTGGAGATCGGCTCAAGAACACCATTGGCGTCTACTAGAGGTCACAAAAAATTGCCCGACACTGTCACTGGAAATGGAAATCTGCGCAAACCAAGCGGGGTAGAGCGGGATAGATTATTTCAGATTCCCCACGGACCCCTTGTTCACCTCGCATTTCACACAGCGAGGGTGCCGCTCAAGCCTGCTAATTCATGCTGTCCTGGTAGTACGACCGACCACTTTCTTTGGTACAAGTATGGTGAGCATTGATGACTCACTACTATTGATGCGGGCGTGCAGGCTGTCTTGCCCGAAAAGCTGTTTCAATTATTTGCATAATGAAATACAGTGAGAAGAGTGTCTGTGACACTGTTTTCACCCAAAGGGTGTTATTTATTGCATTACTCAGAGGCTATGTACTATACTCTGTGTGTAACCAATAATAATTTGATATCTAAACTTTTTTGCTGTTCCAAATTGATCGTAAAGTATGAAAATTGCTGGGGAAAGAGTTCTCACATCAAAGTTAAGTAGCCGTTTTATTCTTAATGTCTTGGATTCATGCATAAATATGCATGAGAACAATTGTGTATAAAAAAAACTTTTACTTTATATATATAAGACAGTGATTACTCTACCCTTATAATTAATAATACGATGATAACTTCTTAATGCTGTGTCTATATATAATGATTAATTCTATAAATAATGCAATGTTTTGTTAAAACTCTATACTTAGAAGAGTTAAAACATAGAAATGAGTATATTAGAAAGAAATAAAAATCAAGAGAGAAAACAAAACACAAAAAGGAAGTACAAACATAGAATTTTAAAACAAAGTTTTTATGTAAAAATTAATAAGAATTTTTCGAAATTTACCATCTAGATACGGATTGGGTAACACATTCTGATAAAATATCCTTTTGAGCCAGAAGCAAGAAGTTTTCTGTACATAAATCTTCTTCTGATTAGTATACTTTCATCGACATCGTAGGCTTCTTCAGCTTGTAATAACCCACTTGGTTTTTGTGCAGGGGAAGCCGATTTCTTTTCTTCACCATCTGTTTCGCTGGAATCTGATGTTAAATTTTCTAATTTCTGGCGCCTTTCTTCTAAAAGAATTGCTTTATATGATTGAGAGCACATGTTGCTTAACTGATTCTCAGTATTTTCCAATCTAATTTCTAAAACTTTTCTGATTCTCCATTCCCTAAGCGGTAAAATACAAAAAGCGCCTCCGCCTATCAAGAATCCGCTAAATATTTGAGATTTTAAAAATGGATATGAAGAACCTATAGTTCTTAGTTTAATCGAGACAGGTTCACCCAACAAACAGAAACAACCGACAACAAAATTCTCCAATGACCATGCCGCAGGATACATATATGCAGGAACAGATGACGATAATAAACTAATATGTAAAGTATTGGCCACTGCACAAATACTACCTGAAATGATTGCAAAAAATAATAAAGAAACAAAACTTTTACAAAATGGCCACATGCATAAAATAAAAATTGCGACAGTTAATGAGATTATGAAACCCACGTTTGATCTACCAAACTTGTCACCTAAATACCCAATTGAAAGTCTACCAAATATTTGACTTGCATTGAAAATACTGGTAATATGCGAACCTTGCCTTTGTGATAAACCAATTGCAGAAGCATATGCGTTCAATGAGTAAGAAATGATAATGTATGAGACTTGACCAAACACTAACCAAAATGTAACACACCAGACAGGGAAACTTTTACAGATTTCAAGATTGATAACCAATTTCACTCTCTCTTTAAATGCCTTCCAAGTTTTCAGTCTTTTTGTAGGTAATCTTTCCTTCAAAAATATGGTGACAAAAATGTTCACAACAAAAACCACAATACCAACCATTCTTGCTGACCATTTATAATCTTTTGTTTGGTCAATCAATGCTTGACTTGACAAAGTGAATACCACACCACCGAGCCCAGTTCCCATAACTGTAATACCACTTGCAGTAGCTCTATATTTATCAAACCATGATGGTAAAATAACGATTCCGGGATTGATGACTAATGCAAAACCCAATCCAACCATAAAACCAAGACAAACGTATATATGCCAGAGTCGTGTTGCAAATGAACACAGTATATAGCCAGCACTTTGAACACATAATCCTATAACCATTGTGGGTTTGTATCCAATTACAGCTGTGAGTATAATAGCTACAGGGGCTAGCGCCTGAGCAAGACAAAGAATAATAGATCCAACAAGAGCAAAATCAATAGCAGTTGCACCAGGAAATCTATCTTCTTGCAAGAAAAACCCTAAAAAGACACCATAACCAGCCGAGGAACCCCATGTACTGAATAATAACAAACATGAACATATTGCGACAACCCAGCAATATCCTTCATCCGGTTTTCCTCTCTCAATGACCTTTTCCTCTTGAGTCTCTCCTTTCTTCTCCTCGGGGGAGGGGATCGCATTTTCTAAATCGGAAGGCTTCAAATTCTCTTCATCTTCATCTTCTCCAAATGCTTGAGTAATCGTTTTATACATTTCAGGGTCAACTATGGAAGTCTTTGTTATTCTTTTTCTAAGAGTTTGAGATGATTCTACAGTATTTGCTCTCGCTCTAGCTCTGTCTGTATGACTCTCGATCTTTCCTGATTCATTAAATTTTGAAGCCATTCGTAAAGCATCATTTAAATCAAAATTTGTCATAACCCTTCCAGCTTTTGTACTTTTTAATTCCTGTTTTTCTTTATTTGTCTGTAAATTATCATCTCTTGCTTGCTCTAAAATTCCAGCTACTGATTGGGAGACTGTTTTTGAAAGACTATTAACCCTTGATACTATTTGTACAATTGATGAACCCACAGAGTTTATTCTGCTCAGGTGTGATGATGTAGTAGCTGTATGTTTTAGACCCGTTTCTGGGTTATATTGGTCAACTCTAAGAGGCTTTATACCACTACCATCATAATTTAAATCTTCTTGTGAATCAAGAGAGTCGATATCTGACGATAAGGAATCTACTGTCGTAGCAGTACTTAGCACATTTTGATCTGTAGGTGTCGATATATGTGAATCACCTGTACCTGTCGGCTGCGACATCTTTCTTTTTTTTTTGTAAATGTAAATTTATGGCTATCAATTAATGTCTTTTAAATTAAGTTCCTAAAGGAAATAAACGTGCATTTATAGAGAATATCATATTAGCTCGAAATATATCATGAATATGAAAGGCTTTGAAATAAAATTAGAAACTTTTATGAGGGAAAAAAAATACATCAACTCTGTTATTAAAAATTTCCATTTTCTGGATGAGAAGGTCATCTACAAGAAGTGAGATAAATACTTCACGTTTAACAGAAAAAAGTAGATACAATAAATAACTGAGAGAGAATTACTTGTCTTTATAGAGAATCACACAATGTCATCTTCATTGTTTCTCTTATCAAGGATGAAAAATTTATTGTTGAGTGAATTATTTTATTTCTAGTTTTATTGTTCTCATGTAAGTACACAGAAAACAAAAGTTTCGGTATTTATCCTTTCCAAGCTTTCTTCCGGTATTTTTGGCGTAAGCTGTTTTCCGTCCAGGCTAAGTTTTAAAACCCGTGGCTTTACCCCAGACTGCACCCACTAACTCTACCTCATATTTATGTTTCTCGCTTCGGCCAAAACTCGATATTAAGGGGATACTTACAGTTTGTCTTTTAGGGCATATGGGCATGAGGGCATTTGCTCTATATCTCTTTGTCGTTTTTGATCCTGACAGCTGATATATCCAAACCAATGGCAAATCATCTCAGGATCAGGATTTCTAATGATTATGAAAATCAGTTTAAATGACCCAGAATGGCGATCAAATAACCAGTGGAAAATGAGAAGACATGGCAGCACCAGTTTTTTTACACAAGATTCTCAATGTGTAAATCAAATATCAGGTCTCTTTTATCAGAACTGAAAACTTTTTCAAGGTGGAACATGTTTTAAGAACCATTGCCTTTCAAAGGCAAAAAAATGAAGCCAAAAGGTATATTCAACACAGCCGTATTTCGCATCCTTCCAATTCAGGAAATTTTTCCACTTTAAAACTTAAGAGGATGAGAAAATCGCTCATTGACGCATGCCTTTGCCTAAAACAGCGGCTTTCAATCAGGAAGCATAAGATCCTAAAAACAGAGGTATATAAGGAGTGTTTCTAAGAGTACTGTGGTAAATCCGTGCGATGCCATATCCACAATCATCTATATTTGTCTCCTCTGTTACTCATAGAAGATATATTTGCAAAATTATAAATTGCGGGGAAATAAGATATTAAATGTAATGTAATAGCTGAAACAAGTAAAAAACAATTCAAATGAGTTGAAGTAGTCTTTGGCTGAAAATGATGGGATTAATGTTATAAACAGTTAGTTTCAAAAGGATGTACAATGATAACTTTAAAGATATTTTTTTATGGATCCCTATATTATAATATATTTTTTGTGAAGTATTCAACAACAGATTGTTTAGACGGACCAAATATGCACAGTTCAACTGTCAAGTAAATCTTGGAAAATAAAGTTTCACTTATTGTTTAAATTATTTTTTTTAATTTTTTATTTTGAGAGTATGAATGTCTATTTACAATACCTTCAACTAGTATCTTTTGAAAATAGAATACAAAAAAGAAAATTTCAATTTGTTAATATGATGATCTGTTAATCAAAAGAAAAAAAAACCAAAAAAGAAAAAAATGTCCGACATTTATATGGTGTATGGATGTAATAAATTTACAAAGAAAAAAATTTTATGCAAAATTTTAAATATTTTTTTAAGGTGATTGCATGAAATATGTGTGATTCCTATTAAAGATAAAAGGTAACAAATGAAACGAACTTATTTCTGAATCCTGAACATAGTTTGTACTATTATCAAAATTGCTCTGAAGAGATATATAAAAATTTATAAACAGCTGTTATTAGAAACCACTAGAATTCGAATCATTTCATATAGTTAAGTAGTAAATATATCCACACAATGGCTACTTTAATTCCACCACCATCAAAAAAACAAAAGAGACAGAATCAACAACCACGTGAAGTTGATCTTATACCGACTGATCTTCCAAATGTATTAATAAAATTTCAAGCTTCAGATACTGGTGATTCAACTAGTGGTTCTATAAGAGTTCCGGGAGCAATTACAGAAAAGCAATTAGAAGAATTATTAAATAGTTTATTGGGAACTGATGATGAACCAATCCCATATACATTTGCTTTACAAAAATCAGATGCTTCTGAAAAGAAGGCAGCAGAAATGGTTGACATTAAAGATGATTTATATACTTCTGTTTTGAAACCTGGAATTAAGACAACAGAAGATTTCATGACTCTTGTGTATACCCCAAGAGCCGTTTTTAAAGTCAAACCTGTTACAAGATCATCAGGAACTATTTCAGGTCATGGTGCTACAATCTTAGCAGCCCAGTTTGCTCCAAATACAAGTTCAAAATTAGTCACAGGTGCCGGTGACTCAACTGCAAGAATATGGGATTGTAATACCCAGACAATTCAACACACTCTTAGTGGACACTCAAATTGGGTTCTTTGCGTCAACTGGTCACCAGAAGGTGATGTCATTGCCACAGGTAGTATGGACAACACAATTCGTTTATGGGATTCAAAAACAGGTAAACCAATCGGTGATGCTTTAAAAGGACATTCCAAATGGATTTCTTCCTTAAGTTGGGAACCAATACATCTTGTAGAACCAGGCAGCAAACCAAGATTGGTTTCAGCTTCTAAAGATGGTACTATCAAAATATGGGATACAGCTACCAGACAGTGTATTATGACAATGTCTGGTCACACATCTTCAGTTTCATGTATTAAATGGAGTGGTAGCAATGTTATTTATTCAGGTTCTCATGATAAAACTGTTAGAGCATGGGATGCCAAAGATGGTAAATGTATCTCTGTATTAAAATCACACGCACATTGGATTAACCATTTATCTTTATCTACAGATTATGCATTAAGAATGGGTGCCTTTGATTATAAAGGTGAAGCTGTTGATGCTAAAGAGGCAAAAGTTAGAGCTTTAAAAAATTACGAAAAGGTCGCTAAAGTTGGTGGTAATAATATTGAAAGAATGGTAACAGCCAGTGATGATTTTACTATGTATCTTTGGGAACCAACAAAGAGCAATAAACCAATCTGTAGAATGACAGGTCATCAAAAATTAGTCAATCATGTGTCTTTCTCTCCAGATGGAAGATATATTGCTTCAGCATCTTTTGATAATTCTATCAAATTATGGGACGGTAGAGATGGTAAATTCATTGCAACTTTTAGAGGTCATGTTGCCCCAGTTTACCAAGTTTCATGGTCGTCAGATTGTAGATTAATTGTCAGTGGTTCAAAAGATACAACTTTAAAAGTTTGGGATGTTAAAACAAGAAAATTAATGGTTGATTTACCAGGTCACAAGGATGAAGTTTATGCTGTTGACTGGAGTGTTGACGGTAAAAGGGTCGCCAGTGGTGGTAAAGATAAGATGGTTCGTATATGGACACATTAGTTGACTCATTTCATGTATTCCTTATTTACGCTTTATTTTTAAAAAATTCTTTTTTCTTTTTCCTAAAATTTATTTAATTCTTAATCATCATTTCTTATGTCTTATTGGATTTATTTTTATCAGCTTTTGTATTTCACTTTTGTCATCATTAATAGAAGATTTTACACATTACATCAAACCACTCTAAAGCTAAATTGAATAAATCCTAGTAAATAAAGAAAGATGTTTTCCTGGTGTATGGATGTTAGTCATTTCTTTTATCTCGTCTTTGTTTTGGCGACTGACGGGAAAAACGCGGTTATCTCATAAAGGGAAATAGTCATTATTCATTGTAAACATGATCTTCTGGATTCTTGTGAGTCGTAGGACCAGGATGAACAAGATAACGGAATATTATAAATTTAAAATGACATATTTTTTTGAATTTAAAGTTTAAATGCCCAATTTATTGTTAATCATTATTTATATCAAAAGGTCTTATTTCAAAAACTAAGTTAAAGAATGTCACCTAGCTTATCTAAACCAAAAGTTTCAATAATAGTTGCTTGTTTATTACCAAAGTATGGTATAGGGTACAATGGCCAATTGCCATGGAGACTTAAAAAGGAAATGAAATATTTTAGAGATATCACAACAAAGACCCAGAATCCAGATAAAAAAAATGTTTTAATAATGGGTAGAAAGACATGGGAAAGTATTCCAACAAAGTTTAGACCTTTACCTGGTAGAATAAATATAGTTTTAACCAGAAACTTAAACAAATGCAGAGAGGATTTAAAAGAAGAATTAGAACGCGTCAATAGCGGCACAGGATCAGCTCCTCTTTTGCATATTTGTGACTCTTTGTCAAATGCTTTAGATACAATTGAAATGAGTGCTATAGAAGAAGTGTTTATCATTGGCGGTGCTGAAATTTACAATCAATTACTTCTCAGTAATTCGAATAATATTGATCAGCTTCTTTTAACAGAAGTCAAACACAAAGATGGTGAGTCGGTTGATATCCCTCTTGATTCTTTTATCAATATAGACAAAACTATTTGGTCTAAATCATCTACAGAAGCTTTGTCTGAATATCTCGAATCAAAAGGACTCAAGGATTCGTTCACTTTAACCGGAAATGAAGAATCTGATTTTGTGTATGATTTTACACTTTGGGAAAAGAAATAATTGTGAATTCTTTGGCCTCATATATAGCTATTAATAATTTGTATATTTATCTGAATAAATCATAAAACAATATGTAAATTTATTGAAAGATTGTAGTAGTACTGCCCCTACTAAAACAAGAAGACACTCCATAACGAGACATATGCATCCGTACATCTTGAGATCAAAGATATCAAGATGTTGTCAATATCACGTGCTTTGTTACAGGGTTTGATAAACTTGAGGGTTGAATAATTCTCGCAGTCTTGGTCTCAGATTCGCATGTGACTGTATCTCCAGTGAGAAGTCTCGCACATGGCAGTTTGAGAGCGGCCGCCGTTGTTGGCCATACCTTCTGCTATCTGCACGTGGTTTTCCACAGTAACAGCCTGTATTTACTCTACCCAGATGCTGGATAGTGTGAGGAAGAAGGCAGCTCATCGTGTTAGGCCATGTAAGCTCCAGCAGGAAATATTACTGCCTGTCCAAGGAAACTTATCGGCTGAGACCTCGCACGCATGGCTCCCACCTTTTCCTGCGAATCTCACAGGTGAACACAGAGACTGGAGAAAAAATTTCAGAAAAAATTTTGGGAATACTCCTATCTAGTATGTATTCACCTTTCTCCTAGTATCCTTCTCACTGGGTTGACTCTAATTGTTAGAGTGAACTGAAACTTTGGAACCTTCTGAATATTCTATTTTCACCTAGTGTATCTAATGTTTACTATAGTCTTTTTACTAGTAATAGTCAATCATTAAAGCTTCAATACCGTTGACATTGGTGTCTTCTACTCTATTTAAAAATATTTCATATATTACGTATATAGCATATATAGGAAGTAATAAATATAGTTTAAAAAATCACATCAATCACATAGGATACATATTTAAAATGGCTGAATCTCACAGATGTAAGTGTTTACTTAAAACAGAATACACAGTTTTGAAAGTTTCAAATGTTTAAAGCGTTTAAAGATTTATTAAAATTTCAATAAAATATCATTATGAATGAAATATGAGAAAATATTATAACAACAGAGGTATTTAAATTTATATTTATCATTTGAATTGAATTATAGTATTGAATATTATTGATTACAGAAAGACTTAATCGACCAATAGGATGTATATGAAGATACTAAATGATACAAAAAAACAATCACATTTAATTACAAATGGAATTAAACATACACAGAAATGTATACATCATATGGAAAACAACTATCGAAGAAGAACTACCGTTTGAAATTATAGAATCAGTTGAAATATAAGATAATAACTGAACTGTAAATATTTCAATTAACCAACTAATCGAATAACATTTATGAATTGAAAATCTGATTATTTCAAATAGAGACTAGCATTAATTAAATCCAAGGGATTTCATTTTTATAAACATAATTAGTTGAATTATAATGATATATTTATTTTTACGTTTTCAATTAATCTCTAAATGCAAATATTTATTTGAAATACTTTAAGACTGTAATGATATTATCTGAAACAGATAATATTGACTTATTAATTTAAAATATAAAATACTAACATCATTCATTTTCTTATTCTTACTTTTTCTTTCTTTTTTATTAATATAGTATACGTTAAGGGTAAGCATATTTCCTACCAAAGATCAAAGAATGTTACCAACCCAAACACTTCTTTAGTTAAGATCGAAGGTGTTACCAACAAGGATGATGCTAAATTCTACTTCGGTAAGAAGGTTGCTTACGTCTACAGAGCCAGCAAAGAAGTCAGAGGTACCAAAATTAGATGTATCTGGGGTAAGGTCACCAGATCCCACGGTAACGGTGGTTTAGTTAGAGCTCAATTCAAATCTAACTTACCAACCAAAACTTTCGGTGCTTCCGTCAGAATCATGCTCTACCCATCTAACATCTAAGTTAATTATCATATGATCATGAAAAGAAATAATTATTAATTATAGCTGTTTTTTTTATTTCGTTTCCTGTTTTTTTATAATTATGTGGTTCTCAATAACGGTGTTAATATAATATAAAGTTTAAAAAAATTATATATTAGATTTTAAAATCTCTCGTTTTTTTTTTTAGTAAAAAATGTAACAATTAAAATACTAAGTCGTCAACGTTAAATCGATAATGTTGTGCAATATATATGAATCTAAATTGCTTATGGCTAGGAGGCTTCATTCAAGACCAGTCATAATCTTCGTTTATTGGATTATCAGATTTAAGATGTCTAAACCGTATCCAAGTTTAAATCCAAGTTTAAATTCAAATAAATTTCAAGTAGATATCAAGTCTGTTTTAAGTACAGATTACGCTCATATCCACCCCAATGATATGGGAAAATCACATGATAAAGCATTTACAATAAATGCAATGTGTACGGGTGTAATTTCAATTAAACGCATTAGTACACCACAAAACTGAGATTCTCTCGCTCAGTGCAACCAGCCAATCTGGCATCCCAAATATGCAATTACGCTCCCTCTGAATATTATTTGCACTTCTAAATTTGTGCAGTTTCGATTTTGCATAGTAATTTAATTTTCTTTGGTTTTCTCAAGCAAGAAATCAAGAAGATATTCTCTATTACTGCTTACTATTCTATCCTCTCACAACATACCACAACAGTTAGATGAGAGACTGCCTGGTGGTGTGCATAGTGAACATGTTGCTACCAAGTGGTAAGGCCCTGATTCTAATGACCTTGTTACTGATAGATAGAATGGATGTCTAAGTCATCAATCATCACATAGGTATCAGTAGCGGTTCAGATATGCTAATGCTAATACGATAAGGTGGTAGCAAGATAATATGCTGATACATACTATGATGAATGGTGTCTGTGATGACCTTGTAATCGCTAGCTGAATGGAAGGTATTTCGTGTTGTTTGTTGGTTTAAAAAAGCATATATCAATTTTTAATTATAAATCAGATAAATTCAAGCTGAAGGATTTAAAAGAGTATACTTTGTATCGATATAAGTTTATACATTTTTAAAAAAAACCACTATTGATACACAATGATTCCTTGGGAAGGTTTAATTCCATATGGTCTTATGATGGCCGTAAGTATTAATTGAAATAGGCATATGATTACAATTTAACTATTTAATTTAAGTATACTAACATCAATCTATGTAATGAATATTTTCTTACTTTTTTCCTATTTATTAATTTCATATAGTTTATTGGTGTTGCTGGTTCAGCTATGACTGCAGGTACAATTACTTCATTAACTCGTAATGCTCAAGGTCCAAATCACGAATCAAATTTCTCAGTTCCAACTAAAGATAAGAATTATATTAGACCAAGAACAAATACTGATCAATGGGATAAACATTTTGCTGTTAGAGATTTAAGATTAACTGGTAATTTCAGAGGTACCTCTGCTTCTCCAGAAGCTCATGAATCCTTTGAAACAAACAGTGTTGTCTTTTCATCTAGTACTGCTAAACCATGGATTCTCCGTAAGCATATTATCATGAAGAACAGTCCTTCTAAGTGGGCTAGAAAATACCAACCAGATAGAGATGTTCAATGGCAAGAAGTTAAAGAAGATTACATTAAGAGTATGGGTAAATAAATTTATTAATGATTTATTTTATTTTATCCAGATTTATTTTATTACTTATCTCTCTTTTTTCATTTTTATTTTCAATTAAGAAATTAAGAAATTAAGAAATTGAAATATAAATTCAAAGTTACTAAATATATATTTTTAAACATATGTTTATAATATCAATTTTTTAAAACAAACAAATATACTAAACAATATAAATAACAGAATAGGTTCGTTATTTTTATTTTATTTTCGCATTCATTTATATTTCAATTTTATGAAAACAAAATGAAAAAGAAAAAAAGAGAGAAATAACGATATTATATATTATATTACTCTTTTTCTTTTCATGTTAATCATTCATTGGGCTTCTTTCATATTACATTTTTATTTGCTTGTTAATTACTTTCTTGCACTATTTATTTATTATTTATTATCTATTTATTATTTACTTACTTATTTATTTATTTATGAATTAATTTACTAATTTATTAGTTTATTAATTTATTGATATATTTATTATATTCATAATATACTTATTTACATATGTTAAAAAATAACAATTAAAATAAATCAATGTAACAATGTAACAATGTAACAATGTAAGATTATAAATATTAAATAAAAAACAGATAGAAAAACCCGGTTCATTATTTTTCGTTATCTAATGGATAAGTAGTTGGATCCCAACCAGTAGACATTTGAGCATCTTGTTCATCAAGTAATTTAATATCTTCATCTTTTAATTTAAAATCAAAGACATCAATATTTGAAGCTGCTCTTTCTTCTTTAACAGATTTTGGTAAAACAACAAAACCTTTATCTAAAGACCATCTAACTAATATTTGAGCAGGTGTTTTATCATATTTATCAGCAATATTTTTAAGAATTGGATCATCTAATTTTCTAGCTTTAGCAAAAGGTGAATAAGCTTCTAAAACGATATCATTTTTTTTACAAAAATCAATAATATCATTTCTTATAAACCAAGGATGAATTTCAATTTGATTAATAACAGGTTTATATTTTAAATCTGGATAATTAAGTAATTCAACTAAATGTTTAACACCATAATTTGAAACACCAATATTTTTAACTTTACCTGAATCAACAGCTTCTTGAAGAGCTAACCAACTACCATGTCTCTTTTCATAATTTGATTGTGGAGAATGCATTAAAATTAAATCAATATAGTCAATTGATTTTGCCTTTTCTAATGAACTCTGGATTGCTTTTTTAGTTTCTTCATAACCATGATCAGTATCCCAAATTTTTGTAGTATAAAAAATATCTTTACGTTTATTATTAACTGGATCTTCAGCTAACCATTGAGCAATACCTTGAGCAGAAGCAAGTTCATTTTTATATAAAGCAGCAGAATCAACGTGTCTATAACCTAAATTTAAAGCTTTATGAATAATATTTAAAGCATCTTCTGGAGAAGCTAAATAAACACCAAGACCAACAACTGGAATTGTGTTACCTGAGTTTAATTTAATTAATGGAGCGGACATTTTATTTAATTGAATAATATAGTTATATATATTGATTGAATGATTGAATGATTTTGTTAAATTGATTTTGATAAATTGATTTTGATAAATTGATTTTGATAAATTTCAAGTTTTAATTTATTTTATGGATAACCTCTCTTTTATATATATATATTTATATAATCGTGTCAATGTGTGTTTATTCTCAAACTATAATTAGATTTAAGAATATTAGTAATCATTTTCGTTGTTTAAAATTAATATTCTACAATGTGTTTTACATTAACAAGTATATTAAGTTATTAAGTTACAGTAAAAGGTACAATTTTGCATAAATTAATCGTAAATAACATCTAAGTTTATTAAGATGATGTTGTATTCTAATATCAATATTCCAAAACACAATGGAAGCAATATTTTGTGTAACAATAAATCGCAATTATCCTATTATTATTACTATTACAACCTATGTTTGGAAAATGCCGCTTATGTAAAAACACAGTAACTGGAAAGCTATGGAAATTATTGCTTGCAATGACAAAATAACCCAATAGTAGTTATAGTGGTTATATTGGTTACAGAGGTTATTTGATATTTAATAAGGTGTGATATAATTTGATATAAGATAAGATAATGGATGTTATATTATAGCTGGTTCAGAAGATAGTCAAACTGGGGAAGCGCTAATGCAAGAGCCAATAGGCCGTGGAGATCAAGAGCCGATACAGGTAAAAGCTTGGCTCCGGGCCAGAATTGCTTCAGCGGACATTTGTGCCTGAGGGTAGCCAACGTTGCGGGCAATGCCTGCCTACTCGGAAATTAGATCAGCAGCCCCTTCCAGAAGACGCTGAGAGCAATCCGGCCTGGGATGTTGAGAGCAATCCGCCCAAAAAATACTGAGAGCAATCTGGCAAGGAGCGTTGCGTTGAGAGCGACGGAGAACTGACGAGAGTTTTTCTTACAGTCAGCCCTCAAATGGCTGAAATCGGCTTTTCTGTCTCTGTGATAAGCGTCCTGTAGTGATGTAATGCCAACAATAACAGCAAGAGAAAGTCGGATCTTGATCCACTTAGAATAGGTCTAGAACTAGCCCAGTAATCCAGTATTAAAGCAAGATGGTAGAAGGAACTGATGTATGCACGTACGGATGTGATAGATATGAAAAGGGCAATTGTCGGGGAATAGCTATGGCCATATATATGATGTAAAATCGCAAGATGACTAAGACTCTGATTCGGTTGACTGTATTTTTTTTTAAAAATACATATCATAGTAATAATAATGGTGCTGGTGTGTGTATACGTAATAAAATATAATATAATAATTTCCAGTATTAAAATTCAACGGCAAGTTTTGTTTCTTTAATAAAAGCTGGGGAAATTTTAATTATAAAATTTCTTCTAAAAGCTACATTGTCTTATATTTAAAATTGTAATTAAATTACAAATTACAAACTACAAATTACAAGAAGTTCTTTAAATCTTTAAATATATTCTGAACAATCTAAAACTTTTTATATTCTAAATGTACTTTTCACATTTGAAAGTTTTATAATAACTGCTCTCACGAGAGACAGAAATCTTAGAAAAGAAGTTCAGCAATTAAGCGCCAGCACCTACAAACAAATCTAATGTTGTACCAGCCTAGGCACGCGACTCGGCGCGCAAAGAATTCCAAAATCCGGGAATAGAAAAGCTCACAGAGGCCGCAAGACCCGCCACAGGGCGCGGCTGTTCATGAGAAAAACTGGAGAAAATACGCAGCCCTAACTGCCTGTGTGAAAATGGAATCATCCAAATCACTACTATTTTTTTTAGATTCCAGGTAAAGTTGAAACAGTTGAAAACAATTAAATGTAACTCACTGCTCTCTTATAACTTTTCACTTGAGTAAATTCTTAACTCATCAATATAATACTGAAATGGCTGCACAGATAAATATGTTGTATACATTACCTGTTGAATAGAACAAATCACATGCAGTTTCATTAATATTTGATTTCCTGTGGAGAAGAGTGAATGAATGCCGACTCACCAGCAGAATCGAATGCCGACTGCTGGCTGGAAGAAACGCCGCGGGTGAGCTCCCCGAGACATGCTACCTAATCTCAGCTAATCTCACATGCACGGCAACCGCACAGTCCTAACCGCACATTTGTGGTCCACAGACAGCCAACCATACAGCCGGACAGTCAGAATCCGGCTGTAGTCCTGGCAGGCAAAGCGAGCAAGCCGTACCATGTTATACCTATCAATCAAGCGATAGAGTGAGCACAGCTTAAACTCGCGCTTGCTTTTCCCTTCAGGCATAGAAAATTTTCACACAATAATAAAAATACGATTACGCAAGAAAATGCAAAGTTTAACAATAAAATACACCACAGAATACAATGCAATTTTATTCAACAATATAATATTTCAGCAAATGACAATTTTTTTCAATTTTTTGATACATTATATATATTTATATTCATTGATTGATTAAGGATGCTATTTAAAAATTTGCAATATTAGCAAAAAATTTGATTTAATCACCAAATTTGTGATTTTATTGCCTTTAACAGATCTTGTTTCTTAAAATAATAACAATATAAGAATTATAGACAATAGGGTTATAGAACACTGAATTTGATGTGTAAATAAAGTGTATTATTATTGTTATTATCTTTACTTGATTATATTTTAACAAATTTTTCTTTTCAACTTCAAAAGTTTTTCTTTCTTGCATTGATGAATGTAATTAAATGTACTTACGCTTTATACTCTCTTGTATCTGTTATTGTTTGTTTGTTCCGGACTTGTTATGACTAGCCCTATCAGCAGCCAAGTTACATAGAGTCAAACTCTTTATGTCTCTACTTGCAACCAGTTCAGACCCCAAACAGAAACACTTCTCCATACACTTGCCTATCAGTGTTAACCATTGTCAATGATTGTGGATCGGCTCTAATAGATACATACACATACCCATTGGAACTTTTTGGAACATATCATATCCAAAACTTTTGACCCTATGGCTGTAGATCCAATAAACAAATATACAGCCTTGTTTCCAAACAGAAACGTTTCTCTCTCTCCTTCCCAAATTGATACCTTTGATGAACAAACCATTGATACTGAATCAAAGAAAGACCCCATTTGACGTATATCCACATGTCTTTGACTTCACTCCTGTCATTTAGTTAAGATTCTAGTATATAGTAAATACTACTCACTCACCCTGAGATTGAATCTGACTCCCATTGTTTTCCTGTACAAATATTATTTAACAAATACTATATTCAAGCCAACTTTAATTGAAAAGCTAAAAGGAAAAAAATTTAAAAAAAAGCCTTTTAATAAATATCTATATATATATATAAACAATTCACCTACACATATTCAGTCAAATCCTTTAGTACTGTTATTATTCAAAAATTTATACACACCGCATATTATTCTATTTTTCTTGCTAATCATATAAAAAACAAAGCAAGTAAAAAATATAGAAAAAGAAGAACAAACTAAAATAAACTAAAAAAAATTAGTTTAGAAATTAAATACAATTAGCTTTTTTTCCGCTCTTTTTTTTTTTCTCTCTCTCTCTTTCTCCTTCTTCACCAAATTCCCCAGATTTACTACGAGAAGCTGAACCAATTTCGAATACAACTTACTTCAATTTCTTCATCTCGGTCTCTTTGTTATTTTAGAAATTTATTATAAAAATCTAAACTTTTTCAAATTTATTTAAAAGCTAATGTCAAATAATCAAAATACACCTCAAGGCTTGGTATCTAGATGGAAAAGTGGTGAAAGTCTTTCTCCAAATAACGAATTCTCTCCACGTTCATTTTCTCCTTCTTTTATAATTCAACAACAGCAACAGCAACAGCAACAGTCTCAATCTCAATCACAATCAAATACTCCAATGTCACATTCTAATTCAAGACCAATAAATCACCGTCAATCGATATCAGTAGATCAAAATAATCTTGCAAGAAGTTTTGTATACAGTAGTTTTAAACCTGAAAGAAATAGTACTTTTGGTGTATCTGAAACTCCAACTGTTCATTCAGGTACTTCAATTCAAGAAGTTACAGCTGGTTTAGCTGATGTCGGTTTAGATTCATCAGATGATGATCAAAGTCAATCAAATGACTTTGATACATTCCAAGGTGAAAATACAAACAACAAAGACACAAATTATGACTTAGATAATACTGCCGATGAATATAACGAAATTCAATTTAATAACAGAACTGCTCCACAAAATTCGAGTAATAATATAAATATAAATATAGATGTTGATAATTCAGGATTCATAGATGATAACTTAGATAACAATTCAAATTTTGTAAACACAAATTTTAATAAAAAATATATTGCTAATGATGAATCTACTGAAAATGGTCATTCTACATTATCCGATTTATTAGGTAAAAGTATTCCAAGAGAATCTTCTGATACCTCAACTAGCCATCATAATTCACATAATCATCAAAATGAATTAACTCATAGACACGCAAGTGATAAAAATGAAGATTCTCCATTATTATCTGAAGTTTATAGATCTTATACAAATGCTAATGATATCGAAGAAGCTTTATCCCCACATGTATCAAATGAAGCTCAAAACCCTTCTACTACAGATGTAGAATCACAAAAATATGATATTCCAGTAACAAATGAGTCAATTCAAAATTTAAAATACGGAAGTATTAGTTTAAGTAGAAATAACAGTTACACAAATTTATCAGGTGCACATTTCAATCAAGAACAATCACCAAATAATAGAAAAAAAAGTAATAATATACAAAAAAACTCAAAAAAGATTTATGAATTTTCAAATGTTATTGATATGATAAAGACAACCGATAGATCAACAATAATAGAAGAATGTATTAAGAAACCAGTAGGATACTTACCTGCTGTGTTTTTAGGTACTTTGTTAAATATCTTAGATGGGTTAAGTTATGGTATGATTATGTTCCCTATTGGTGAAGCAGTCTTCAGTGGAATGGCTCCACACGGTTTATCAATGTTTTACCTCTCATGTGTTATTTCCCAATTGGTTTATTCATTAGGTGGTTCCGCTTTTAAATCAGGTATTGGTTCAGAAATGATTGAAGTTACACCATTTTTCCACTCAATGGCTTTCAGTATTTTATCTCAAATAGGTGAAGAAAATCAAGACGCTGTAATCTCAACTACAATTGTCACATTTGCAGTCTCTTCAATTGTCACAGGTTTAGTCTTTTTCCTTTTGGGTAAATGTAAATTAGGTTCTTTGGTTGGATTTTTCCCAAGACATATCTTGGTTGGTTGTATTGGTGGTGTTGGTTACTTCTTGGTGGTTACCGGTATTGAAGTATCATCTAGATTAGAAGGTGGTTTGTTCTACAATTTACCAACATTAAAATTTTTAATTCAACCTTTAACATTATTACAATGGACTGTCCCATTAGGATTGACTTTCATACTTATAGTTATTCAACATCATAATAATAGTGCCTTGATTGTTCCTTTATTCTTTATTAGTGTTTTCATTTTGTTCCATCTTTTAGTCTTAGTTGTTCCAAGTTGGTCAATTGAAGCCGCAAGAAATTCAGGTTGGGTATTTGGTGCACAAGAAACCAACGAACCTTGGTACGGTTTCTATAAATTGTATAATTTCTCTTTAGTTGATTGGTGGGTTGTTTTCGGTGAATTACCTTCTATGTTAGCCTTAACTTTCTTTGGTGTCTTACATGTTCCAATTAACGTCCCAGCATTAGCTGTGACAATTCAAATGGATGAATTTGATGTTGATAGAGAATTGGTTGCCCATGGTGTTTCAAACGCTCTTTCTGGTCTCTTAGGTTCTATTCAAAATTATTTAGTCTATACAAATAGTGTTC
This sequence comes from [Candida] boidinii, assembly GCA_001599335.1. Lineage (NCBI taxonomy): Eukaryota > Fungi > Ascomycota > Pichiomycetes > Pichiales > Pichiaceae > Ogataea > [Candida] boidinii. The sequence goes on along the minus strand of BCGP01000002.1, from coordinate 2,545,835 downwards.
TTTTCATTAGAGCCGGTGCAGATTCACGAGTCGCTGGTGTTATGCTTGCCATCGCCACAGGAGCAGTCATGATGATTGGTCCTGTTGTAATTGGATGGATCCCTGTTTGTGTCGTTGGTTCATTGATTTACCTTTTAGGTTATGAATTGTTAAAAGAAGCTCTCCATGATACTTTTGGTAAATTAAAGAAATTTGAATATATCACAATTATAATTATCGTTATCACTATGGGTGCCTGGGATTTCGTCTACGGTATCTTAGTTGGTATATTATTAGCATGTGTTTCCTTTGTCATTGAAGCTGCAAGAAAACCTGTTGTCTCAGGTATTTACACCGGTGAATACGCAAGATCCATAGTTATTAGACACCCAAAACAACAAACTTTTTTGAAAGATGTAGGAAAACAAATTTATATCATGAAATTACAAGGGTCTCTTTTCTTTGGTTCTATTGGCGGATTAGAAGCAAAGGCAAGAAGAAGATTCGATGATAGCGTCTTCTTAAAAGAACCTATCAGATATCTTATCTTTGACATGAAAAAAGTATTATCAATTGATTTCTCTGCCGTTGAAGGTTTTAGAAGAATAAGAAATCTAATTATTGAAAAAGATGCTTACTTCATTATCTCATCAGTTCAAGAAAATTCAGAAATTGTTAGAGCTCTTAGAGATTCTGGTTTATGGGAGACTGAAGAACATAAAGAAAGAATCCAGTTATTCAGCAGTTTGAATTCAGCCCTTGAATGGTGTGAGAATACTTTCTTGGAAACGTATAAACTCGTCAAATCAAAACATTTGAAACAGGAACAACAAAGAATATCATATAACCAACATTCAGGAAACGGCAACAATTCAGGAAACTCATCCACTTCCTCCTCACCAACAGCTCATCAACCAATAAACAAGGCAAGAAAATCAAATGCAAACATGATATCAATGTTTGATGATAATTCTGCAAATTTTGGTTCACCACGTAGAGTTCAATTATTAAAAGCTGCAAGCAAAACAGTCAGTGACGAAGTTAAAGATTCCAATAACTTTAATAAAATACAATTATCGATACCAGAACAAAGACAAAAATCACAGACCAACCAACACCCATCTTCTCCAAGCGGTGGTGCACCATCATCACCATTATCTTCAACCACATACTTGCCAAAGACATCTGCAAATTCACTACCTGCTCCATTACCATTATTATTAACAGTTGTTTTATCAATGTCTGAAAGAGATTCTCAATTTTGGGTAAAACTCTTAAAATATTTGACAAAGACAACTTATTCACCAGGTTCAATAATATATGATAAAAAATCAGATCAACCATCAATGTTCTTTGTCGAGTCTGGTTTAATCTCAAATACAATCGATTTCCCAAACATCAAATTTGAGCTTTGTTCAAGTGTTCTACCTTTGACTGCTTTTGGTGATGTGGTAAGTACGAAATCTGATAGAGCTGTTAGATATGTAGCTTCCACTGAAACAGTCGTATGGAAAATTTCAAAAGAGTCATTACAAAAGCTTGAACAAGAACAAAATGAAGTTTACGCTGAGTTATTAGTCATTTCTTTAAGATTATTTACTAAGAGATTTGATTCAGTGACTTCAAATATTTTACTTTCTGCATAATAAATAATATTTATAAATTTAATTCATCCCCATCCATCTTTAATACATTTTTTATATATTTCATTACAGTTATTTAATACTGCTTATAGTAATTGCGGTTTAAACGTTCTTTAATATACACTCTTTTTACGAGAACTTCTTACATCATAAATACTTTAGACTTTAAAATAATATCGATTTATTTAGCATATTTTAACAAGAATAAGTTGCAAAACACCTAGTATACATGAATAAGTGCGTATATATATAATAATAAACATGTGAATAATTCACAAGTAAAGAAAAGGCGGATAAAAAGACAAAGATAGCTTATTGCTAACCCAAATATTTTTCCTCGTTATGTGGTTGATAAGACGAATTGTCATATTCGTACATATCATCGTCCAAATATTCAATAGGCACATTATCATCATCGATAGGTATACCATTATCAAAGTCCTGATGCAACGTATTAAGTTGGGTCAGTTGGCCAGGGGCATATCCTGTGTTTGTAGATTTTGCAGCACTTTGTAAATGACTATTTGCTTCATCAGCAGTAATCAAAGAAGAATAAAAAGTTTTAACTTTTCCAGAGGCTTTGATTCTGTTTCTATCAAAATTTTTGACTTGTAAACCACGTCTTGATGTTGCTCTCGATAGCGCCACGTAAGCCTGTCCCTTTTCAAAACATTTTTTCAAGTCGACTTCAACTAAACTTAATGTCTGACCTTGAGATTTGTGGATTGATAAAGACCAAGCCAAAATTAAAGGAATTTGATTTCTCGAAACTATAGGTTTTTCAAATTCATCTTCAATACTGAATGTTTCACTCTCCACGAGGACATCTCTGGTGGTACCATCTGGTAAAATGAATCTTACTAGGGGTAATCTTCTCCCACGAGAATTTTTAAACAATTCATTTAATAACGATTTTTTTCTTCCCAAATCATTTTGGAACTCTTCAGAATCATCCTCGATACTTTCCATAAAAGAAAAAACACTTTCATCTAACTGAGTACTTAATGAATCTGGATTTTCAATGATAACATTCTTTTCACTGTTAGATCCCTTATTTGCCAATCCTAAAATCTTTCTCTCTGAAGCTAGCTTTGAAATTTCGAGTTCATCAAGAGCTTCATTGGATACATAATGTTGGTAAAAGCTATATGTATCTGGGTCTATAAATGCTATTACTCTACCCAATGAACCGTTGACTAACTTTTCATCTATATTTTTAATCATCATAACTTGACATCCAACTCTTAACGATAGTTTATCTGTAGCCAAGAATGAGGAAAGAAGTCTTGCCCTTGCATCTGCGTCTTCCATATAACCACCGTCAACAGCTTTAAAAGATACTTCTTCACCAGGCAACTTTGTCAACATCTCACTGTTAGCATAGTCAACCTCTCTTCTGGTAGAGAATAACTTGGCAGGTATAACACCTGCCTTAGGTTCCAATTCTCTAGACAGCGCATTAAATTTCTTGCAAGTTGAATCAGTGACAGTACCTTCTCTGATTTCATTCAACATTTCGATAAAACCTTTATCAAATTGCTGTCTAAAAACTTTTTTCAGAATGATTGTATACTTAATAGCCTCATTCCATGCTGTTGATTCAAAAGTATACTGAGCTTCATCCGTGTTCTTGACAACAGGTGGTAGTTGATAAAAATCCCCACAGACAACAACTTGTATACCACCAAAAGGCAAAGAATTACCACAAAGGTTCTTAGCTATCTTATCTAACTTATCAAATAATTCAGCCTCAATCATTGAAATTTCATCAATGATTAATACTTTTGTTTCCTTCCAACGTTTTCTATGTTTTTGAGATCTCTTAACCTTCTTTATTAGTTTATCTACAGGACCTTTTCCTAGACCAATACCTGCAAATGAATGCAATGTTTGACCACCAATGTTACAAGCTGCCAGACCAGTGGAAGCTGTAACAGCAACGGAACTTCCTTTATGTTTTTTCTTCAATATTTTGATGATAGATCTTAATAACAGTGACTTACCAGTACCGGCAGAACCTGTATAGAACAAACTAATACCTTTTGTTACCAAATCTGCAACCATTTGCTGCTCTTCACTTAGTGTTATGGCTTTCACAATTTTTGGTTCAGTTTCCTTTGATTTTTGACCGTCAAAATTGAGCGGTTTTTGAGTCAGTAATTCTATAGTAGCAGATTTAGGCCTATTCATTGTGGTTGAAGTTTCCATAGTTCCTGTTTGAATTGATCCAACTGGTTCGTTTGAAATATCTCTATTTACACCTCTAGCAATTTCATCTTCGACAGGCACTGCAGGAGAATTTGAGCGAGACGCTGTTGATAGTAATCTTGCTGACTGGAAACTAAAATGACCTCCATTTTGAGTCAATAAAATTGAGTTAGATTTTTGTTTCTTGTGTAAAGGGGAATTGGTTATTTCATTATTAGCCGCTGGATCAACTACACTTTCACTGTCATCTATTTTTTGATCTTCAGAAGGAGGGTACTCAACCACGATTGATGAGGAAAAAAGTTCACCTAACTTCTTTTGCTCATCAGTATCAGTCTTAGTTACATTAGTATCAGTGTTTTGAATATCTTGAGTACCCCTTTTCTCTTTGTTCATGGATTCTCTAAGTGCCACAGCTCTATTAGATTTTGCAGGCGACGATACCAATAGTTTTGGAGGTGAGCTTTTATTCTCTTCAATTTGTGACGAAAACCTAACCGAATGATTTGCGTTATTATTCAGATGTTTATCGTTTTCAATTTCCAATGGATGATGATGATCAAGACTATTTTCATTTTGAAAGAAATTTTCGTTCCTCAAACCATACAGAATATGATTAACTGAATTCGCATACGCTGGAAATCTGCTTGAAAAGCCAACCAAGGTTTCTTCAATTAAATTGTATCTTTTCAATGTCTCGTCAACTTGGCTTTGATTATTGGCCTGTCGATTTGCAGCGTTATTCGTGGTTTTAGTTACTTTCAGGATGGATTTTACACTATTTGAGGCATCTGAAGTAGTTGATCTTTGTGAGTGATTTGAAGAAGGTCCTGATCTAAATTTTTCTGATATCAAGTCCTTTACATTAGAAAGTTTACTTTCTGGCTTATTTGGGGACGATGATAAATTAATCAATTGACGAGGAGTTAATTTTCTCTTCAAAGGTGAAACTTCGCTGGTTCTTATAGGTTTAATGGCAATCGGATCAGTAATATTTGCATTTGAATTTACTACTATATTTTCTTGTGAAGTTTTCGTTATGAAATTTGATTTTAAACAGTTTTGGACTTTTTCTACTTTAGGTGATTTTAAAATTGTAGTTGAATTTTCTGATATAATTTCATTCTTCTCTGATTTAATAACATTTAAATTTTCTGTGAATTTGATGATTGACGATTGAGAATCACTATCTGTGAATTCAGATAAATCTGATAATACTAAAAATTCTTTCCCATTATTATTGTTATTATTTATTGCATTTGTTTGAGTCATATGGGTCGTTGTACTATTAGGGCCATTATTGTTTATATGATTCTGACTCATAATAGTTCTAGTTGAATTAAAATACTTATTAATTCTATTAAGTCTATAAAATTTCGCTTGTCTCAAAGTATTTATCGAACTAAATAACATATAGATAAAAATTGAATATTTGATTTTGTCATTAAACAGTGAATTATAAAACTACTGTAATATATTAAATCCAGATATGAGAATCTAAATGATCAATAAATGAATAATTTTTGTTTTGATTTGAAAGCCTATATTTTAGCAAGAAATTGAGGAGTTCTGAACATCTAATTTTAGAGTAATATTCAGGAGTAATTAAGAAGTTTGTGTGTTTTTAGCAAGACGTGAAACCGATATCCTAAAATGACGCGTCCGTAAAAAATTATTGGCTCTATATAGAACTATTTGGGATATAGTGATTTCACAGGATCATCTTATCTTTAAAATATTTCCCATATAGTCTTGGTTTCTGAGTTTGGATGAGAATAAAGAATTATGAATAACAAAAGTAAATATTTGACATTATCCTTACTGAATCCTGGTTTCTGAGGCAAAACGTTTCACATTTCAAGGCCCTTCTTAAGATTTTATTGTTATGATTAAGATAGTGATTACATAATAAATATAGTAAGATTCCGCATTTAGTAACATATTGAGAATATCACATGACCAAATACAAAATGCCTCTTTTTAACTTGTCACATGTTTATTTCATTTTGACACAAACAAAGCAAGAATTAAGAACCAGAAACGAAGAGAAAATAGAGAGGAGAAGGATAAAAGGAAAATGATCTCAAGCAACGCAGACTCAGAATCACCAGTAGTAACAACATCACCACTACATTATGAATTGAGAATCATTACTAGCATGAGAAGAGAATAGGTAGATGGTTAAATGAAAGAGGAATCGAGGAGTAATGAGGTCCATTCAGAGGTTAGGCCACAGGGACACCACGGTGATGAAAATAAATAAATCTTATATCGATATACTGAAAAAGATGGTCTCTTTAGTGCAAACACAAATGTAAGTTTCCCGGAATCCTTATGAGACATTTATTTGTCATTCTTTGCAAGTTGATTTATTAATTGAATAGATGAGCCGCAAAGATACGACAACAATGAAAAAAAAGTTGAAAGAACACCAACTTTTCATTTTAAAAGCAAAAAAAGAAGCTGGTGAAATAAATACATACGAATTGAGTTGTCTTAATGCACTCGTTATACCAGTACAATTAATGGTAAAGATTCCGGGGTATAAAATGAATCATTATTATTATCTGGGGAAATTTTCACATTGTTAAAAAAAAATTAAAACGAAAACACCCCCGGACGATGAGTAGTTTAAATTTCTTCTTTACAGTTAATCAGGAAAACCAAGACACCATATCCAAATAAATTAAAAATGATAGAGTTATAGAGCAAGTAGGTGGGGTGTATTAGTCAAGGGAGCCCGGTTGGTAATGTATGACATAATCAGAACTGAAGAGGAGGCTCCGTTAACCCATCGGCAGTAAGTCATTTACCGTTGGAGAAACCAGTCAGCGACAAGGAAAACAGCATCCCGGAGATCATTCAGTGCTGGACTTCAGAGTATAGCACCACCCGTTTCTCACTGTTGTGCCACTTTTGCAGCTGAGACAGTGTGCGGCTGCGGTGGGTGAGAATGCTGTAACCTTCCATGCCAGGGCGGCCGAGATTGACATGAGGAGGAACCGCAGAGTGGAGGCAGAGGAGCAGAGCGGAGGAGGACAGATGGCGGGGGCAGAGAGGAGCGGAGGCGCCTTCCCAGGTGTTAGAAACTGTCCCTCCAAAGACGAGTTTTTGAACGGGTCTCATTCCCCTCACCTCGCTCTGTTCTGTTGGATCTCACCAAATTGCAATCGCAGACCTTCTGGCTTCAGGCACCTGATCAGCATTGGATTTCCGTGTTAGAGGAAAACACCGTGCGGCTCAATATATTTTGTTGCTATGGAACTCAAGTTTACAAAAAGAGGCTCAAAGTTATAAGAATCACCGCCATGAGAGACAGTAGCAGGTGGTATCATGTGATCAGGGTGCAGCCGAACAGGGGAAGACCTCAGCTTTACAGGCTATACATACGTGGCCCTTTCGGCCTGTTTATTTCAACCATCAATAGCCCTGCCACAATTTGCAACTCAAGAATTCTTCAGCCTGTTAACAATCGGTCGATTCACTCGGAAAAACTGTACAATATATAAATTCAATATTACAAGAAGGACATTGTATAACACTGGGATGAATATAAGCCATCAAACCCCAAATTAATCCATATATTTGAAATAAACAATAACCATTGACAAGTTATTTCCAATATTAAAGATTTTTCAGTAACTGAAACTTGTAAAAGTTAAAACTGCTGAATTTGTTTTACAATGACAAGTTTAAGATGTTTAATTCTTCCATTATTTGAAAATCCGGTGCTAGCGGCATTTCATTTCGGTACTTATGTTGCCATACACGTTTATATCTTTTTATGAAGTAAGTGGCATCCGAGCTGGATCTCATTGTGATAATTCTACAACTGAATGTTAGACTTTTGAACAATTCTGTGCTATTCTAAAATATATTTAAACACAAACGACTTAGTAAAAAAACTGATATGTGTTGATACTAGAAGAACGAATATCGCATCCACACCTTATGGTATGAATACCCAAACAACCGAGTATTACAAAAGGTTTATAAAAGAGTGCCAGGTATATTTTAAAAGATAGCCGAATAAACCGTTTAAGGTATTTACATAAGGTCACATGTGCTCATTAAACTTGCACTTCTTTTTTCATATGTAAATGTTTTTATTTTGAGTAAAAGGGGAATAATACACAAAACAAATATAATATATGTGTGAGATCTATTGACCTACTTAAATTGCGCATACATAATTAAGCAGATAATTGAATTGTAAAGGTAACCTCCGTATATAAAGATTTATGTTAGACTACCACAATATCATATTTCTGTTAATTTCAACTTATGAGGTCTTTACATGTTAAACAATAAGGATTAATTTAATAACTCATATAGTAGAATAATGTTGGAACGTGGAATATATAACTTAACTTAACAGAACCAAAACAGAAAATGAGTATGAGATATGGTCTAATAATTTAACCATGCTTTTTTTGTGAATAACATTCTATGCTAAGTTATAGCATCGTATAACCACTAAATAGACAATGTAAGACTGTATCATGGAAAATTAAGTTGTTGACTGATAACAGTCTATCGATACCTTAGACTCATTAATGACGAATTTTTACAACAGAAAATAGAAAGACAATAAGGGGAATACAAAGAATACCATTCAAAGTAAAATTGAACCATTCAATTGAAAATATAAACCATTCAATTGAAAATATAAATGCCGACACTGATTGCTTATTACACCCCCTATCCTGTTTCTGTATGGATCAATTCAACATTACGACATTGTCTAAGATGTCTGGAAAAAATTGTAATAGTTGTTAATACAATGTACTAAAATTTAAATCAAACCACTATTTCATATATTACGCAAAATGTGAATGTGTTTAAAGTTAAGAAATTTGTACTTTAATCTTAGGCATCACCACCCGGAGTAAGGCCCACACAATCATCCTCCGAAATTTCTCTCTACCTTATACGCAAACTGGCACAGCCAGTCTACCACGATAAAAAATATCAGACAATGTATATGTAGGTGAGCCCAAAGATAATAAACACAGACAAAGGGTGTGGTAAGTAAACATAACAATGAAAGAATGAATGTGGTACTAGGAAATAACATAGCAAATCCTGCCGAGCAGCCTACATACTTAATGGTCACATGAAAGGGGATGAGTTGCTTCCGTGGTTGTGGTGAGCGTGGGATAAGGCTGCCATAAAATACAGATTCAGAAGTAATTTCTGAATAAAATTTGAATCAATTGTAATGATAATGATAAACGTAATGAAAATACCAAAATAAAGGACCAAGACGGTTATTGGTTAAACAAGAACTATACACTGAGAAAGAGAATATTGATTTTGTAGATCACCCAATAATATATCATAGACTGAAATTTGGAAAGGCAGCCAAACCTAATAATAATTAAAGATGTAGATAAAATGATAATAAAAGTGGTTATGCAAATAAGTTACTGATCTGATAATAAAGTATTAGACATTTGAACAGCCTTACAAACAGCGTCATATTACAATTATAGAGAATCGGGCCATGAAGAGCAGTGGCTGAATCAAACAGACTAATCTCAGACCAGAAGCTGAAATGTGATCTGATAATTGAGACTGAATAGATGTCTTCATGTAACAAATCACACTATGAACAATGCAAGACATGCAAAAATGATGCATATGGGTTCATGGGATACAGCTTTATGCATAATGGAATTTGATGAATTATCAGTGATATTTTTCAGATATTTTTCAGCATTGTCGTAATTGCTGGATTCTTTTCTGACCAGACTCCGAGAGAGTGTTCGCTACAACGGGATAGAGAGCTATCCAAGAAAACATTTAGTTTTTATTTTTATATACATTTTGAATTATTTTTCAAGGACAATTAATCCGGTAATGAATAAAGTTACATGCTTATTTAATAAGCTAGAAGGAAAACATATATATCAATTGATGTGAGTGAATGAATGCCAGAAAATGGGTAGTATGTGTTATCCAATAGGAAGTTCCGTCTCATGTGGGTATAAGCTTTCCATGTACATCCGCCGTAGGTCATCTTGATGCGATTGTGGCAACCGATTGACACACGTAACCGAATAAACAGTAAAAATAGATTATTAATGAAAAATTTCAGTAGTAGTAAAACCAAACAGACCACAAATATACCTAAACAGGGACATTGGTAATAGAGAAAACAGTCTGTCTGTGGAGGACCAGAAATTTCATGATTTTTGGTTCATAGTCCTCTGTTTGGAAGACATCGTGTTCATGTAACCCGTAGATAGTGACCATTTATATACTATACTATAACCCGAGGGTCATCGATTACTGAGCAAACGAGTGATTGATCTACTGCCGTTCTTGCTGGTAGTGCGGGTCTCCTGGAAGGCAGCTTACAAATTCGCAATTCTGTCAACAACGGCGGCTTATTCTCTGCCAGACCCAGTGGTTTTCACCACCAGGCGCAATATAGTAGTCAATACACCGGGCCAGGAATGCCCTGAGCGAGTGCTCTCGGAGGCACTGCAGGCAAGCGAAACCAATAACAGATACTACAGCGGTCGCCACGTTAAAGAGCGGCGCCTGCATGATGAAGCACATAGATGCAGAACATACAGACACACCACGCCAATACCGTACAACACATTGAACACATGCATTCATATAACACAACCTAACTGCAAAAGATAATATTTTAACCAACAACTCCACTTTCTCTCTCCTCTGTCAATTACTGTTTCAAGTGGAATTTTAATTTTAATTAATAATTAATTAATTAATTAATTAATTAACTACTGCCACCACAATAATTATTATTACTGCTATTATTATTATTATTCTAATTTGCATTGTCCTAATTCACACATTAAGCATCCTACTATTCTAGGGAGAAGGAGGTCTTAACAGTTTTCAATTTTGGTTTTTTTGCTGATTGTCCTTACCCAGAAATTTTAATATAAATATTTGACAATTGCCCCTATTTCTAAATCAATTTAATTTGTATCAATTTATTATTTTATTTTTTTCTCCTTTCTCCATCATTTTTAATCAGTTTCTTTTAACTATTAATTATATAAACTTACAAACAAACAAAAACTTCTTCAAATAAAACAAAATGGCTATCACAGTTGGTATTAACGGTTTCGGTAGAATCGGTAGACTCGTCTTAAGAGTTGCTTTATCCAGACCAGATATTAAGGTTGTTGCTGTCAATGATCCATTCATTGCTGCTGATTACGCTGCTTACATGTTCAAATATGATTCCACCCACAAACAATACAAGGGTGAAGTTTCCGGTAAGGACTCCACTTTAACCATTGATGGTCAAGATATCACTGTCTTCCAAGAAAGAGACCCAGTTAACATTCCATGGGGTAAATTAGGTGTTGATGTTGTCATTGACTCTACTGGTGTCTTCACCACTTTAGAAGGTGCTCAAAAACACATTGATGCTGGTGCCAAGAAAGTTTTAATCACTGCTCCATCAAAGGATGCTCCAATGTTCGTTGTTGGTGTTAATGAAGACAAATACACTCCAGACTTAAAGATCGTCTCTAACGCTTCATGTACCACTAACTGTTTAGCTCCATTAGCTAAGGTTATTAACGATAACTTCGGTATTGAATCTGGTTTAATGACCACCGTTCACTCCATCACTGCCACTCAAAAGACTGTCGATGGTCCATCCCACAAGGACTGGAGAGGTGGTAGAACTGCTTCCGGTAACATCATTCCATCATCTACTGGTGCTGCCAAGGCTGTTGGTAAGGTCTTACCAGAATTAGCCGGTTTATTAACTGGTATGTCTATCAGAGTTCCAACCACTGATGTTTCCGTTGTTGATTTAACCGTTAACTTAAAGAAAGCTACTACTTACGAAGAAATCTGTGCTACCATTAAGGCTGCTGCTGACGGTCCATTAAAGGGTGTCTTAGGTTACACTGAAGATGCTGTTGTCTCTACTGATTTCTTATCTGATACCAGATCATCCATCTTTGATGCTAAGGCCGGTATTATGTTAACCCCAACCTTTGTTAAATTAATCTCATGGTACGATAACGAATACGGTTACTCCACCAGAGTTGTTGATTTATTAGAACACATCGCTAAGGCTTAAATAGTCTGTGACTCTAAGTTATAGCACAAAAAATTTATAGACCTAACTTTTATTCTTTTTTTATATTTTATTTCAATTTAAATGATTTAGAATATTAGGAGAGTGAAAGTGGTTTACATTCTTTTGTACCTTTCATTTTCAGTTTTATTAAAAAAAAATCTTACGTTATAATTTTTACTTTTTGAATATAAATTTTTTATATTTTGCTTAAATTCATTATTATTTAATTGTAAATTTGTAAATCCATTAATAGTATGTATGTTATTCTTATTGAATACTATAAATATACTATTACTGGTTCCTGATTCTCGGCGATAATATTACAGAATTGCTATGATTACATCAGTTATACTAAATTGAGTATTATTCGTTTAATAGTAGCAATTGAGTTTTAATTTTTTAAAATATTAAAAATTAAATATCAGATCAATAATTTGATATAATTTAATTAATGTATTAGTATACGATAATATTCCGTGAATACGTATTTGAAAAAACACATAAGCGCAAAAAATTATTTGTATACCAATTTTGAGTATTAGTGAAATATCCGTAGTTCCCACTTCACCCGCACTATGGTTGCTCGGTCCCATTCATTATTTATTCGCGCTTCTCGTAATTATTCACTTCCATCCATGCCCAAACTCAGCAGCATATTATGTACGTAATTAGTTTACATAGTCTCTTTCGCACACTCACACATTTACTCTGTACAGCATTTTCCATTAATTAAAATGAAAATGAAAAGGAAAATGAAAAGGAAAATGAAAATAGAATTTACCTATTATAAATTTAGATCCATTTTTTTTTCAATTAAAGTGCAAAAGGTAAGTATTTACAGAAATATAAAAAAAGTGTGTATAAGTTAACATAGTATTTAGTTTAAATCAATTGATCAGTCACAATGGCAAATAGTCACACATTTTATGCAGCACAAAAAGTGACAATATTTAATAACTACAGAGAATTAGCGGAGCAGTCAATGTAGCATTTATGATATTACCGCTATTGTTTAACTGCACTTATTGCTGCTTATACTAATAATTTATTTATTTTATTTTATTTTTATCGCGCCAGGAGATTTTATAAATATTTATTTATTTAAAATTTAATATTCACCGAGAACATTCGTACACCATTAAAGAGATAGAAATCATTAGATCATCAGGTGAATATGAATGAAATACGGGTGTACTATTCGTGTTTTACGCTTATCAGAAACATTATGTAGTTGAAATGACAATTTAGAATATATGAATTTAAAACTTATATATATCAACAAAGAGGTATATATTATTTATTAAAATGAGAAAATGATAAGAATAAGAGACAAAAAAAATACAAAAGAAAAGAAAAGAAAAACAAAAATAACAAAATAGAAGAAAAATGAAAAGAAAAAGAGACATATGAAATATGAAGAATTATTTTAAACTAGTAGACTTAATTTAAACCTGCTAATTCAGCTTCTTCTTCAGCTGTAGCTCTTTTCTTTAATACTAAATCGTGACCTGTAACTCTTTTATAAATATCTTTAACGTCATCAGTTGTAGTTTCGAAATGAGAAGAAGGATCATAAGATTTTGAGATATAGATACTATCTTCAGTACCATCAGCAATTGGTTCATATAATTCAGCTATACCCATTAATACATCACAAGTTGAACCAATGATTCTAAAAGCAGGTTCTAATTCTAAATGTGGTTTATCAGTTTCAATAATTGTTGAAATAATGGCAACGTAATAACCTTTAGCACAAATATTATGAAAATCTGATAATACAGCAATATAAATATCATTTTTACGATCAATTTGATTTTGTGGTAAAATAATTTGAGCTGAGTCATTATCTGTTTTAACTGGATGATCTAAGATACAAATTGCTCTAATAACTTTTTGAGCTGTTGATTTAACTTTTTCTGGGAAATAAGTTGGATCAGCAATAACAATTGGAGCCTTTGCAGTACCTTCTTTCGTTTTAACACCTTCAAATTTATTTGTTTCTTTATTAATTAAAACTTCATCAACTGGAGTATCTAACATGAAAGTACCACCATAAATAGCTGATAATCTAGCAAAACCTTGTGGTAATTCACCTAAACCATATAAAGGATAGATATAAGGAGATTTACCATATCTAGCCATTGAAGTAATATATAACATAATTTTATCATAAGTTTCTCTAGCAGGTTGTGTTAAATAATCATCATTTGACCATAAAGCCATTGCATGTCCGATAAAATCTTTAGTACCTTTTTCTAAACCATATTTATAATAAATTTCATCCATTGTTGATTTATCTAAATCAAAACCTTTATGAGTTGAAGTATCATCTTCATTATATTTAATAATAAAATCTAAGAAACTTTTCATTCTTCTTTTCTCAAAAAAACCCATTAATGGTGAAGAAATAGCTTCCATTTCTGTAGCTGGAACTTTTGCAATTTTACCAGATCTATAAACATAAGAACCAGAAATTTGTTTAAATTCCATATAACGAGTAACATCAGTATGAACTAAAATATTTGTTAATTCACCATTTGACATTAAAAATTTTGGAATTAAATCAACACACCAATCTCTATCTCTACCATATTGTTCAGTATATGGTTTATTTGGTTTAAATTTATTATATAATTGAGTAAGATTTAAAGAAGCACTTTCACCACCATAATAATCTTGTTTATCTATATGTAAAACTTTTTTACCTTCAATTGATAATAAACCTGATAAAATACATTCAGTTAAACCGGTACCTGTATATAAAAAATCAATTTCAAAAATTATGAAAAGGAGAGAAGTAAATTTATTTAAATAAATATCAATTAAGCGGTATAGTTAGTATTTATTGAAGACGGACAAGTAAATATATATGAATTGAACATACCTAAAACGATAACGTCGTAATTTTCATCCATTTTGTTTAATAAAATTATTAATTTAAATATGAATTAATCTATATTAATTTTAATTTTATAGTTTTTTATATTTATAAAATAGACGGTTTTATAATATAAATTACGAGAGAGTGGAGTATTTAAAGATTTATACTATGAGTAACTATAGCCCAGTAACTAATACGGAGTTATGTTCTATTTTGCTGTGCTGTGTTGTTAGCCCAATGCAAACCAAGCAATCAATCCTTGAAAGTAGTTTAGGTTAGGAACAAATTGATTAATTATTGAGAGTGTGGTATTAGGCTTGCGATGATGATGATAGTGTTTATCTAATATGTAATAATAATAATAATAATAATAATAATAATAATAGTAATAATAATAGTGATAGGAGATAGGGATCGTATATGGAGATAGATAACTAAGATGGAGTTGTGAGAAGCCCTAGCAAGCCGGCGAGGAAGCAAACCCGAAAGAGAAAGAGAGAGGGAAAGCCACCCAGCAGTTAGCTGATGGCTCTTCATCAGCCGTGCTTACATCTGCTGCGTGCGGCGTGTTGCGTGTTGCTGGCTACGTGTTTCTGGTAGCTGGCTGCCCCATGTGCGGTACCTCCGCTAAGTCGCGTCCCTAAAATGCCACAGAATCTGCAGTGAGCCAGCTTGCCCGTCAGCCGCCCTCTTGGAGACCAGCCACGCTCCCCGACCACGCTCCCTTGCCACAAACTGGCTGCGGCACTGTCTGGAGGCATCAAATCAGTTTACCGCGGTAGTGGGAGAAACACGTGACAACTAGCAAATAGCATCAAATCATACCGTCGGTCCAGATGATACGCAGCCGGCCCATCCCCTGATTCTTGGCCAACCACACAAACTTTTTGTCAGTGGACTAGGCGGTGCAACGCCCGCCGCTTGTTAACACCTTGAGCTGTACGATGAACGACGAATAAACGATGAACGATGAACGATGAATAAGCGATGTCAGTGGTATTAATGTAGGATGGAGCAGGAGAGATGAGTAGAGGAAATAAGGGAGATAGAACAAAGACAGCAAATAACGTTGAGTAAATTGAGGAACTAAACGAATGGGAAGAGAGGAGAGAAGTGGAGCGACTGTACAAAAGCTTAACCTGCTCTGGCTCCTTCTTAACGCTTTCGACAATGTCCGTTCTTGTGACAGGCCCGACAGGATTCACACACAGCGGAGACGGCTTTGTCGGGCCACAGGGTGCTGCAGGGTGTCAATAGCGGGCTTGCCTTCTTTCTGCATGTACTGTCGGAATCTCTGGAACTTGGAATTAAATAGTGTGCTTGAAGTTCGTGTCTGAGTTAATTATGTACATGATGGTTAAATCCCTGGTGTTTAAACTTGTATTTGCCATCTTTTGCTAATCGTAATTGCTTTCAGTTATCTTTCTGAGTCGTATTCTGGCCATCAGTTATAGGTAGAATATTTCAATTCTGCTCCTCCTTTTGAATCACCATAAGCTAGTTGAAATATATATAAATGAATTATTAGTGAGCTTCTCTTATCTATAATTACACACATATATTCTTTATCTTTGACAAGTTTGATACTAAATAGTACACTCACCTATTGAATGTTAGAGAAATAATATTTTTAACATGCAAAGGTTGACACAATTTTATATCTTTATAGCATCCTTGTCATCTTTATTGATATTGCATGTATCTTTAATTTGTGAAAATAATATAGATTTTACTTATAATGGAATAATTAATAAGCTGATTAATATTAATAAAGATATAATTTCAGATGATATTAATAATAATTCAAATGATTCTTTAAATGTTGAAAATTTTTCAAATTTACAGTTAGAAAATTTAAGAAAAATTAAAATAAGACAACAATTACATTCAAAATATCCAAATTTTAATGATGAATTAAGAGATTTAAAAATTGGTAAATTAAATTTTTTACATACAACAGATACACATGCTTGGTATATGGGTCACTTAAATCAAAGACAATATTCATCTGATTGGGGTGATTTATCAAGTTTTATTTTCAATTTTAAAGAATTACTTAATAACAATAATATTGATAATGATGGACAATTATCAGATTTACTTGTTATAGATACAGGTGATCGTCATGATGGTCAAGGTTTAAGTGATTTATCTTTCCCCAATGGATTATATTCAAATAGAATTTATAGTCAATTATCTGATGATATTGATCTTATTACAGTTGGTAATCATGAATTATATAAAGCTGAAGTTTCATTACTTGAATTTAATACAATAGTTCCAAAATTTAAAGAAAAATTTATATCTACAAATGTTGAAATTTATGATAAATATCAAAATAAATTTGTTGTATTTGGTAATAGTAAATATAGATATTTTGAAACAAAATTAAACAAATTTAAAATTTTATCATTTTCATTTTTATTTGATTTTAAAAGATACAATGAATTAATTAAAGTCACACCAATTATGGTTTTAATAAAACAAGATTGGTTTTTAGAATTATTGAATGATTTTAAATTAAATTATAAAGTTGATATTATTGTCATTTTTGGTCATATACCAATCGATCATTCATGGCTAGAATTATTTGAATTGCATAATACTATTAGATCTTTTTTCCCAAATACACTAATCCAATATTTTGGTGGTCACTCGCATATTAGAGATTTTACAGTACTTGATAAATTGTCAACTGGTCTACAAAGTGGTAGATACTGTGAAACTTTAGGTTTCTTATCAATTAAAGATTTACCTAATACAAATTCAAATTCTACATTAACAGTCCCTACTTCATCTTCTTCTTCATCTTGGGTTGAAGAAAATATTGATAGAAAATATATCGATTTTAATTTACATTCTTTCATGTATCATACAAATAAAACATCATTAACTGATTTTAATACTGAAAAGGGTTTAACTATTTCAAATGAAATTTATAATATAGCAAATAAAGAATTAAATTTAAATGAAAAATTTGGATTTATACCTAAAAATTATTATATGGAAGCAACTAATTATCCAAGTGATAATAGTTTATTATCACTTTTATCTGATAAAATTTTAGTACAATTAGAAAATAAAATTTGTAATGTACCATTAGAAACAAAAGAAGAAGAAGAAGAAAATCAATTTTATAAATCAAGTGATGATAATAATAATTCAAGAATAATTATTATAAATACTGGTTCTATAAGGTATGATTTATATAAAGGTTTATTTACTACTAATACACAATTTACAATTTCACCATTTAAAAATCAATGGAAAATTTTACCTAAAATTCCAAAAGAAATAGCACTTGAAATAGCGCCAATTTTAAATAATCAATCATATATTTTAAATGCAATTAATAAACAACAAGAACAAGATAAAGATGAGGATAAAATATTAAAATTTTCAACAGAAATTGAAGATTCAATACCAATTATTAAAAATTTAAAAAATTCATATCAAAGACAATTAGAATTTAAAAATTATAATTTAAATTTGAAAAATAATAAATTAAATTTAAAAAATGATAAATTACAATCGATTTTAATAAATAATGAAAATTTAAAAAATGATTTATCATTATCAAAATTATCGTATGGTTATGTAACTTTTGATGATTTCGGTAATGATGGTGATGATACTATACATAGACCATTAAATTATTTTAAAATTCCAAATGTTATACAATCATATGAAAAAAATGAAGATAATAATGAATATATTGATATTATTTATTATGATTTTATAGAATGGAATATTTTATTAGCTTTGAAAAAATCAATAATTAAAAATAATAATATTAATAATATTAATAATAATAATGATCAAAAATTATATGATGACTATATTAAAAATATTAAAATGTATAATAACTGTGTTGATGATTATAACGTTGGTGAATTATTAAAAAAATTTGTTATTAATAATTGGAACTAATAATTTTTCTTTTTTTTGTACGCCTTAATCTGTTTATTTATTTATTTATTTATTTATTTATTTATCTATCTATTAATGACCGCTCTATAATATTTAACTTTTCCACTATCTTATTGATTTTTATAGTTTATCCACTTTTGAATATATTTACGTTTACACTAAAATAATTAATTGAAATTAATAAGTAAAAAATAACCGCTGTACAAAATAATTTAAACTTGGCAGTTTATACATATAATTGAATTATATATATATGTATAACAACCGAAATGTAACTTTAGAAAAGTCCGATCTCTCATTACGTAAGCTTTTACGATAAATTACATAACAATAGTATAACAAGTCGTGTGATTATATTAAAGCAAGAGGGGACTTTTACTAAACATTCTTTCTTATAAGTAGTATAACGTAGATAAATTCAAATTATAGTAAACAAAATTTTGCATGTTACATGATATTCTTCTTAATTATATAGAGTACTATTTTGCAAACACAGAAATACTCATATGGAAAATTAAATAATATAATAATCCTTTAAACAAAAAGGAATTTGTAAATTGGAGATAAATTCTGGTGTATTGAGGTAATTTGGTCTAACTTTCAGTTACTTTCAATTACGTCAACTAACAGTAACTAAACCAGACGCAGAATTTCTCTACAAATACATCCATGCACCACATTAGAAAAATCTATTGAATCTATTGATGAATCTATTTCAATTTGAAAATGAATTACAAACTTGTCCCAAAAGGGAAAGACCATCTCAGAAAATGTGACTGTGACTGCGTTTTTCTCACTCCTTCCCAATGTGAACATAGTAAGAAAACTAAGTTAACATACAAAGTCTCACATTTCATTTCCTTTTCGGGAGTAGTTTTGGGTTTCAGACGACACATTGTATTGTTTCACGCTATTCCATCTGGGCCATAGCAAACCAGGCCGGTTGCTGATCCGTGGTGGGGCCAGCAAATGCCATGGCTGAACGGCCTGTCTGCTTCTTCTTCCAGCCATAACATGCATAAGGTGTTGCACAGCGCTGGCTAAGAACAGGTTGCTGGCCGTGAAATCAGGCCTTTCTGTGGCCAGCACCATACTACTTTCGGGCTGTAGCCATTTCACTGTTAGCGTGGAGATGTTGTCAGCCCTAACAGGAGTAAATGCTGACCGCCCAGCGGAATAGACTGGCCGGTAAATCACCAGCTGAAAGTGCAGCCCACCTGACTTCCACCCGGCTCAGTATACCTGCACGGTCGACCATCATCTCCGCCAGCGCTCCGCAGGTGCACTTTTCTCAGTGCTATGTTATGTTAGCAGAACCAGCATGCGAGTTTGAATACTATAGTGCGTTTTTCAACTAAAATTTTTCTTTTACGCTGACTTAGGTTTCTTACTTCGATTAATTCACTAGCACCTAACAAATTGTCAGTAGTAGACTGCTACTATCTTTTTTTTTCATCCCAACCAGTTTGTCTAATTAATTATTCATTCACCTATTCACTAAGTATCATGTTCAACTTAGTTCCTACTTCACTTACTATTCACTTATTCATTCATTCTAGTATTAATAAATTTAAAAGTTGTTCTTCTCTTATTTAAGTATTTGAAAGAAATTTATTTATTATCCTGTTAATAGATCTAGAAACTATCAGATAAGTATATCAAAATGGCTAGAGGACCGTATGTAATGATATCAATTTACTTTAAATCATTTAAGCATCATGAATCAGAGTGTGAATAAAAATGAAATGAAAATTATTAAAAATAATAATATATTGTTGAAATATCATATAACAAATGAATAAAATACTTGATCAAATATATTCAAATCATGTTACAAATATATATATATATATTCAATATAAAAAAAGTTAATGTCGATATATGTACACAATTAACGAATATGAAATTTTATAAAGTTGACAAATTATATATAATTTGATTGAAGCCAATCAATTTCAAATATATTGAAAATGAATATGAAATATAATTTATTTAAACTGTTATAGAGTATACATTGTAAGCCAATCATGAACTTTGAAAATAATATTTCAAATGAACGTTATTATATAAAGCATGAAAATTTTTAATATCAATATATTAAAAAGAATATCTCTAAATATTACACAGATTGTATGAAATATATTTAAATAATAATTATTATTACTTTCTTTTTAATTCAAATGAAAAGCTGATTCTTTGCAATGATTTTTAAAATTTTTTTCTATTTAAATTTTCAAATTTACTAACATTTTACTTTTAATTATTATTATTATTATTATTTTTATTAATATAGAAAGAAGCATCTTAAAAGATTAGCAGCTCCATCCCACTGGATGCTTGACAAATTATCCGGTGTTTACGCACCAAGACCATCTCAAGGTCCACACAAATTAAGAGAATCTTTACCATTAATTGTTTTCTTAAGAAACCGTCTTAAGTATGCTTTAAACGGTAGAGAAGTTAAGGCTATCTTAATGGAAAGACACGTTAAAATCGATGGTAAGGTTAGAACTGATGCTACTTACCCAACTGGTTTCATGGATGTCATCACCTTAGAAGCTACTGGTGAAAACTTCAGATTAGTCTATGATATCAAGGGTAGATTTGCTGTTCACAGAATCACTGCTGAAGAAGCTTCTTACAAATTAGCTAAAGTTAAGAAGGTTCAATTAGGTAAAGCTGGTATTCCATACTTAGTCACACACGACGGTAGAACTATCAGATACCCAGATCCAGCTATCAAAGTTAACGATACCGTTAAAATTGATTTAGAATCCGCTAAAGTTACCGATTTCTTAAAATTCGATACCGGTAAATTAGTCATGGTTACTGGTGGTCGTAACTTGGGTAGAGTTGGTGTTATCACTCACCGTGAAAGACACGAAGGTGGTTTCGATTTAGTTCACATTAAGGATTCTTTAGAAAACACTTTTGTCACCAGATTAGGTAACGTTTTCATTATTGGTGCTGAAGCCGGTAAACCATACATTTCATTACCAAAGGGTAAAGGTATTAAATTATCCATTGCTGATGAACGTGATAGAAGACGTGCTCAACAAGGTTTATAAATTCGGTTTTTATAATTTTTATTAATCTTTCTTATAACTTTAAAATCTTCCCCCCTCTCAACTTTTGGTTTTTTTTAATATAAATCATTATTGTATAAAATAAAAAAAAACGTTTTATTTCTAATTCAAAAAATAATTAATATCATTTCTTGTATTATTGTAGATAAATTACTATTAATATTATATTCATTACTATTACAACTACTACATCATTTATTGAAAAGGATTGAATAGAATATAATTAATATTTAAATTTCTATGTACACATTGTTAATATTATTAATATATATGAAGGCAAAAAAAGCAGGGAGAGAAAACAGAAAAAAACATAAAAACAAAAAACTAAAAGTTTAAAAGTAAATTTATAATATACATTTTTATTAATTAATTAACCTATTTCTTGAATGGATATTCAACATCTTCATCTTTTCTTTTCCAAATCTTCTTCTTCTTTTTAGTTGGAATATATTCAACAAATACATCTTCACAATATTTTTTCTTAAATGTTTTAATAAATCTAGGATCCCATAATTCAGAAGCAATACCAAGATCTTTACAACATCTCATTAAAGCATTACTTTTACAACCTTCAACAGCTGTTGGAATACCTTTTTCTTGGAAAAAAGTTTGTTCACCACGAGCAATACTAACTAATCTTCCATTAACAACTAATGCATATTCTCTAGTTAATAATCCACCTAAACCAGATTTTTGAACTAATGTTTCAGAACGTGGAGCTAAACCCCATGCTCCAGCACCAAATGCTTTACTTAATATTCTTCTATATTTAATTTCAGGTAAATATAACAATCCATCTGGAGTAATTTCAATATCATTTATTGGAATTTCTTCACTTAAAATATTTTGTGCTTTATCTGAAAATGGTTCAGTACCTAAACCATGGAAAGATGAAGACCAGTTTAATGTTGTTACTGATGATGGATCTTGATCACCTGAAAAATCATGAAGTGAGCTACCAAAAACGGAATCAATTGAACTCATTTTATTTGCAGAACCAGCTGATGATGCAGAAGGAGAAGTTGTACTTGGCTCTGAAGATGAATTGATGAAATCTGTGGACGCTATGTTAATTGATGGATCAATACTATAAGATTGCTGTGATTTAGATAATTCAGCAGCCGCTGATGTCTTTGCTGCTGAAGAAGTAGCAGCTTTTGTATATGATTTCTTTGAAGCTGCAGCTGTAGTCTTTGTAGTCTTTGTAGTCTTTGATTTAGATGCACTAGGAGGTGTAAATGCCTCTGACATATAATTTTCGTATGATCTAATACTCTGTAAATGTATACCTGATTTCTTAGAAATGACATTAGATGGAGATACAGATCTAAGCACTCCCAGGGACCCAAATCCAGATCCAGATCCAGAGCCAGCAGACCTTATACCAGATGAAACTCTTTGTTTCAAAGAATTCCTCAAACTTGAGCTTAACATTTTTGTGTTGAATGAGGTCTTGAAATATTACTCAAAACAGATTCTTTTGAAATTATACAGGTACCATAAAATATGTCGATCATTTAAGTAGAGTAAGTCAGCAAAAGAAACATGATTGCATAGAAATTACGCTACTTCATGTCAAGTCAATATTGTGAGACACGTAAAAATTATATCCGCATATAATTCAAGAGCAGTCTTAAGCTATCAAACGATTGATTAAATGAGGGGCAAACAAAGACGCAGAAGAGGCAGACATCCGTGCATTCAGACAAAGAGCAATGATCACCATGTGCACGGATGCACTCACTTTTAAAGATTTTAATATTCATTTAAATTATTTTAAGCTGAATTTCTGCCATTAGTGGATCTGCTCTATTCCTTATATATAGACTTTGCAGTTCTTTTAAATTGAGATTGGAATTAGTTTTAAAATCCCAATAACAGGGCTATTTAATCAATTCAAATTTACAAGGCATAATAGAGAATAAGCGGAAATCATGTGTAGTACAAGCAAAATTTAAATCTTATTCAACCGCATTGCAAGTGTAAATAAAATGTTGCAATGGTGATCCTTCTCCCTGGTCTATCTTGTTTAGCCGGAAAGGGAGTTTTTTCAGCTGGACTGAAACCCGCATTAGATCATCTCCACCCGGCTGACGTTCCCACACAAAAAGATACCAGTTGTTCTTTAGACAGAGAAGGAAACGCGATAACTGTATACCGCCTACTCTGGGCTCTCGGGTGATAGATCCTATTACTATGGCCCAAACATTCAAGGAACTTGTTGATCTATGACTAGTCTATAACTATAACTAGCTTATACATCGGAAAACTGGTTTGATCTAGATAATCACTCTTTGCTTTTATTCTTCTTTCCATCCCACTTTCCATTCCGCTTTCCATCCAATAGACAGCGGAGGTTCTGGCAATGACGACACGCCCAGAAGGAGCGTGCGAGCGACTGCGGGAAAGTGGGAAAGTGGGCACACTGAGAAGGCTGCGTGGAACTTTAAAACTCTGACGAACCGCCTGGCAGTTAAACTTCGTTAGCTGTTCTTCTGTCTTTCCTTCTATTTTCATGCATGGTGCGCTATTGTTACTGGAAGAAGTACTATTATGATTCCTATTATTCACGGGTTTAAATAATTCAAGAGATGGAAACAGTACACCTACATATCTTCTTTGTTTGGTGTCGTCTTTTTGATCTACCTGTTTCTTTCCCCATAACCTGTTCCAAAACACTTTGCTTCAACACCAACAGACACATCTTTATCCTACGACACTAGTTAGATTTTAATTTTTGCACTTTCCAGGATTTCAATTGCAATTGCAATTGCAATCCAATTGGATTGTTTTGGGTTGCAATCGACACACTAAATCCAATATCTGTTGTATGTTTTCTTTTCAGTCAAACGTGTAAATGTGTTGAAGTGGTACTGTAAAATATAAATGAATCATTACCGATTTCACTTACGATTTCATTCTTTTAAAACTTGCCCATTAATATATATTTTCTTTAATTGTATTCACCACTAATTCACTAGCTGCGTGCAAAAGGATAGAATAACAAGATCATCCGCAATGGCTCCAAAGGTCAAAGGCTCTAAAAATTCCAGCCAATCCGTAAAGGATTTAAAAACAGCTGAAGACAGCGAAACTTTTGTTCAATTACATACAACTCTTGATAAAGATGCCAACTCTTATATTGCTCCAGAAGATTTAAAATATTATAAAGGTGCAAATTTAGCTTTAACTTTATTAGCTTTTGGTATTAGATTTTACTTAATTTATTTCCCAAGTGAAGTTGTCTTTGATGAAGTTCATTTCGGTAAATTTGCTGCTTATTATATTGAAAGAACATATTTCTTTGATTTACATCCACCATTTGCTAAATTATTAATTGCATTTGTTGGTTACATCTTTGGTTTCAATGGTAAATTTAAATTTACAAATATTGGTGATAGTTATATTGATAACTCAATCCCATATATTCCAATGAGAACTTTATCTGCAGTTTTAGGTACTTTAACTGTTCCAGCTTGTTTCTTAACTTTACAAGAATGTGGGTTCTCAATTCCAACTTGTGCTTTAGCTGCTTGTTTAATTGCATTTGATAACGCTCATGTTACAGATTCTAGATTAATCTTATTAGATGCCACTTTAATTTTTGCTGTTGCCGCCTCTGTTTATTGTTACGTTAGATTCACTAAACAAAGAAATCAACCATTTACTACTGAATGGTGGAAATGGTTATTATTAACAGGTGTCTCATTATCATGTGTTATCTCAACTAAATATGTTGGTGTTTTCACTTTCCTCTGTATCGGTGTTGCCATTATTTGGGATTTATGGAGATTATTAGATGTTAAACAAGGTTTAACAATTAGAGTCTTTATTAGACATTTCTGTTCCAGATTTATTGCTTTAATTGTTGTTCCATTCATTATTTACTTAGGATGGTTTTACATTCATTTCACTATTTTAACTAAATCTGGTCCAGGTGATGATTTTATGAGTGCTGAATTCCAAGAAACTTTATCAGAATCTCCATTAACAAGAGAAGCTAAAGAAGTTAACTACCACGATGTTATTACCCTTAAACATAAAGATACTCAATGTCTTTTACATTCTCACAATTACCAATACCCATTAAGATATGATGATGGTAGAATTTCTTCTCAAGGTCAACAAGTTACATGTGTTAAAAACGCTCAAGCTAATGATTTAAACGATCAATGGGAAATCTTACCAGCAACACCATTTGAACAAAGTAGTAAACTCGGACATCAAGTTAAACAAGGTGATACTTTCAGATTAAGACACGTTGGTACAAACGGTTATCTTTTAACCCATGATGTTGCTTCACCTTTATTCCCAACTAACGAAGAATTTACAATTGTTGATATTGAAACAGGTGATTCCACAAGATTTAACGATACCCTTTTCAGATTTGATCCTCAAGATAAGAGAAAGACTAGTGTTTTAAAGACTAAGGCTTCTTTAGTTAAATTATTCCATGTTCCAACTATTGTCACTTTATGGACTCATGATGATGTTGTCTTACCAGAATGGGGTTTCGGTCAACAAGAAGTTAACGGTAATAAAAAAGTTGGTGATGCTGATAATTATTGGACTATTGACTCAATTGTCGGTTTAACTGGTCCAAGAACATTTTTCACACCAAAGAAAGTCACCAAATTACCATTTTTAAGAAAATGGTGGGAATTACAAATGCTTATGTTTGAACATAATAACAAATTAAGTTCTGAACATCCATTTGCCTCTGAACCAGGTTCTTGGCCAGCTTCATTAGCCGGTGTTTCATTCTGGACTGATAACACAAATAAGAGACAAATCTATTTTATCGGTAATATTGTTGGTTGGTGTTTTGAATGTGTTTGTTTATTATCATTCTGTTTATTAATACTTTTAGATCAAATTACAAGAAGACGTGAAGTTTATATCTTAACTGATAAATCTCGTTCAAGATTATATAATACAACTGGTTTTTTCTTCTGTGGTTGGGCAACACATTACTTCTTATTCTTCTTAATGTCAAGACAAAAATTCTTACATCATTATTTACCAGCACATTTATTAGCAGCTTTATTCTCTGCTTCATTCTTAGAATTCATGTTTACTGATAACAAACGTCAACCTGATTTAAGCGGTTTGAATGGTCCTATTGAATCAAAGGCCAAGAAAACAGAAGTTGAAGATGAACCAACTGGTAAGATTTTCTGGCTTCCATATATTTCTACTGTTGCTCTTGTTATCAGTATTATCATTTCTTGTTTCATCTATTTTGCTCCATTAACATATGGTAATATTTCATTACCTGCAGAAGAAGTTATTAAAAGACAATGGTTTAACATCAAGTTACATTTCAGTAAATAATCTTGAAAAAAAAAACAAAAAACAACAAAACAATTACAATTCAGAATGATTTCAAAAATTACATTTTGAATATATCATATAATATATAACCATATATTCATATAAACATATGAATATTTCTATAAGAATAAATATCATATGTTATATGAACATTATAAAAAAACTATTAATATTGTCAATGTATTATCTGACAATAGTAAAAATGCATATTTACTTTCTTTTCATGAAAAAAAAAACATTTTCTTTCTCTTTTTCTCTTTTTTTTCTCTTGAAATTTCTTTTGTATCTAAATTATTAATTAGCTAATTTAATTTGTTATTTGTTATCTACTTTTTTTATTATTATTTATTTATATATTAATCAATTTATCTCTTGCTATTAATATTACTCTGTAATAATTAAACTATGTATATATATATATAAATCTTCTATATAGTCGGATGACCTATATGACCCTAAAGTTTACCTTGTTGGGAAAGGTAAAAATCTATGTAATCTATTTGTTACTTCCAAATAATCAGCTTCATTTTCTGGGGTAATATAAGAATGTCTTATAAGAAAATCAATAATAACACTAGCACAATTATGTTTAAATTCCCCATTTGATAATCTTAATTTAATTTCATCTAAATCCATTAATTTAAAATCTTCAGCTTCGTCATCTACAGGATGTGGAATATCACCTTCGTCCATCATTAAATCATATACATACTCAACTTCAGGTTGAATTAAACCACCTTCATCACTGAATTTACCTTTAGTCAATTGATACAAATATGAAATACAACCTGCTGATTTAGCTCTACTTTTAACGTATTCTTCTTCCAACCCTGCTTCTTCGTAACATTCCTTGATAACTGTTTCATATGGACCATATGGATATCCAAGACCACCTGCCACTGTATTGTCCAACATACCAGGATATGTAGGTTTTGTAGCTGATCTTCTTGGAACCCAAATCTTTAATTTACCATCAGTAGATTTAGATTCAGGAATATAACCATTAATATGGACACCATACATCACCACACCAAGTAATGGGCATAAAGCTCTCTCTGCTCTCATATATATCTCTCTATTTGGTCCATAAATTGTATATAATTCATTTCTCCAACCTTTCAGAGTTTCAAATTTATTTGAATGTTTCAATTCTTGACCAAGCTCAGCAAATGCATCAATTCTTTTATCAACTGTATCTAAACTCGAGTTGATCTTTATAGTCCTTGTGGTATCATCAACTGATACTATTTCTGTATGAGCTTTTAATGAATTTGATACTATAGGTAACACGTAACCTAATTTAAATTGTGAGTCATGACTTATTAATGTGTAAACACTAGATGTAAAAATATTGTAAGAATCTGTTTCGTGTACATATGGTGCCGAATCCACCAATTTGACCAAATCTAAATAGTTATAATTGTTAGACATTGCGGGGGGTAAGAGTCAGTTATATTTATATATATATATTCACAGATTGCCTTGTTTGACCAATACTTAGAATTGACTATTAGATTACACATATAAGTCATTATAATTAATCCAATTAATAATTTTTTAAAATTTATCTCTAATTATAGAACGGAAACTGTTGTAACTACTTCTGAACATTGTAAATCATCTCTGACACTGTAACACATGTATAGACTCAGGCCTGTCGTGTCGGGTGTACTTGCTGATATCCTATCTGATAAACGTCTCTCTCTATGGGATACACACGTGAAAAAGCGCCCATAACCCCTGGGATCAGGAAAAGCACGTGAGTCCAGCTGTCAACGTTTGTAACCGTAATAGCTCCTTGAGGATTTCGGCCTGTGGGCTGGCCGTTGTGGGTTCTGTGGGTCCATGGGCGGCCAAGCAAGAGGAGAAGAGGTTGCGGTTTCCTTAGAGACGTGCTGGAGAGATCTTGAGATGTGCGCGCACGGCGGGTGTCGTGCTGGCTGAACAATCTGGCGATCTGGCGGGCCAAAACCAGTATGAACGGCTTGTTGCGCCGGATTCCCAAAAACAGCTTTGAGATCCCCGGTGACCAGAGATGCCGCTGGGAAACAGCCTGCCTTGGAAGCACTCAACGTCCCAGCAACAGGTGCGGAGAACCGGGATCAGATCAGGGTGCCAGCCGTTTATCCACGCTCTTCGCCTTCGCTACAACAGCGTCTGATCTGTGCCCACACTTTGCCAGAATGGTTCAAGAGAAGAGTGACAGCTGCAATGACATATTACGTATTGTTCTCTCTGAAAGTGAAATGAAAGAAGTGCATGGCTCTTGTGCTATCGGAGCTCCATTTATGTCACCGATCTGATGGTTCGTTTGGCGGTCACATGGGAAACACTTACATTAGATCAGATGTAGAGATTGATTTTAGTATATATATATATTTAAGAGTCCAAAAGGAAGCAATCAATTTAAAGCCAATTTGAAGTCTATCAACTCTTATTCCCCACAAAAAAATGCCGTTGGGAGGAACTAAACAGCTGGTTAAGGCTCTTGAGTCCACTTTTTCACAAAGCGGTCCTTTAGATTCTTTACCAGACTCACTGATACAGACTTTTGAAGAATACAAATTGAAACACAAGACTCAAGAATCAATTAACAGCAAAAGACTCACTGATGCAATATACAGCATCTTCAAGACAAATATAGTGGAAGATTTGACAAAACAACCAGCTTTTATCAAAATGTTGTCACTGGTTTTACCTTATGTTACAGAAACTTCTGAATTTATGATGTGGATCTATAAATATGCTAAAGTGGCTGTTAACTCTGCTGGTATCAGTAGCGAACTTTCATCTACAGCTCAAGATTTAATTCAATCTTTATTGTCTGTTATCGTTGAAAATGATAACGTTAGCGTAACTACCAAGTGTAGCACTTCTGTTGGTATAACAAAAATAGATAAGGATGTCGATGAGCAGCTGGAAAATACAAGATACACTCATACTTTAAAAATTCTTTCCTTTTTGATAGACTGTTACGTTAATAACGACTTGATTCTAGGCGATACAGATACAAACACAACAAATACATCGAAATTGGAAAATTATGATGACAGCGGGACTTTAGATTCAAAATTGAGCTTGACCCTTTCTCATCAAGGAAGCATGACTCAGTCTTCTACCACTAACACAGCATTTCCTACATTAGCTAAAACTTCTACAAACTCATCCGCATTGTCATCAAATGAACATAACGTCACAGAGACATCACAAGAATTAGAAGAAAGAAAGCGTGTGATAAGGTTAAACCTCAGGGAATTAATATTAAATTTTGCTTCTAAAGAGCCTCTTATTTTTTTTAAACAGATGAATGAAAAAATAGTCAATCCAGAGTATAGAGTGAAATTACTGACTCTATTATCATGGTTTGTACATCTACAAAATCCAAAATTGGTTGAAATATTGAAAACATCATTATTTGAAAACCTCATTAAGTGTTGTTTGTTGGATACATCTAATGAGTCAGTGATGTTTTCATCTAGTATTATCATGATGTTGCTACCACATATTTGCGGATTGATATCCCAATATTTACCTGATCTGTTTGCTATTTACTCAAGACTAGCATGCTGGCATAATACTTCTTCTACAATGCTTTCTGTTCTTGAGGAATCTGAAGCAAACGAAAATTTGTACATGAAAAGAGCAAACAGTCAAGAAGATTCCAATAATAACAACTCAAATACCGACAATAATCCAAATAACTCAGAGACAAACAATATCAAACCATTTATCCCATTAAGGATTCATTCTGGTGATCAAACAAATATTATAGAACCACAGACAGAAACATTTGCTTCATATTTATATCACCTATTCCCAATTAATTTTTCAAGATTTATAAAATCAAGTAAAAGTTTTTTAGAATCACATTATTTATTAAATGATAAAACTTCGAATCAAATTTTACTTGCCTCAATATATCCACTTAGTAAATGTTACGACGAACATATACTATTTTCTACATCAAATGAGTTAATTAGTAGTTATTTATTTCACCCAAATTTTATCTCTTATAATAACGAAGTTGAAGAATTAGAAGATTTAGGAAGATTTGCTAAAATTGGATCATTTGAAGATATTGCAATTTATTGTAGTTCTTTTAATTCAAATACGAAATTTGAAAATTTTGCCAATTCACATGATATAACTAATATTGCTAATTTAAATAGAAAAGGTAGCCTCCGTTTTGGAAGATTGGATAAGTCACAGAGAAATCAAAATGATCCAAATCCATTAGCTGCTTCTTTAAATTCTAACTCAGATATGTCTAATAGTTATAATCAAGACACAACACAATGCGCTCAAAGCTCTTTAACTAAACCAAATAGCTCAAACATTTTGCATCTTTCTATTGATAGAAGAAGATCACAGTATACTAATTCGGATTTGAATATGTCTACAACCAATACCCCAACTCCTGCATACAATTCGAGTGGATCAAATAACACATTCACAAACTCAATATTTACAAATCCAAACTTCAACTCTCAAAATACTATCATAAGATCAACCCCACAAGAATTGGCTATGAATGGAGTAGCTCCAAATGAACCATCATCATCATTGTCACCAGATATTGTTTCCCCCCACGGTGGAAATACAATCAGGACCAATCTTCCGAATCCTACAGATTTTAAGTCTACCGCAGTAAATACTTTAGATGGCTTGTTAAACACTCATCAACA
Source organism: [Candida] boidinii (assembly GCA_001599335.1). Lineage (NCBI taxonomy): Eukaryota > Fungi > Ascomycota > Pichiomycetes > Pichiales > Pichiaceae > Ogataea > [Candida] boidinii. Next base: position 2,514,006 of record BCGP01000002.1, on the reverse strand, counting down.
ACTTTTCCACAAGGATAATTCAAATCCATTATCACCAGTTTTGGCAACGGCTGCGACGCCATCAACTGCTACAACTGCAACAACAGCTCAGGCTAAAACAATGTCAACAGAAACAAATAACAACAGTACATCTGGATTATCTCCTGCTCTTCCAATATTAAACATTAATAACGCTAGCACTCCTCATATCATACAATCTGATATCTACAGGAAGTTTTCAATTCCGAACATCACTACAGCATTAACAACCAATGCAACCGCATCTACTACCTCCTTAACTGGTGAATCACAGTTTAACAGTAACAATAATAATAATAATAGCAACAACAACAACAATGTCAGCAGCACAAATATGAGCATTTCAACTGCAAATCATTTTAGGCATAGCATAAACAGTATTAATAGTATTAATTATAATACAGGAACAGAGACCAAAAGATCCAGCATTTCAAATGCCGTCTCAGGGACAGGTGTTGATTTTTATATTAGAGAATTGCTGATTTTAATCAATGAGCTCAATTTTGCACTTTATGTAAAAAACGTTTCAATCAAAAAATATAAAATTATGAAAGATAAATATGGATCGTTAAAAAGACAGCTGGCTAATCAAAATGAGTTGGTTGAACAAAAATCGGTTCTCATTAAAGAAATTAAAAGACTTAGATCCGAGTTGCTCACAAGAGAGGAATCCTACGAAATTACAAATAAAAATATTGTATCCAACAATTTTGGAAACTTTAATGTCTCATTAGACGCCAATGAAAAATTAGTTGAGAAGTCATTTAAATTACAAGCTGAAAATACCAATTTAAAGAATAAATTGAACCACTTAGATAATCTAAAGGAAACCCTTCTGAATGAAATATCAGAGTTGAAAAAATCCATTGAACCACATCTTGTGGAAAAGACAAGATTGTATCAGTCAGAAGAAGTTTTAACTAAAGAAAATGACAAATTAGAAGCGGAAATTGACAGACTACTAAATAGCAAAAAACATTTAAACTCTAGTACAAGTAAACATGAAAATGAAGACCATCTGGAAGAAGTTGTGAAAGAGAGATATTTTGAAAAAACTAACGCCGACTACAGATATTCAGAGATGGAGAAGAAGCTTAATGAAGTTACAAAGTTTTACGAAGAGGAGAATAACAGATTAAAAACTGAGATTGAAAATAAAGATGGAGCGCTTAAGGACAACAGGAATGAAACTGTTTATGCTCTTAAAAAGCTATTTGAAGAGAAAGTCAGTGGCCTAGATAGAGTGGTTGCCAACTTACAGGAAGAAATAAGCCGGAAAGAGGAGACAATTGTCCAGCTAGGCACAACCCAGCCAATCAACATCTCATCTGATTCCAAACAGCGGGCACACGAAGACTACCCGCAAGTATTCAAGTACCGGAATACGATCCCCTCACCATTCAGAAGACGTAGCCCTGCAAACACTATTGGTCTGCCTGGAATACACGACAGCAGCTTCAGCAGAAATATGGGGGCCATGTCAAAGATTCACAATCATGGGAATAACACATTCTCTTCGCCTTCATCAGACTAATGTTTCCCAGTGCACGGGTGTAATATTGTTGTTTTGTTTAAATTATTTTATATATATATAATATTTATTTTAGTTAATAAAAATTATGTATGCGGAGAAAAGTTATGTCTTCTCACATCTTTTATCTCTCTTAAATGTTAACCCTTTTAGGTAATTTTTATACCTTAGGACCCCATCCTTCTGAATCACCACTCTGCATTTCACAGGAGTGCCTTTATTCTCTGAATTTATTACACATCCTGAGAGCTTGTAAATGATATAGAGCAATGTAGTTCGTATAAGTGGTTAAATATTATCTCTTATCCTGAAGCTATCATTTTTAACAAAAAGAGTCAACGGTAGGAGCAACACAATCCATTTTCATTGAATATATTGAATATTTACCTTTTGGAAAAAATCCTCTCATTTCTACACTTCAATAAAAAATAGGGCCTTGTTGAAAAAATATGAGTAGAAGGAAAAATACCAATAGTAGCAAGGATCTGCCATCGTTTTTCCAACGCACAACTAACTTGAGATCCAAGCGCTTAAGGACAACAGCTAATACAACTCCACAAGGGGACGATATAAATCACCTGTGGGCGAAAACTAGAGAGTCTGTTAAGATTGCATTTACAAATCAACTTAAACAGGTCAACCAGAAAATTGCTAAACCAGATGAGATGCTTCTGACACCTGATGAAGCTGCACAAAAGTATGAGATGGGCTTATTTGATTTACATAAGAAGAACATTGATGAATATAAGGTTAAATTTAGAAAAGACTTTATGGCAATTAAAGTACGTATTTTACCTATAATTATACGTATTTTACCTATAATTATACGTAGTCTACCTAATTTTGTTCAATTTTGATTACTAACACTTTTTTATCTTTTCACAATAAAATACCGTTGCAATCACTTTAACTAGAATAAAAACACCAAATTTGCAGAAGATATTCTTTCGGGTTTAATAGAACCTAAGCGCTTAGCTGAAACACCTCCTAATGTAAGTATACTATTTTGAAACAAAATTTCCACTTGGAAATAAAACTAACATAATTTTTATAATTTAGGAACTATATTCAGCTAAACAAAAACTAGAAAATTCACAATTACGTGAAAAAGAATTGAAAGCATCAATCGGTGAAGTCTTACCTGAAAATATCAACAAAGTTAAAGATCAAACCATTGTCAGTGAAAAATGGGGTATTTCAGGAAGTTTAGCAGCAGTTGACGATGATTTTGAGTGAAAACATCCAGGGTTCCAAAAATATATATATTTTTTTCACTCTCTCAAATATCTGTGTATTTTATATTTATAGTCTTGCTCAGTGTAATATATTTGTAATTTTAGTTTATCAAATAAGATTTATTATATAAATAAAAAAGAATTATTATTATTAAATACATTTTAAAGATACACAATTATTAGATACGAAATATTCTACAAAAAAACGGAAAAATGAAGAAGGAAATTAGACCAAAACAAAGAATCAAATATCATCTTCTTTTTTTGCTGTTAGTACCTGCTTTGGCTTTTCTCAAAGAGCTGCGTGTTTCCCTTTCACCCATCTCAGTTTCTTCATTATGGGTAGCTTCATCTAAAATTTCGCCCACTTCATCTTTGACATCTTTATCATAACTTAATACCTCGTTCAGGCCACCTTCATCAGAGTTTACAGACATCCTTCTTAGTCTCTCTGCTCTCAAATCCACTTGCTTCTTTAGTTTTCCATCGTGATCTAATTCCATCAAACCGCCTTTAGAGCCTCTCCTACTCCTTCTTCTGGTTGGTGGTGCAGCGGGAGTTTCAACAGCTTCTTCCTGGCGCTTTTCCAAGGAAGTAGTTTCTGCATTATCAACATGATCAGCAACATTATCAACAGGATCAGCGACAATCTTCTGATCCTTCGATTCATCAGGATTGTCAGCATCAAACACTAGCTTTTTAGGTGAGATATCAAGTTGCTCTACAGTATCAACATAAACTTCATCATCATCTTCGTCTTTTGGTGAGTCTACCACATCCATACTTCTTAAGTGTGGCCTAGAACCTAATTTACTTGGAGTAGCAGATATAGCCTTAATTTTTGAGGATCCTTTGTTTACGGCTTTGGTATCAATTCCATTTTCAATCTTTCTGAGTTTTAATGAAGTATCTAGATCATCATTTCGAGTTCTCTTCGCGGGTCTCTGAATCGATGTTTCTGCTTGAGAAAGATCTTTCTCTTTCTTATCAACTTTCTCTGGAGAATCTAGAATCTCAATGACAATAGGTTTTTCAACTTTTTTGACTTTGGTTTCTTTTTTAGAAGTTTCATCGTGCTGCTCATTTTTCAAATCTGTTTTATTGGTATCCCTTTTAGAGCTGACAGGTATAATTTCAATAATATCAGAGGAATATTGCTCAAGAGGACCATATCTACTGAGGTGCTTCCTTTTTGGATTTGACTCTTTACTTTTATCTTTAGTGGTCTTATCAGAACCTCCCCTTTCCTGTAGTTGTCTTTTCTTACGATCTTTGGGCTTGCTTTTTTCTTCAATTTTTCTTTTTGCATTAACAACTGCATAAATCTCCTCAACATCAGAATTTTCTGAACTATTCTTGTCATCAGGAATCTCCCACACCCCGCTGACCGGAACTGTACTCTCAACTTTATCTTCTTGCTTATCTTCTTGCTTATCTTCTTGCTTATCTCCTTGCTTATCTCCTTGCTTATCTTCTTGCTTATCTTCTTGCTTATCTTCTTGCTTATCCTTTTGCTTATCCTTTTGCTTATCCTTTTGCTTATCCTTTTGCTTATCCTTTTGCTTATCCTTTTGCTTATCCTTTTGCTTATCCTCTTGCTTATCCTTTTGCTTATCTTCTACTAGTTTATCTTCTTGCCTATTTTCTTGCTTGTTTTCTTGCTCGTCTTCTTGTTTATCCTCTTGTTTACCTTCTTGTTTATCCTCATTTTTATCATGACTTTCAATGGTTGCTATCTCACTCACAGACATGGATTTTTCTGCCTGATTATTGCTTTTCAATTCACTAGATGTCACAGATTCAGTGCCATTTGATCTATTGCCAGCCTGGTTTTCCGCAGGAGCTGTCAGTAGGTCAGTTCCACTTTCTGTTTCCATTGTCTTTTCAGAACCTGGCATCTTTTCAACAGGGGACGCATTTTCATCCTTTGTAGCTTTTTCTATCTCTGTAGCCTCTTCCACTTCTGTAGCCCCCACTGATCCCATTGTGTCCTTTAGATTTTCCAGTTTGGATAGATCTTCCTTTGAATTTTCACTCTTAAGCAATAAAGGCATAGAATGATCATCTGTAGACTCAGGATTTTCATCTGCCTTAGAAACTGTTGCCAAATAATCATCACTCTTATTTGACGATTCATCAACTATTGCAGTATCGCTTGCAGCAAAATCGGAAGTAGCCATACTATTTGGAATTCCATCAATAGCTTTTGAAACTTCTGAGGAATCGTTATCTTTAGCAACAGAGGAATTATTGGTGGTCATTTTATCACACGAGTCTTTTAAAGAGCTAGCAATATCATCATTATTACCCATTTTGCTATCAAGAACTATAATATCTGATTCTTTATTTTCATAAATCACGGAAGGCACTTCCTCTTTTTCTAGCACATCTATTTTCGGCTCTCCATTAACTGTACTAATAATAGGGTCAGATGATCCAGGCTCAACGATCTGATCGCCAGCAACGTTTTGAAGCTTTTTCTCAATTTCCTTCTCATGATTGGCATTAGTTTCTTCAACTGACTGTTCCGTCTTTTCTTTGGAGATTTCTTTAGTTTCCAGAGGCACCTCCACTAGTAGTTGTTGAGGTATTTCATCTGATACAAATAATGTATAGTCTAATGGATTACCATCCGCGATATCCTTCTTGATTTTATCCACTTCCTTTTGGACAATACCAAGTAATTGAGCACATAAGGGCATTATATCTCTTCTTGCAACCCTTACCTTCTCTTTCGATGGAGTACCTGGTGTTTTGGATTTCAAAATCTCTTCACTCTTCAGCAATGACGCAGTGTCCGATGATTCTGCATTAGATACCTCCACAACTCTGGAAGCAGAATGCGACTTTTCATAATCAAGGTATAACTTTAGGTAAAGACTATGATATACCTCATCAATAAAACTGGTAGGGCCAAAACCATTTGCCATTCTTCTAAATTCTGAAATTTCCGAAAGAAAATAAAACAAAATTCTTTCTTGTGGTGAGTAATCTTTAGAGTCCGAAACATCTTTCAAAAATTTCTTGGAAATATCTATAAAATCAGAATACACCAAGTTTGGCAAAACCAAATCAACATAACCCTTTGGTATAAAAACTGTCTCCTTTATACGAGTACAGCTGATTCCAACAGAATACTCCCAAAGCTTCAAATGTTGAATCATATTAGCTCCCAGTCTTCTTAATCTCCTGCATAAGGAAAATAGAGCCTCTATATCATTTGTTTTGTCCAATAATTCAACGTAAAATTTGATATAGTCGTATATATAAACAAAATGCTTACCTGGCCTTTCATTTTCAGGTTTCCATATAGCACACAAACTTTTGGTTGGTTTAATCGTGATAATCTCGGACATTTCTTTGATTGCACCTGATACATCTCCAAAATGATGGTCCAGAATCTTTGCTATACGATAAATAGGTTTGTGGTGCCAACTAGACCTATCTAATCTCTTAATCTTCTTCAAAGACATTATAATGATATTTGCAAAATCATCCTTATTGTTCACATTTTTGGCATCAACTTCGAGGATGCTATCCCTTTTCAAATATTCCAACGCGGCTTCAATGCTAATAGAATTAGACATCACTCTCTTATATAGAAGCGAACATAGCCTATAATGTGGCTCCAAAATAGGGTCATCCCTGGATGTTACTTTTGGAACTAAAGAACACGACTTCAACAATATTTCAAATACAGAGTCAATGTCTGACTCATCTTTTGAGTCAACTTTTGATAAGTAATATAAACTGGACCATGAATTAGAGTTTAACTTAGCTGACATCAAAAATGCTATTCTTAATATTTTATAAATAGCTTCGGCCGTTATTGGATTAGTAGAAACGGCTTCATAAGTCTTCTGTCCATTCTTTTTGACATATAGAGGCACTGAATTAACCATAAAGGCCAATTTTGACATTGGCGTTTTTAAAGCATTGTATAGTTCGTTACCAAAGCTAAGCCACAGACTGGCAGCAACAAGCCTTAAATTTTCTTTTTTCTCATTATTCAAATGGGCATATATATCGATAGCTTTAAGATAGCAAAGTAATGCCTGTTTTTGCATAAATGCAGTTATATTCTTTTTTTCAGGATTATTAAGCTTATCTGCCGTCCAGATCATGTCATCCTCTACAAAAGCAGAATATGCCTGTCCCAATAATAGCCAACTTTCAAGCCTATTCGAACCACACGCAATATCCGACTTAAGCAAGGCTATCACACTATCCAGATCAGCGACTCGTGATTGCATATTTCTTTTCTTTGCTTTAAATGTAGAGAAACCGACCAACGCCTGTAGATAATATAAACCTTCATCAATGGAGCGACGGAATTCAAGTGTTGGCATCTCCAAGTCAACATGTAGCAGACCGTAAAAGGCAAACTTCATGGTTCTTACATCCAATGATCTAGTGCTGAGGAACATCTCAATACTACTGTAATTTCTCGAAATTATCTCATTATTAGCATCTGGGTCCCCAAGTACTTCATATATATACTCAATCAACGTCTTGATATCATTAGTCGGTAGCTTTAACACAGGATGTTTCTTTCTAAAACAGTATGAAAGAATATAGTGACTCAAGCGAACTGCACTTAATTTTGTCAAGTCCGTTTCTGGAGCTTCATGATCAATAGGAAACCAGTTATCGATAGCAACATCAATACCATACCGACAATTAATACATTGCATAATGTCTTTATCAGATTCTGGCCACTCGAGCTCTACCAATTTGGCCTCTATAAAGTCCAAAAATATACCGTCTGAAAATCCACACATTTTACGTATACCCAGCTGTTCGTGGCTGATACTTAAAAAATCATTTAGATTTTCATAGTATGACTCTGGTTTAACATCATAATTGACATAGTTAAGTTTTAACTTTTGATAATAAAAATAACATAAAACAGTAAGTACTAGTACACCGAGATTCTTAAGCATGAGGAAAGATTCAGGGGATTTAGACTTTAGCGTATCTCTGTTGGGAAACTCATTTGCTATGTCTTCGTGTATAGTAAAAGCCGTGGAAAAATTCAAAATGTAAAGAATCATCTTTAATGATGAATCAATGTTTGAAGAAGTAAGTTGATGGCTTTCCCTATCTTCGATGTCAACGACCCAGTTGCTCTTTTTAAGAATATCCAGATAAGCCTTTGTAAAAAAAATAAAAGAACCAATCATACGTAACAAAAGTTGCCCTTTGCTAAATTTATTGGAGTCTTTATCATTTATGTCTAATTCAGCTTTCATTACTTTCAAAATATTGGAATATGCAATATGAAATTTTGAAATATTGTCATTCTTTGTGTAGTAAACAAATAACAACTGCCACAATTTTAGGCGTAATTCTATAGAAGAATTCTGAACAAAACTTTTCATTTGAAGAGAATTTGTCTCCAGTTTCTCTTTGTTTTCGCCTTTACGATATAAATCATCGCTGGATTCAGTCTCTTGGATTAGAAGCATATTTTCCAATAAGGTCATATTATATTCTTCTGATTTATCAGAATTCTCTTCATTCTGTGTAAAAGTAGCAAAAATAGTCATCTTCGATAATTGAACTTTCATGCTGCTCAAATTCAATCTTGGAAAGTTGTCAAAATTCACCATTAGAATATCAGGGGTCACATCATTATCATTCTCTACTCTAGTTGTTAGATTTTGGAGTTTTGATTTTAAAAAGCTGGGGTCAACATCTTGATGTTGCAGGACTAACAAGGAAGCCCAACTAAATCTATACCATAATAATTTTTGAGCTGTGTCATTTAATCTTACATCAAAAGGAGACGATGTCACACTATTAATGGACAACACCTGAAAAATATCATTTAACATAGTTTCCCAGTTTTTGATACGATATAATAACGTATTTTCTAGTGACACTAACTCATTCATTGCACTAGACTTAAGATTCTTAATCTTTCTTTCCTGGATCATAGATATATAAGCATTTATCAGATACTCATAAATGGAAATACACACAGAAAAAATTTCAATATTAACTTTTGCTGTATCGTTCAGCAAATTTGCCTTACAAGATTTAAAGTAGTACATACCACATGCATCAATGAAAACACCAACAAGATTTTGAGTTTCCTCTCTAATCTTTGAATCAGTCAACAAAGAACCACCAGTCTCTTCCCTGAATTTTAATAAATGAGAGACTACTAAAATTCTTATCTGTGTAAAATGCATTTTGTTTTTATTGATTTTTTCAATCAGTTTGTTTAACTGGCCCTTATCCAGTTCGTCTAGTGTGACTTTTGATTCAATGGCTTTTTCATTCAAACCAGTTGAATTCAAAATTTCTCTTACCGAAGTCACTCCTAGTCCATTTGCAGAATTTGAAGGGGTTGAATTGCTTTTATTTCTGGCAACCCTTGAAGAGCTGTTATTAGCTGAAGATTTGGAGCCTATATCGGCACTTGCCAACAAGACTTCTGTCTGATCATCACCCCAATTTTGCAGCATAAACCAAAAATCATATAAATACGGATCATTAATTAACATCTTCTTTTCGTTCTCTCCATTTTCTCCTACAAATTCAGCATCTAAATTAAGATCTTTGAAAACTAGTGGCAAAATATTTGTTATCTTAAAATTTCCAATGTTTCGTTCATCTTGATCATTGAGATCTTCAAGATACTGATTAAGAGTGTTGAAAACCCTTTCTTGAGTTTTGAATGTATCTACATCAATTTGTGGAATGACAGTTTCATTTCTTGTTCTGTTCAATCTTTTGGAAACCCTTTGAGAAGTGGTTGTATTATCAAGATCCAAAGAACTGACAGGATCTTCGTTAGCAATATTATCACTCGAATCCTTTGTTGCCTCTAAACTCTGCTTGTCTATGCTTTTACCATTTTTCTCCTCTTCATCGGTATATTTGAGAGGATTCAGAGAATCTTGTTCTCTAACATCCACCTTTTCAACTGTTTTGTCTAATTTAACAATGTCTTCATCAAAATTAACTTTAATTTTGAGACCTTCTATGGGAGATTTCGTTAAGATGTAATTATCGTAAATTTTTGTCTTCCCTCTATACCTCGGAAGACATTCATTTAATTGATAGATGAAATCATCCCATTCAATACCAACATCCTTCTTATTTTCAACTTTAAACTCAAGAAAAGTATCTTCTAATTCCGTCAAATTTCTTATCTCATCAAATTTTATGAAATCTAAATCCAATGATTCCAGTTCACGAATAAATTTGTTTTCAGGTAAATAATTGCCAAATCTTTTCAATTTTTTCATAATTACATTATTGTCATCCAATATTCCTATTTTTTTCAATAATTTAGTATACTGATTCAAAGTTCTAGACAAATTAGGCATTAAAAACCTGCAGGTGTTGTTTTTAATTGATTCTAATATTCTTGAATAGTCTTCATTTTCAAAACCAACTGTCGAGAAGTTCATATTATTGCTATTCGATACGGATAGTTCCGAGGAGTTTGAGGTTATCATATATTCTAGAGAATATCTCTCTAATTTTGTTAATTGATAGTATTTAAAAATCGAATAAAGTAGCTCAATCAATTCAGAATCGGCATCACCGTGATTTAAGGAAGTGATTAAGTCTTCAACTAATGAGAGCAGACGATCATATACTTCATGATCTGAAGGATCTATTTCCTCATCAATTTCTATACTGTCGCCAGTAACATCGCTTTCTATGGTGTTAAGTAATTTACCACCATCTTCAATTTTAACTTTTGTATCACGGTTTTCAGCTTTTTCAGCTTTTTCTCCACTAGAGAGCTTATCGGAAGTTATGTTTTGTAAAGAGCTTTCATCAACTTTCTTAGTTTCAAATTGTGTGTTGTTTTCATGTTTGTCTTCATTGCCTACTTTTTGTTCCTTTCTCTTGGTAATTTTAACATTGCTTTGCTCATTTACCTTTCTTTCTGAGCATTCTGACACCAATTCGTAAAATTTTAAAAATCCTATATTACGATAACACAAATATTTCAAGTTCTCTATGTTGGGATTCAAAGAATAGTTATTTGATTTTATTATATCCATTTTAAACAGCTCATCATATAGCTTATGTGCAGTTTTGAAATCATTTAGTTTTTGGAATTTCAATGCATCTTGAAAAAGTTTATACCCTGATTCAATCTGCAACTCTCTAGTATGTTCTTCGATATCAATTTCATCTTCATTTTCTTTCACATTGATGGCCGTGAATGATGACATCTTGTGATATATGCTGTTTATTTACAGATTTCACTCACAGAAAAGGCCGTTATTTATAGTTCAATAGTTTTCCAACTAGGTTCAATATAGAAATAACTTTGAAACACTTGTTTCTTTTAAATTTACCTCAATGAATTGAAATGTCTGGATACTGTTCATTATTGTTCATGTGTACATATACAGTTTTACTATATAGTTCTTTTAATTTTAAACTCACCTTTCAGTTTATGTAGATTTAGATCAAATAGTACACATACCTGCAAGTTGGTTTCTCGTCATTGAGGTAAGATTGAAACGCGTATGAACTTAATCAATATAGCATTGACATGGCGCTGGTTCACGGCTAGCTGAAAGTTGTTCACGGGATCTGCGCGGTAAAATATTCTTCTCCCCAGGTAAACTGAAATCACCGCCCAAAGTCACTAGTGAGGATATGCAGCCTAGGGCCTTCAGTGAGTGCCTATTACAGACTGGAGCACAACACATCAGTTCACACTACGGTATAGACAATTTTATGGATAATTAAGAATAATAAATGAATACAGGATGAGAAAATCTTTTTAATATGTATATAGAACCGATAGAATGAATGGAAAACAAAAAATAAATAATGAGAAGAAGATAAGAGCAATGTTGGTAAAAAAATTAAACAGGAAACAAAAAGAATTTAAACAAAAGATATATATATATATATATACATATATATTATATAAACTAAAAAACCATATGTGTATATAAACCCAAACCAAATATAGCCGACATTAATATAGGCAATAAAAAAAAAAAAGAAAAAGAGCAAAAGCAGAAGTAGCAACATTGAGTTTTTTCAATCTCAAAGATTCTAGCAGAAAAATAATAATAATAATAAAAAATAATCAAAAAGGGAAAAGAAACAGCAAAAAAAGAGAAAAATAAAATTTAAGAAAGCAGGAGAAATAAAAGAAAATCTATAAGAGAATCAAATTTTAAAAAATCTATAAATATAAATAAAGAGGAATAATACACCATTTAATTATCCAAATGAGTTTAAATAACAAGTAGGTAGTATTTAATATAATTTCAACATCATTTGAATTTTTTGAAAATACTTTTACTACGAAGGAGGCTTTCCTTCTTGAAAGTTGCCAGTTCACCGAATTTACCATTGATAATATTATTATTCATACTTTTGCTGTTGTTATTAAATTCGTAATCAAAGTAATTTTCATTTTGATTTTCATCAATTTGATCTAGAATGTTTAAAGCCATGACTTCTGCTAATTCGTCATTTTTCTTGGCACTTAAGTTTTTGTCAAAATGATCAATCTGTTTCGTCTTGGTAAAGATCGAACTTGGATTATTTGATTTAAACTCTGGTGGGTTTGAATCAATCAATTCCTCTTTACTTTGAGAACACTTAATAACAAGATCTGGATTATCTTGGTTTGTCAAACTGATAATTGAATTTTTGTGAATTAATATACTACCATTGTTATTATTATTAATGGTGGAGGAATCAGCAGTTCCACTTGAAAATGGGGTAGTAGGTGGGGTAGTACTTGAAGATGGAGTAGATGCAGCAGTGGTAGAATCTGTCATATCTGAAGTCGAAGGACCAGCAAGTGATGGTCTATCGAGGTTGTTCAAGATATTATTATCTGTTTCATCAATACGGATACTTGATGGAGGTAAGACATTTTCTGAGGTAATAGTTGCCATTGATGTATCAGCTAAATTGAAATCATCATTATCAGCTGCACTAATATCATCTTTGTCATGTAGTTCAGATTCTTCTTCTTCCAAATATTTTTGATCTGCCATTTGTTTCATTTGGCTGTCATGATACGACTCCTTATCATTCATAGCATCATTAATATCTTCGCCTAGTTGACTATTAGAATAAATAGCAGTTTTAGCACTTGTGATTGTCTTCGAATCATCGTATTCTGTATCTGGAATGGTTGGTAGAAGAGCGCTGCTGCCTTTAGAATTTATATTACCATCATTCAATGTAACAGGAGCAATAATGACAGAAGAAGTCGCAGTCGAAGAAACAGTCTGTGTGAAAGGAGCAGAAGTTGAAGAATTGGAAATATTTGATTCAAAAGTAGAGATAGACTTTGAAGAAACTCTAACTCCGTTGATTTTGTTTATTTCAGTCAAATCTGGCACATGTTGTTCAGATGAATTCATCTCTTCGTATAATGTGAAATCTTGCATTTGTTGATCTTGCTCCTGTTGAGGTTGTTGTTGTTGTTGAGAGAAAGAAGCAGCCAATGGAGATATTATATGCTGCGAAGTAAAATTTGAGGTATTTTTGACAAGAGGTGAGTCAATATTCGGAGAAGTTAGGCAGCTAACTGATCCAATATCACTATTATTATTGGCATTATTTGAGTTATTAGCGAACATGTTAGTTGTTAGGGATGAAGACCTAGATGAAGGACGACTGACACCAATGTTCCCATCAACAAGAGAACTATTATTGTTGCTGTTATTGTTGCTGTTTATAATATTAGTATTGAGTGAGCTATTATTATTTGAGTTAACATTGGATGAAGATAGTGTAATCGACTGTAAGTCTGATAAAGTAATTGGGATATCCATATGTGAATCTTCAATAGCACAAGGAGGAATAGATTCGTCTAATCTATTATCAGGAAGTAGGATAACACCACTTGTAGGTGTGGGGATCTGCATTTGATTTAATGGTGATGTAGTATTTGCAATGATATCATTTTGACTATCTTGAGAATTTAAGTTTTTTGGAGTTGAAGGTCTAGAAATTCTAGAAATAGACAATGATTTTCTATGTGAACCATTTGAAATCACGCTATGTGAACGAATCAAATTACCTGTTGGTGATGACAATCCCAACCCATTACCACCATTAGGATCAATGGCAGTTGAATTTATGTTTCCTGTCGAAGTATTAACACTTATTGGAGTACTTTTATTGTTATTAATGAGTGGAGTATTAGATTCATCTGAAACAGAGGATGATCTTTTATCATTAAATGCAGTCTGTAAGATTTGGGAGTTTTTAGTTGATATTTGGATAGATGAATTTTTAGATGAGATTGAATTTGAATGGTTATGCAATGACGTAACTGACGCCTTATGTTGTCTAGAATTAGAATTAGATGAAGATATAGAATTTCTAGGATTTACTGTTTCAATATTATTATTGTAACCTGATGTTGGAATAGTTGGTGACATGGAACTGGTATTGTTACTATTAGTGAAAATCTGTTGCATTATTGATGGTGATTTAACAGAATCGGAGAAAGTGGGAAGTACTAACGTAGAACCTTTTGGACTAAAGTAATCAATATCACTACCTGGTGGTGTCATTGAAGCATTTTGGTCATTTTCACTATTGTTATTGTTGGTTGTATTGTTGTCGGTTATAGAATATTCAAGAATGTTGTAGTCTTTTGTTTCGTCTCCAGAATCTTCATCAAAAAGGTCCTCGTGTGTGGAAGGGTATTGAATATGAAACTGATCTTGATCTTGTTTCAACTTAGGAGAGCATAATGAGATAGAAGACTGGATTAAATTATTTGTCTCTAGTTCACTAAAATTATCTGTTTTATCATTATATTCACTGTTGCCACTATTATGAAAGTTAATATTATTTATACTATTTGAAGAAGAGCGTATTGAGTTACTACTATTTGATTTTTTTAATGTGTCTTTTAACTGTCGTTTTGTTTTATCTATAGTTGACTTCAACTTGGAGGACAACGATCGTTTCAAAGTCATTTTAAAATGTGTATTTTTTCACCTTTCTTTTTAGTTTTTTTCTTTATATATTCTACGAAATGTATTTTTTTAAAATATTCTATTAGTGAATTATTTTCGCATATGTCTTGTCTTTATCTAATTTTATCTGTAGATATGTATATCTATATATATGTATGTATGTATAACGTATAATTTGTTTGGTAATATTAAACTATTTGAGAAGTTGCAAAGCAAAATTGATTTTTGTTTTAGTGAAGTAGTTGTGTATTATTGAACGAAAGGAGGAGTATAAGGATATTGATCTGTATGAGTATATGGAAGTATGTGAATTTTGACTTAATAAAACTGTTGCTTATTGACCTGGGTATCAGTTGAAATAGGTACAACAGTTTTTATAATTCAAAATCGGAGCACTGATAAGAAAAAAAGAATTTAAAAATCAGGTTATACAATAATGAAAAGTCCAAAATATGGAATTGTTAAAATGGAGTATGAATGAATGGATGATTAATTAAGTAAATAAATATATAGGTAGGTATCTGTGTATTAAAGTAGTTAGAGTCAATACTAATAAGGCAAGTTTTAATATACCTAGAGAAGTACGAACGAATACAATACAAGACCAACAGAGAATGTCAAAATACAAAGAGAAGCGAAGGAGCATGAAGGAGTCGAGAGTAGACTAAGACGATATTTAGGTCCAGCTGTGGTTGCAGATCGAAAGCATTGCTAACTAGATCCTGTTTTCCCTTTTACTTTTCGTATTTTGTCTTGTTCTCCTTGTTAATTATCTCTTGTTAGTTACCTCTACCTCTTGTTACTCTGAACATGTTACTCTGAACATGGTACTTTGCTCTTGTTACCTAGTTCCTGCTCATCACAAGGGCCAGATAGCAGGTAGACAGACCTGTTAGGGAGGAGAAGAGATACAACAGCAAAAGAAACGCATTGGCACTAGAAAAAGAAACGAATAAATCAGTAGAAAAACTGCAGCAGAGACTAACACCGGCCAGCCAATCCTTGAGACGCACCACTGCGAAAACCCTAATGAGTTTGTTGACGTGAAAAGTTTCACCACCACTGAGAAGCAGGGAAGCCGTTCCGTTGTGGCTCTCTTTGTCATTTGCCACCCCGAGTGGGGGTTCTAGCGTGGGAGAAATATGAAAATTTGGTGAATTTGGTTCAAACCGAGATTCAATTACGGCCAGACACAGGCTGGCACAAACGGCCATTGTACTAAATGCATGGTATGCAGTTTTTGGTTGTGGTGTTCTGCTGAGGGTGCATTCTACCTGAGAGTGCTACCAGACTCCAGGGTTGGCTCCAGAGTCTACAGGCTGTAAAATTTTGTGTTTGGGCTGGAAATGTGCTTGATGCCCCCCCCAACCTGGCTCTCATTGTGCGGGGCGCCGTAGCGGCCTTCCGACCAATTTTCCTGATATTTACCCACCCACCCGCGGCTCAGGAATGAAACTCAACAGAAATATACAGCGGGCAACCGGAGACTCCTCGCGGTGCAATACAAGGGCTAGATTTCTTTCCGGCGGTGTTCTTAAGTTTCGGGGGCAAAAAAAATCTAGATTATCTGTGGTACGCACCTTTCAGCATATGGACCAGAGCAGATCGCTGAGCTACGTATTGGTAATAGATTATATAATTTTGCAGCAAACCTGATATTAAATTTTGCACTTGTGCATATTTGCATAGTTAAGAACGGCAATATCTTTGCTGTTATAGGAAATTTGTTTTAGTATCAGTTGAGTTTTGTCTAGTAAACTTAACAAGAGTGAAAATTTCACATATTGTTTATTGTTTAACTGTAAGTAAAAACATGAGAACAAAAAAACTTTTAAAGAAAATAGATGAAAATTTGTAAAAAAAATTGAGAAATTACTAAGAGAGAGTAAATAGTAAGAGAGAGTATAAAGAGAAAAAACAACTACAAAATTTTCATTCTTAATAAAAAGAAACGAAACTTTACTAATAATATTAATTTTGTAATATTATTTGTATAAACTTAATTTAAATTTAAACATGTACAAGGTAAGACAATAGAAATTGTTGAAAAGATGCATACTATATATCCCTGGCACCCTCTTTTTTTTGTTCTGCCAATCAGATACAGCCAAACAAGAAAACGGTCTATGGCTAAGGGTGATTGATACCCAAGATACACAAGGGAGATAGAAGAGTTGTTTGCTTTGGTGGAGGGGAGCTGTGGCGTTTCTTCTACACGTTATCTTACTCAGACTCTACGCTAACAACTGAAATCTGTTTTTTGCAGACAAACATAAACTCTACTTCCACGGCCAGCTTCAGGGGCTGTGGATAATAGCACAAGTAATATATGCAGTATGTGCAGTAAAAGAATATGATAAAAACGGCTGAAAGTTGTAGCCTGCTAGCACACAATCCATTACTTTCATGCATGTTACCGGCTGGAGAGCATACTGGGTCATTCAATCAACCACCAAAAAGTCCAGTTAGGATTATTGAGCGTTTTGTGAAGCTGACTTGTCAAATCTGATAAAATATCCAAAATAGAACGGCACCACTGTAGTCAGGAGCACCGCTGTGGCCAGATCCTGGTGTGGTTAAGATACCGTTTCCACCGGTTCCTTTTGCTTGCAGTTATTCCATAGCTAGTGCAGTTATCAACACTATGTATTTCTCTGCTAATTCAATTTAACTATATGAGGACCGATTTGGCGGTCAGGTTAACTGCTGACTAGCTTGTAAGCAAGCAAATGTGATATATCATGAAATGAAATTTTCAAATTGAGAATTACAAAATTAAAAAATTACAAAATTACAAAATTACAAAATTTTACATTGATTTGTAGTTTTGGGTGTTTGAGCTACGACGGTAAATATTTTCAGGGTTAAATTATACTCTATTGTACATTTTATATGATTTAGACAATCTAGCTGAATGCCACATATATTGATAGTGTTCCGAATGAATAAGATTTGAATAATTATTTAACGAGTATGTCAGCTTAACTACATCCTTGTCAATGGTATATTCGATATGACAGTTACTGCAAGTAATTATAATAGTCTATCTTAAAGAGATTGTAGTGTGGTGATTGAATATCCTGATACCCTACATATTTTCACATAGCTACATGGTTACATGCTAACATAATATGTCTTTCTCTTTCTTTGTATAGGACAAATAGACTGAACTGAGATCCTATAATTTGCTGAGTTTGATGCAGAAATTGACTATTGTCCAATGCAAGTGCAATCAAAGTAGCCGCAATACTCTCTTTTGAATATACCACACACAGATCTCTCTTTCTCTCTCTGTTAGGAATTTAAAATATTAGTTATTGTGTAAAATAAGATGCCATTGTGGTTTCTCTTTGATATATTACTGTATTACGGGACAAATTATGTTTCCCTTCAGAATTTGATCTTCTTGTACGAGAATCTAGTGTAATTAATTAATAGTTAATTACATTCTAAGATTTGTCTCTTTTTACTTGTTGCTTCTATTGTTCACTATATGCATATTATATATATATATATCTAAACATATATATGTACTTTACGATCTTTATCTTTGAGGTGTACTGACGATAGGAGTTGTTACACCAATGTAGTTCTCACATTTTACCCCATAGTATATTGATTAATGCCACTAATTCTAATTAAATATTTGTAATTTAGCTTATATTCTCCTTTCATTCAAATATTTTTAAATATTGTAAAGTTTCCATATTGTTAATTATAGGTAAATATCCTTAACTTGACTACACAAAAATAAATTGTTTTATAATAATATAAAATTAAGCTACTCTCGGTTCTTAAATTGTCGTTTGTTTGTTTGATTCTAGTAATGTTACTATTTCTGTACTTTCACAGCACCTATCTACCGATGCGAGCGAGATATCATATCAAGGCACTTTATTTTTTGTCTTACTTATATTACTATATATTTACTTTTCTAAATATACTTTAATTATTTCATTAATTCAGATTCTATACTTTTAAGTTTATTGATTCTTCACTGCGAGAACGAGTAACGATAAAAAAATAATCTCTAGTCGATATGGGCGAGTAACCAAATTTATTACTTATAATCCAACTTCATTGTAATTTTGCTCAGATATATACAACCTTTAGAAATATGTATGTGTCTAGTCTTAATTATGAACTGGACTAATTCTAGTTAATAGGACTCAGTAAGTTAAATCTACTCTGAAGGAGAGGCTTATTATGTCCACCAATACAAATCATTTTACAATTAACGGGATTTCAATAATTGACTAGTCCAATTACTATGAGTTATATATTGTTACATTATTCTACGGTATGATTTCATAGCGATGTTTTTGTTTACTTACTTACTAAAATTAAAAGAACTATTTATTGGATTATTGTTTGATATAACAAAATATTAGATTTTAAATAAATATAACACAAAAAAAATATTACATATAGTGGAAGTATTATGCAGACCCAATTTGTTTTTTTTTGTTGTTGGGATTCTATTGAGAACAAAATTGAAATTATTAGGATACTAGAAATAATAAGTAATCACACTTATTGATGATATAAATTGACATAATTTCATCTCAAGTAATTTTATACATTTGTACCTGTTGCTAGCGTTTTCTCCACAATTTGTAGAGTATACACATAATTAACTTATCTGAGAAGATTTAACTAAGGATACGGTACAAGTTGCTAGGATTAGTGATGACATAAGCACACAGGACCGTTGTGTAAAACCTATCACTAGTTAGAATTTGGAACGGCCCGCATTACTTTTTATGCAGGTAATAAAATCCATTTTTGGATGTAATTAAACTGTGTATTTATTATTAATTTATTATTAAGTTTGTACATACTTCATTCCAAACAGCTGGTTGGTTGGATCAACTAACTGTTTAAATTATCACTAAAATGAAGCAGCAAAAATATGTGATAATTTTAGGTACTTCAAAAAAGAACCTGCTCAAATTTTGAGTTATATTTGTTGCCAATATTTAGTGTGAAGACTGTTTTGGAATGTCCAGATAATACGTAGAAGGACGAATGTTATCCACATATACATAAGAAAATAAGCTGCGGGCGGTATTATTATTTGATTGCTTGCTTTACTTTTGTAGCCTTATAGAGTCATTGAGTCAGTCAAAATGTAGTGTTGACACAATATGTGCTTGAAAGAAGATGGAGCAAAATTACTCCAATTCGATTAAATAGTAACCTTGTACATTCTGAGTTAAGTTTTAACTAACTCGTCTGGGCCGTTTCTGTATAATCTTCCATACACCAATTGAGCTGGATTTAATATTAATACTTGGTGCAAAAAATGAAAAGTTCTTTCCTCGGTTAAAACTATTTAAATATTGAAAAAAAAGTATCAGTTTGTCTATAAAAGAAATCTTAGCACCAGTTAAGCAGATTACTAAGACTGGCTGAATTACTCTGACAAATAGTTAGTAAATTGTTAATATGTACTATGTAGTATGAGCCATAAATTTATCTGTTGTTGACCTATAGAAATTTGAAACTTCTTTTCATATACACAAAAGACAAGTCTCATATATATATTAATCTTAAAACTAAGATTTCAAGCTAGTTATAGCTACGAGAATGTAATTTGTAAATAACCAAAGCTTTTACCTAATTATTGCTTTAATAATTTACCAGCCACTCCTAAGAAAGAGGGGCATTTCAACACATTAAGTAAAACTTAAGGGCGCAATCAACACGGACGGCCATAAGATTTCGTGAAGTTAATCCATGGTGTATGCAGCCAACACAGCCGATATTAAATACTGGCATGTGGGATGTGGGCTGTGGGATGTGGGCTGTAGGCTGAGTGCTCCCGTCGATGGCGCCGTGCGAAATGAGGCTCAAAGCACAGGCTCGTATGTGCTTATGGAATTTAGTGCTGGTGTTGATGTGCAGTTTCTCGGAAGAACAAGAGAGCTGTAAGTTTTGAATTATCCGTTTTGGGCCATATGCTGGGCTGGGGGCATGTCTTTGAAGCCCACTAAGAGCTTCAACCGCAAGCCACCTCATTTTCACCAAACAAAATTGAGACTAAAGACAATATCTTACCAAAATGCACCGTATAAAAATTAGTACCCCAGCGTGGAGCCGTACAGTAGAAATTTACAAAGACCATAGATGTCTATTGATTACGGGGAACGATACACTGTAAATACAGTGAGATCAAAATCGAGGTGAAACAAATCTTCGTTTTCTTTAATAGATACGAGGAGGGGGGCTTGCTTCTGGCTAGCTTCACCTCAGTATTATAGGAGAACCTAACAGAGTATATGGGACTGAAAATATAGATTACTGTCCCACGAGTTTATCTACTACTTCACAGTAAACTTATACAAGTTAGTTTGTATTTTCTGGGCCTTAGAAATAGTGACATGGTGAGCGGGTACTCGCCACTTTATATTGAGTTCTTTGGTACTCTTCTTACAATCATAAATTGCTTATCCGTGAAATAGCTTATCGTTGGTGCTCCACTTAAGCACGCAGACACACAGAAACATCAGCAAGTTTAGAGGGATACAGTTAGAAATGATCCAACATCCAAACTTCTCTCTGATTTTGCCTTACATCAGTACCCAGCAGGCAGATAAATGTCCATTGTAGCCTTATCTATCTGTGTGAGTGACTCAAGCTTCACAAGAATAGTGGATATGCACCCTCTGCATACTTGGCTTCGATTCTCTGTGGGGCCCGGAAAGATAGATAAAAGCCCGAGAGCGTTTTGCGGAGAACTCAGAACCTCGCCTGCGGGAGGCAGCGGCCGTGTCGCATAAAGTGGCTAGTGACTATCGCAGTGTCCCTATCAGTTGTAGAAATGCACCGCCGCGGACTTTTTTGGTCAGCCTCTTTCCACACGGCTCAAGAAGATCCCGCGCCAGTTGGGTCTTGGAATTCCGAGTCTCGTGCCCGCCAGAGGCGGCAAGATGATTAGCTGAAACCAGCCAGCCCGCTCAGGCCCAGGCACGCCCTATAATGCATGATATGATATGGCTAAAGAGATGGCGTAAATCACGCATGAATGATACGTTTACGCTTGCGCATAATATCCACATACCACACAGTAATTAACGGGGTAGGTACTATCTTATTATGTTCTTTCATTAATATACACTATCAGCACTATCAGTACTACTGTGGTAATATTCACTCCACCTTTCTGAGGAGTTTACCAATTTAGTGCGCTCCATTGTTAAAAGCAAAGCAAGAATCAGAGAATCAATTTACTAGAATTCTGGAAATAAAAGATGAGTACAGAAACAAAAGACAAGGACAAACCAACATATTATTATCTTTACTGTAGTTTGGACTTATGGATAAGAAAATTGTTTCTTTGTGTTTCACAAATTAGAAGTTGTTATTTCTGGAAACATTCTTATAATAGTGGATAAACTGTTGTTACCTTTTGTATTAATATTCTTTACCCAAATTATTCTTCACTTACTATAGTTTCTATTCCCAAATCAACTATATTCAATCGTATCTTATCATACCATTATTCACTTTCAGTTTCACACTACATCCTAGATTTAAGTTTTTGTTTTTTTACAATACCTTCTACAGTCATTCTTCACTATACTTTCCGTATTTGTCACTATTCGAAGTATTTTATCAATCAAACAATTGTTCATTTAGTTAAATTTATTCACCCGTTTGACACATTGCTTACTAGACATTTCATATTATATTACTGAATTAATAAGAATTCACTAACATCAGTCATAATACACACTGATCGCCCAAAATCATATTCAGTTTCAATTATTCAGTTACTTTATACTCATACGCTACATTATTGTAACTTCACATTTAATTTCCCATATTTGATATTACAAAATCACATTCGTTCATCTTCTTTTCTAACATAAATACAGAAAGATTATTTTACATTCGCTTATTTTCATCCTCTAAGATATTCAAATATATCCATCCTTCGCTTTTTCTTTTATTACTATGTCATTATATTAAGTTAAGTATCTTTTAAAATCAATCAATTATAACTTTGACTGCAAATACAAATTAATCCCTAATTTTTTATCTGAAATGTCAATCAATAACCCAAATCCAATGGTGCAACAGTACCCGATCCAAAATCAAATGTTACAACTTCAACAATCCCAGTTACAATTGCAACAACAAATGCAGCAACAACAGCAACAGCAACAACTACAACAACAAGGCCAACAACAATCACAGCAAATACATAATAACCAAGTACAACTACAACAACAAATGCAACAGAATCCACAGATCAATCAGTCGCAAATTCAGTATCTTCAAGTACCAATACAGGCACAATCTCAACACCAAAATCCGCAATTATCACAAACACAACTATCTATCCAACAACAAATACAGAGGTTGCAACTTCAAAAAGACAGTCTTAGTTCTAACAACAATCAACTTGAAAATCAATTGCAGCATCAACTTCAATTTCAAATTATGCAATTAAGAAAATTACAGTCTCAATTACATATCAATCCACTTCCAAATAACATCTGTGCCAACGGAATACCTCCCCTTCAGCAACAACAACTTTTATTACATGAACAACAGCAAAAGCTTCATCAGCAGCAACAGTATCCACAACTCCAGCAAAATTTTGCACAACAGTTATCTCCACTACAATTGCAAATGATTCAACAGAGCCAACAGCAAGCACAACAACAGGCACAGCAACAGGCACAGCAACAGGCACAACAACATGAACACCAAAATGAACAACAGAGTCAAAATCAACTACAAAATGCACAGCTTCAAGCGCAATTACAACTACAAACTGAAATGTTAAGGAGAGCACAGCAACAACAAGGTCAAGAATTTTCACAACCCCAACAACAAGCACATGTATTAGCTCAGACACAAAGTCAAGCACAGGCTCAGATACAATATCAGATTCAAGCACAAGCATTAAGACAAGCTGAACTTCTAACACATTTACAATCACAACAAAAAGTTAATTCCAAGGAAAAGATGCGCAGATCAAGAAATCATCCAAATTTAGAAGCAGTCGCTAATAATCACTCTTCAAAGGATAAAATTTCTGAAAAAACCTTACAACAGCAGATAATTAATAACATCAATGAAAATCTAATGAGCTCTATTGATCAACCAGAATATATCCATGATAATGAAATAGTACATAATAATGGTTTATTACATGAAGGTATGATAGCTGATATCGATCATTACGAGAATTTTGACAATGTACTAGACTATGCAGAAACTGTTTCTCCAAACGTTGAACATATGAATAAACCACAACTAACAGGTGATAATAACACAGATGCAATGATTAATTTGGCTTCGATGTCTAATTCCCATCATTCTGACGAAGACCTTTTAAAATTATTAGAAGAACCGTTTGACGAAAATATGGAGATAGATCAAAATAAAATAGATAACAATGGCTCTGACAAAGTATATACTCAAAAAGAAGAAGAAGACATTCTTGACTTTTTAAAATTAATGGACGATCCAGCACAACTAGGTACTCAAGGAACTGATCAATCACAATCAAATACGAACACTAATGATGTCTTGAACTCAGAAGAAGGTAAATTAGGAAATGATGTTGGCTTAGGTATCTCAATGTCCCACGAATCTTTAGCTGCTAACATCGACACCCAGTTACACGATAATTTCATGACCGATATTAATGAACTTGGACAACAAATTAACAGTAAACAATTAGGGCAAAATGAGAACAATCACTTGAATAGCATAGAGGTTCCTTTGACCCCACTGAATGATTTATATCTCCCTTCAGCTTCTCCAACTCCAATATCTAATAGTATGCCAACTTTACTGAGCGATTTACCAGCTAGCGGAAACAACTCACACAATAATTCTATTACCACTTTTGATGAAAGAAATACTTTGATGGGTATTATTGGCCATGGTAACAGTAATAGTTTTATTGACATGAGTGCTGCATCTTCAATTTTAGTTCCTCCTCCCACACCTACAAGTTTGCATAATAATTTTAGAACAATTTCTCCTAAAAGATCAGTAGCCTCTCTGAGATCATTCACCGATGATTATTCACCTGAATATAGCAGCAATTTACAATTTCTAGAAGATTTTGAAATTGACGAAGTTGAAATTGAAGGACACGATTCAAAAGTTCGTAAGAAGTGTGATTCTTTCACAAATTCAAGTAAAAAACCAGTACCAAAATTGAGAAAAAGTCAGAGTATGAATGCAATCGGATTAAGCAACAAGTCTTTAAGAAAATCGGATATCTTAAAATCCCCAATTAATACAAATCACGGACCAGCTACACCAAAGAGTCCTGCCCGTTTAACACAAACAGGAAAGTCTAATGTAACCCTAACAACGTCTCCTGTTGTTATTTCATCTTATCATCAACCTCTTAGCTCACTGGCAACAAGAAGACAATCCAATGGTAGCAATACGCTGAAATCAAAGAGTTCTGTCAAGAAATTATCGTTAGCAGCTGCGTCCGCTAATGTCGCTTCTACATCATCAGCTCTAAACTCAACCAGGAAAGCCAAAGATTTACAAGCAAAGAAGAATATAGCTACTGTTGCAGCAGCTGCTACATCAAATGATAGCTCAAGGTTTGCTAAAACAAAAAATGCTAATCCTAGTAAACAACTTGCAAGGGCTGCAGCTACAACTGCTGCCTCTTTATCTCAAGGTCCTTCTCAGAATAACCACATAAGAAAAACAACAATAACTGCCGCCGCCGCCGCTGCTCTTTCAAAATCAACTAACAATACTGTTCTAGCATCTTCAAAATCATCATCCACGGCTGCTGCATCGGCTATGAACTCATCAAATTCTGTTTCGTCATCTCATCCAAATAGTGCGTCTAGTAACACTTCTACTGGTAGCAATGCACCTAAATCTAACAACAAGAATAACAATATTACTTTTAATGAAGCTTCATCTGCAAAATCTATGACTTCTCAGGCTGGGAGCTTAAAATCAATGTCTTCATCAATTTCATCATGCTCATCAAATTCATCAAATTCAAACAGAGGACAAAGGAAGTTTATAGCATTTGACAGTGAATCCAAGAAATCACTCAATGGTAAGTTAAAGAAAGAAATGAATGTCACTTCAACTGTAACGACAATTTCCAGCAAAGGAAACTTAAAACCAACTAGAATAATTTCAACAAGTATCAAGCAACCAGCAAAAACAACCAAACCTGTCAAATCTACCTCAAGTTCTGTAAAGCTATCTAGTTCTACAGCTGCAAACACCAAATCGAATTATAATTCGATAGCCTTTTCTACATCAACATCATCCCCATCACTATCTGTGGCTGGTAATGGTGCACACCCAAATCGATCATTATCAGTGTCTCAAAATCCACCAACCACAACAGCAAGAAATAGCATCTCAAGTACTGGTTCCAACAGAAGCAGCAATGATTGTTTATTAACCACACCAACATTTAATGGCAATTCCAAATTTAATAGCTTGAACTTTATAGCAGAAAATATGGGTAGTAAGACCAATAAGTTCCAAAATCAAACTCCTCCGAATAAAACAAAGTTTGCCTCTTCTATAAACAATATGACTGCATCGGGCTCCAATTCCTCAAATAATGGATTTTCAGTCTTTAACAGTTCGTCCCCTAAGATTAATAGTAATAATGTTTTTTCTTCTGATTTTGATATGGGAAGTGACAAGTCCGTTATTCTTGGTAGTCCAATGGGGGCACATGGCTCCAACAGTAACTCTGCTGCCTCTGATCTAACTCCTAAATCGAACTCCTCTTTGAATAATGGTAGTGCTAATTTTTCTACTTTTATTACAGAGCCTATTCAGATAAAGATTAGAAAAGAACGTGAAGAAAAGCTTAAACTTCAACAGGAACGTGAAGAAAGAAAAAATTCCGTTTCGGTAAGAGACAAAAAAGGTCAAAATAGTATGGTTGATAAGAAACTTTCATCACCAAATTTAACGAATACCTTTGCTTTAGTATCCTCAGCTTCACCAAATTCGGAGAGTCCAAATCACAAATACAGTGGAAAACAGTTTGAATTTTGTCATAAATTTGTGAATCAATCCATTAAATCGAATAAATCCATTTCCCTTAGTTCACCAAATTTACCATTCTCATCAAACTTTCCTTCTTCATCTAATAGTAATAAGTCCAAACATTCTGCTTCAGGTTCTAACTCTTCCATAAATTCTACTGGTTCCGCTGGAACTCCCTCCAGTACAAGTAATAATATTAATCATACTATGTTTAAAAAGAACTATACGTTGTCTGGTGGTAATGATAATTTGAAAGGACCGGACATACCTGATGATGCAATGGGATCAACAGGATCTTCAAATTCGGTTGCATCTTCACCTCCATCAAAACAAGTCCCTAAAACCAATACAGGGTCTCCATATCATCAGATGAAGCAGAATTCCGAATTTATGAATTCTATTTCAAAATTTCCAAAGGAGAAGTCATCGGTTGTACCAAAGTTGTATCATAATATTAATCAGGGTTTAATGGAGTTCCAACTTGATGTACCTAATTCTAAAAAGTAAAATAGCTAAATCTAAAAGTGAAAAAAAAATTAAAAAAAAAAAACTATTGAGCATTTGTTTCCCTAATTGATAACTTCTTCTTGTCTTTTAACTATTTTTTATAATTTTATATTTTTATATTTTTGATTTAAAAAAACATAATTTTTGCTTATACTTTGTCAATATTAATTAAATATATATATGTATATTTAATGGTTTATAGTTGGATATATTCCATCAAAATTTGCTTTTTTTGTATTTTATTTTATCTTTACTGGTTAACGTTTTTACATCACTCCTTTAGCGCTTCATACACCGTATGACAATTTTTTGTCGTATATAATTAAAATTCCGTTTTACAATATATTTCTCTGTTTATTATAAGAATTTGTTCAGGCAAATAACCAGTTCCTTCTTTTTGAGTATTTTAAAAGTTCGCTAAATCCACTCGTATTACATTTTTAGTTTGTATTTAGCGTTTTCTACTTTTGTTAAATTTAACTATTCTTCTTGCCTGAAGTAGAATTCATTAACTCGCCGGCAAATAAGGAGTACTGTTTTGAAATGTTTGAATGTATGTTTTTTAAAGGAATATTTGAATAAATAGACATATATTAGTCACCACACTGTGGTAGGTTTTCAATACGAAGGGATTTGTTACTCAATAACATTTACTGTTTAACAAAGTTACAAAATATTTAGTTTTTTTATTATACCATTTGTTTTAAATTTAGCTTTTTCAAATATTTTTTTTAGAAAATCCCTTCTTTTTCATGTTGCCTCTTTTTTTCATTTCAATGTATCAATTCGCCATGAAATGTAACCATTTTTGCAATTCTGTAGTTAATTTAATTGTCGAAGTGGATTACTAAATTCCTGGAGGAACGATTTTTGTTTATGAGAAAACTACGAATCTGTAGAAAAATCAGCCGCTTTATGCAAGGCAACTAATTTTAAGAATAGAGAAGTAAGAAGGAGTCTTTTGTACTTTATTTTTGCCAGAGCCAATAAAGAGTTTCATATTGACAGTGGTTAACCTTCTTTATATTAATAATATCTAATGCGTCTGTTTGTCTGTCTGTGTTCATGAACAGGAGTTGAGATATTTTATATGTTTTTCTTTACAATGTATTCAATTGCAAAAAAGAAATGATTTCTTTTGAAAATTTTAATGAAATTTAGGAAGCCGAATACTCATTCATCAATAATTGTTTCATTATCGAATATGGTTCAAAGGATCTGTGCCACAATTGAACGTAAACCGAAAGGCAAGATGGATGAAATGTGTTAGAATCCAATCATGAAAATCCGCCTTATATAGTTATTTTTATAACTCAAATTCATATATCTTTGTTTATCTTTTGTTTTTTTAACAAAATCATTTTTTGTCAATAATTGTAGGTCAAATGGAGAATGCAGATCTTTAAAGAAAATTTCAAGCCCGTTTCTGGTCATTTTATTTAAAAGTAAAGTAAAGCAAGCATCATAAAGAAGTTAGGTCTAACAGTTTCCTTCGTCTTGAAAACTTCACTTAGCTAATTCTTAATTTTGTTTACAATATCATCAATTGTTACAGCTACTGTCAGTTAAGGTGTGGATTTTTACAAATCTTATTAATTGATATAATATAATTTTTTAATTGGTTCAAGACCTGGCGGGAAACAACTGTTTTATGTTTTACCTCAATGAAAATCTCATGTATCTTTTTATCTATCCTTTTACCTCTTTTTATTCTTTGTTACAACCTGCTTGATTTTTTTCTTGGAAGTCTTTTAAGTCTGTGTTAATTTCAAGTCTAACGTAAGTTCGAAACAGTAGCCATCGCTAATACCTGATGTTAATTTCCATTACCTCGCTGTAGTTTTTTACAAATACCGACCCAAAAGGGAAATTGAAGCCACCGGCTGAGGGATGCGCGCAGGGTGCACACGGCTCGCTTTGTAAGTTTTACCGTGGTAACGATCACACAGCGTCGCACATTTATATGGGGCATGTTCAATAGAGGAATAGATAGATGGATCGATCTCTGTGAAACTGTTGTATAAGAGTCAGGTATGGAAGTAGAAGAAACTTAGGTTAATACTGCGCTAACAGTATGAATGTGCACCAACCAGATATATATGATTTCATGTTTAAATATGAAAATGATGAGTGCCCTTATTAGCGAGAAGACTGCCAGCCGAACTCCAGATTTTACAGAACAAGATATTTTTCAGAAATGCTACATACAATCCACATCACCATTTTAAGAATCACCTATTTAAAATTACACAAAAATTATATCTAGCATTAATGCCATAAGCAATTATATATAACAGCGGAAATAAAAAGAAAAAGAAAAAGAAAAAGAAAAAGAAAAAGAAACCAAATAATTTTGCGATTGCGATTGCGATTGTTAAGGTATCCAGAAAATTCGCACTGAGCCCTATTTTTTCTCTTCTTGATTTCATGTATGTAATATACCAGCAGAGTATACTCGGATTAATTTCAAACGATCCATCCACCTTATATGTCATATTTTGAAGTATAAATATAAATTTCCTCATTTTTTAGCAAAGCCACAGCAATCAATCAATATACTGAACAATTTTGTACTGTAAAAGAGGAAAGAGTCGAGCAAATTGATCATTTTCAGTGAAAGCGATTTACAACACAAGTAGGAGAGTATGCGTCTCGCCCAAAATCTTCAGAATTGGCAATATTTCCTCCGTGGCCGGTTGTATACTCTGCACTCTGCGCATCTGCCTTATCCACCGCTGGCCCGTATAGCGTCTAAGATGGCCCCCAGAAGGGGTCTGATTAATAAGTGAGACCATGTTTCTGCCGCCCAACTTACTATGGGCTGTGAGCCACGCTGCTGTTGGTGGATGCACCGTTGTCAGCTGTTGCGATATGTACATGCGCATACGCATTCAACCAGCAGCTGTAAAATACCAAAGTACTAAAGTACGCTTCCCACTCTCTTTCAGTGCTATCAAGTGGCAGCTTCCTATCAACTTTTTCCCAATTGTAAGCTCTTTGTTTCAACTATGTTTCTCCAGTGGTGCCCTAAGTAATTGAGTGCTAACCGCAAGTATTGAAAAAAAGAATTGACTTTTAAGATGTTCGAGTATAACCGGATAACAAGATGAATGAGCAAATGGTTACTCAGCATCCCGCAAACGTAAATAAATGTACTGTGATGATATATTGCGTATTTCGCTTCTTTCAAATATTCTTTGTGGCTGAAAAACCGCCTGCTAGCTAAGAATCCGGTGTATCTCGTTTACTGCACGGACTCTGTGGTGAGCGATTATTTCCTGTCAGCTTGCTTCAAGTGGTACAACCGCACCCGCCCCGTAGCCGCGGCCTGCGTCTGTTGGCCCATGCACCCGATACTGCGGAGACTCCATCCCTGCCTGGAATTCTGAATACTGAATACTGAACACAGCATACAGAATACAGCGTACACTATAACAGGTGGCCGACGGTGTATTTTTCGGACTCTTGCCCAGCCTCCCCAGCGTAGTCGAGACAAGCGCAGGATTGGGAGCACCGCGGCGGATCGTTTTGGCGGCGCTAGTTGCTCTGAGCTCAGTTTCGCAGATTTCTGCAACTCACAGACTCCCACATCCACATCCAGATCAGACGAACACTATACAGTGCTTCAACTGATCTGTGTGTAAATCCATGTTTGTCTGAATCTTCATGTTGTCTCCTATTCCCTGTTTTCAATCCTGATAATAGTCCTGCTACTCCTAGGGTAGTTTTCTCCGTCTCAATAGCATCTCCATCACTAGTTGACCCAAACCTCACATCTTATCCATCATCATGGTTACATCTGCTGTCAGTAACTTGTTAGCAATCTCTTATCTAGCATTCTGCTTATTGATAGATCTCTCAGCTATCTATTCCTTCGTACCTCCCCTCACCGAGTCACACAGTGTGAAATTGGTGGGAAACAAGATAGAAAATAATATCCTAAACACTGTACAACCAGTCAATTATACAATTGTTTGACTAACCGATTTGCCAATTTTCAAGTTACTTAAAAAAGGTTGACAACTTTAATCCAATTATATCAAACATTCCTGCAGTTGAAGTGAGCTCTAACTTTTGCAAATTGATATATCACAAGTTTAAAGGAGAAGATATATCAAGCGTAAAGCAGTGTCCACACTCAGCTAAGAGTTCAGTTCACACCTCAGGAGATCAGTGCACATCCATACTTCCCAAAATAATTCAGACGACTAATTCAACATATTAATAGTATTGCCAATCTGAATAGCACGGAAACGAAATTCAATCTGATATCAAACAACATCTATAATTTTTTTAATAAATAAGAACTTTTGAATAGCAAATTTTTCTTACACATAATATTTCAATTGAAGCACAGAAAAATAAATACTCATTGAATATATTGTTTTTTGTTTTGTTTTTGTTTCAATTTACCTGTATATTTGTTACTGAAATAATCATATTCACTTATCAGAAATTCTTTAGATTGAATAATATTTAGTGTGCAAAAATAAGAAAGAATGGACGAATATAAGAGATTGAAAATTCAGGAAAAATTCCTGTTGAAAATTCAACAATCCCAGGAAAGATATTATTTATCTTGGGTGGAACCTGATCCTGCAAAGATTGATCATATAATGAGCGAAAAATATAAAATGTATAGCTACAATATCCAATCATTATTGCCAAATACAAATACAAATAGAACTCCAAAAGTAGGATCAGAAAGAGAACAACCTTTACTTACAACAAGTCGACTAATAAATTCCA
Organism: [Candida] boidinii; assembly: GCA_001599335.1. Taxonomy (NCBI): domain Eukaryota; kingdom Fungi; phylum Ascomycota; class Pichiomycetes; order Pichiales; family Pichiaceae; genus Ogataea; species [Candida] boidinii. Next base: position 2,481,994 of record BCGP01000002.1, on the reverse strand, counting down.
GTACTTCAAATAATGTCATTCGTGATGCTCCTGCAATCTCCCTACAATTGCCTACAGTAGTTTCTCAATCCAATGCTGGCATACCCGAATTTTCGACAATTAATGAAAGAAATAGTAAAGAACAACCTGTTATTGTATTATCTAAGCCAGTTATCAATAATATAGACATTGTAGTCCATTCTCCACAACCCGAATTATCGGCAGAGAAAGTTATTAAAGAATCATTAAATGAACTTCAGAATCAACAAATTAATGGATCAATCGCTGAATCATCAAAGGAACAACCTACAGAAAGTAATATCACAAGCTCTATTACAAAACAAACAGCAAGTACAATCAATGTTTATAATTCCCCAGAGAAGCAAATCATCAATGCAATGAGTATAAATCATTTACAAAATGCAACTGATGAATCACCATCTCTTTCTCAATCACATTTCAATCCATTTAATATTAAAAATAATATAGATCATCAATCAAATGGGGCTTCAACTTCTTCTATTCCACCGTCTTTACCACCAAATCCAAATTTTATAAAAAGAAAAACGAATAGCGGTACCGTTATGGCAATCGATAAATTATTGTCAAAATATGATGATGATGAACCTAAGATTGAAATGGATAAAAAAGAAAACCCAGACGTTTTAACAAGCAAAACTGAAACTCAGACTCAGACTCAGACTCAATCACAAACTCAATCCCAGTCACCATTACAAAAACAGGCACAGACACAGTCGCAGACACAAACGCAGACACAATCACAAACGCAGACACAATCACAAACACAAACACAAACACAATCGAACACACAGCCTAAATCAGAATTAGAAACTCCTACAACTCCGCAGACTCAGACACAAACGAAAACGCAGACTACAGTACTCCCTCAGTCTCAAACACAGTCACAGTCTAATGATACTGATTCACAAATATTCAGTGGTAGATATTTATCTACACAAACTCAAACTCAAACTCAGAGTCAATCTTCTGAAAATCCCCAATCTGAAAAGCAGGCAGAATTTGGCAAAACCCAGAATAATGGAAGTTTAGATACTCAAACAGACCCAATCTTAAATAGGAATCTCAACTCATCTCCTATCCGCAACTACAACTTGAGATCGCATAGTGATGATTCCAAAAACAGTACAGTACCAAGCGTGGAATCCAGCAAGGGTGAAGATATATCTCAACAGCAGACTCCAGTTGAACCTGGACAAACACAAAAGCAAGAGCAATCTATGTCAGATGACACTCAATCCCAAAGTCAAAGTCAAAATCAAAATCAAAAGCAAAGCCAAAGTGAAAGCCAGAATGGAACTCCAGATCAGATACACAACACGACACAGACGCAAACGCAAACTCAAACTCATAGCAAGTTGCCTACAGATACAACTCAAACTCAGACGCAAACACAAACACAAACTCAGTCTAAGGCGGAAACACCAGTACAAAGTCAAAGTCAATCACAAACACAGACACATTCTCCAACACTTTCACAATCTCAAACACAGACGCAGACCCAGTCAGGACCTGAAACCCAGACGCAAACACAGAATCAAACAACTGATATTCGTCAATCTAACTCTCAGAGCTCTGAACAATTATTCAATGAACAGTTAAATTCCGAAATTTATGACTTTAAAGAAGATGTTAGAAATGATCCAAAATTTGCATGGATCACACCAATTGAACTTAATCTATTAAAGGAACAAACAAGCACCATGAAAACGATCAAATCATGTACTTATATTGAAAAATTACTTGAGTTGGATGTTTTGAATGGTTATGAATTATCAACGGTCTCACTAAGAGAAAAATTAGATGGACGTAAAAGAATTATGAAGCAATTTAAGGTTGGTTCTAAGGGCGATATTATTTATTTGCCTAAATTAAGATCTGTTAAAGAAGTGAATATTACAGTTATCGATGATACTATAAATGAAACATTGAAAAAGGCAGAACTTTTGACTTCTAATAAAGGATTGACAGGGTTAGGAACTAATGGAAAAGATATCAAAGTCAATATGAAAGAAGAAAATTTGAGAAGAATCATCGGTTCTTTAGTAATTGAATATGATCAGTTGATTGATATCGTTATGAGATTTCATTGGAGATCCATTGACAGAAGTGAAATAGATGAAATCTTATCTGGAACAAAAGATTTTCCGACTGATGGATCAAAATGTAAAGGTCAACATACTACATTCAGAGAAGTTCATAAATGTTATTTTAACGTGAGTGAAGTTATTGTCAGATTTATTCTCAAGGAATGCTGTCCCTTATGTCTTGTTTTGGATGAGCCATCTCCGAATAGTGCTACTAGCTCACCTATCAAGAGCAATAAGAAACCATCAATACCAGATAGTGGTTCCTTTCTTAATGGTTCAAAACCTTCTATGGAGAGCAAAACCCAGTACAAGAGGCTTTCTTCTAGAAAAGAAAATTCTTCTGATAAGTTAGGTGAAAAATTGGTTCTCGCAAACAAACATAATGGTCTGAACCAAAGTCCATTAAAAGTCATCATTAAAAAAGGGAAATTAAATAAGATTCAAGCTGTTGAAAATCGGGACAGATTTGGTGTACGTTCTTCAGCATCATCAAAAACTGATAATATTAGTTCCCAGCTTGATGGTAGGTACTATATGAATGAACCTACAGATAACTTACATAGTTCTAACGGTGTCATGGCATCACCTACTGCGGTTCATGACGATAATGTGATTGGGTCGATTACCCGGTCCAAAAGCGGTTACGGATCTGCATCGCTATCTGACAGATTCAGATCTCCTTCTCCAAGCTTACAAATCGGATCCAGCTCTAGTACTGTTGACAGTAATGATTTTATTTCAAGGTTACCAGATAACAATAATACATTTTCCACTGTTATTTTGTCATTGATTGATCTGTCTGAATATCCCAGCAACTCTGATATAGCTAAGAGAAATTCGAAAGGTAAATGGCAAGAAATCGAATATAATTTTGTTTTAAGAGTCACTGACGAATCGACAAGATTTAATTTTCTCTTCCCACTCCCAGATAACTCACCTAGCGGTATTGTTGAATTATTAAATGTTTGGTTTATAACATTGAGAAGACCAAACAAGATAATTTACAAGCTAGCTGCTGATTCAGCGTTTGATACTATTGATTTAAAATTACAGAAAAAGTTGGTGAATGAGTTAAAGAAATATTTGGGATCATGTTTCATTGTATCTGATGAAGATTCAGATAATGATGAACAAATGGAGGAGAAAGAAGACGAGTTTATGAATGATCTTAAAAGTTTAGTCTTGGCATCTTCCAAAGTCTTCAAGACAGAGAACTGGTCAAGTTTATTACCTATAATAGCAAATTTTTTGAATTCTTCTCCTATATTTTCTGAAAATGGTCAGTACGATAATACCAATAATAGAAATGGAGTTATTAATGATGGAGCTTTCTTACCTATCGAAGTGTTTTTCAAGTTTCATGAGCCATCTAAGAAAATAGCAACTTCTTCTAGAAATTTGACGAAGGACGTCACTGAAAAGCTATTTAAAGCATGGGAATTTATGTATTATAGGTTGCAAAAATCAAAACTCAAATGGGAAAATAGATCTCCATCTGTGGCGCTATCTTTGAAAAAATCGAATAAAGTTTCATCGTCATCTAAATACTTATCAAGTGGCAAACATAAGAGTGATAAGAGAATAAAGCTTCTTAGCCCAAAAGCTTCCTCAAAGAACTCAAGTAAGTCATCAAGTAGTAAACTTAGAATCGGAAAAAAATCTAAAATTGTACGCTCTCCATCTTTATCCTCGTCCTCAGATTCAGCAGATTCTATGGAATATTCGTCTGCTTCTTCTTCAGTTTTATCATCACCAACATCATCTTCAAGTGATGGTGACCGTAAGGTTAGGGGAAGACCTTCTGGCTCTAAATCCAAAAAGAATTCAGCATCTTTGAAAAGAAAACTGAAGTCTAGAGAGAGTCAATCTAAAAGAAGAAAAACATCTTAATTATGAGTATTCATCTCAACTCATTATATGGGTACTGTTATTTGTTGTTCTATTTCTTAGTGTACAGTTTTCATTTGAATGAAAGTTTGTGTTTTTACTCTCAATAGCAATTATTTGTTAAGTTCGTTTCTGTATTTTGCTTTATTTCTTTCTGTTTACTTTTTTAAATTAATATTTTTTTTATGTTTATTATATGTGTACCAACTATTTTTTTTTTTTATTTATATATATTTGTATAAACCTGTATTTTTATTTCAGCTTATTTATAATTTCATTTCTACTTTCAGTTTACCAATTTACATACGGTATATAACATCTGTTTTTTTATATGATAAAACATTCATAGAATACAGTCGTATTGAATAAATAAACAATAAATAAATAAATAAATAGATTACTGATGTGTATATAAATCAGAATAAATATATAAAAAGAGAATAAATAAATGGATACGAATAAATAAATAGTGTTTTTTGAATAAGTAATTTGAAATAGTCTAAAATGTCATGACGATGATTTCATGAATTCTATTGTTTAAGCTAAGTTCTCTGTCACTTTAAAAGTGAAAGCGCTAACTAGTATTTAATTATTTTCTTGGAACATATTCTTCATGAATTGGTTCTGTTCTTCTTTTGGCAATATAATTAATATTTTGGTATTTGTAAGCAACATATGTTAAAGAAACTGGGATAGCGATTAAAAAGACAAAAGCATGTCTAGCGGCTTTAGCAGTGAATTTATAGTGACTAGCAATATTATCTCTGAATAAACCGAATTTTTGAACCTGTGGATCAGTGTGGAGTACTATAA